>JAVQMF010000054.1:28210000-28810000 GCA_032878935.1 Erythrophleum fordii | reverse complement strand
TAATGACAATAGTAACGTCCAAAGCAATGAAAAAAACTTTTAATTGTTTGATCTATGAAGTGCAAGATTTAGAGCCTACTTATGAGAATCTGATGGCAACCAAAAGAGCTCTAAGTGGCATGTTAATATGCTCCCAAATAGCCTAAAATTCCACTAAAGTTGAAGGCATAAAAGGAGTCTAATTGAAAGAACTCACTTGAAGCCTCATGTCACTAGCATGTGATAATCAATTTCCAAACCATGTAGGAAGTTTCTATTTTAATTATTTGAATAAGGCCATATGTCAAAATTTATGCTTGAAGAATAAGTTAGTTTCTTTTCTTTTTTTTCTTTGTGATGCCATTCTTAACCTTCCAAATTCATGTAATAGATGGTGTCACATTTAGAGAATTATTTTTAGAAAGTTGTAAGTCTCTTATTGCCTATATAAAGGTCTTATATGTATTCAGAAAAGAGGACAATAAGAGTTACATTTTTTTTTATATTGTGTGAAAGTTCTTTTACATTCCTTATGTTTTAAGAGAATATTTGACTTATCAAAGGAGTGGTTATCTTTTGTGGCATCCCAAGGCTAGAATTCTAAGAGATAGGTTCTCTTAGGGTCTTACCTCTTCACCTATATTTAACCTTTCGTTTGTGTGTTTCTTGTTTCTAGTTAGTGCTGGGTGTGGTACAAATTGTTGGAGGTTCTTTAGGATAAGTTCCTAGTAGGTCTTACATCATTTCTAGTTTTTAGTAATTACCCTCCCTAAGATACTTCTTATTCAAGTAGCAATAATTTTAGAGATAATTTTGTATGAAAAGTTACATAGACTAATAAATATGAAATTTTTCACTTTCTTATGATAATCAATTTTTGGGATGATCACAAGGTGATAGAGTTAATGCTAACTAGAGATTAACCACAAGAGAAAAATTCCTTGATAAGAACACTAACAAGCTTTCCTATTGTGGTCTAGGCATGCTATAGAATAACCATGAAAAACTATCAAGGTTAGGGGCTTTTAACATTTTGAGATCAAACACTGCTTCCTTAATTTCTGTTGTGGTCACTAGTTTCAATAGAAATTCAAGTATTTTTTTATTATATAACAAGCTTATAATCTTAATGACTAATGTTTTTTTCTTTAATATTATTTATGCTATTTTATTTATTCTCTTCAATATACACTTATACCACTAATTTAATAGAGTTAAGTCTTATATATATATATATATATATATATATATATATATATATGTATATGTATATATATTCTGGCTTTCCATTAAAAGAAAAAATTAAAACCATGCATACAATGTATGAGCTTCTTTATAAGAAAAAGTATTAAGCATTGTTAAATGAACATTCATTATTCTAGTCTTTTTTTAAGGCAACAAAGCTATGTATATAATCTATCAACAGCCCATTTGATGACAACATAGGATAACAATTGAAGAATGTAAACAAATATTGACTATTGGACACCAAGAATTGAAGTTTAAGTATTTACAATCACAAAACCAAATGAGAAATTACATGAAGTGGCCCCTCAAAGGTTCTAAGTTCAAACTTAATATCAAAAGCAAATTCTGCTATGTTGAAGGTAAAGGCTATGGCCTAAAGATCTAATAGGTTATAAATTTGTTAAAAATTTTTTAGTACACTAAAAGAAATTTATCCAATTAAATATGATAGTTGTGACCATAAAAACTAAAGATATATGCTCGAAGAAGACAATGTGTCTACCTACTTGCATTGAGCCCACTTTACAAGCTTAAAGACTCTGTCATATTATGAGTCACCAAGAAGATTAAAGACCCGTGTGGTTTACAGAATTGTCATCTATGTAATTAGAAAGAGAATGCATGATTGAATAGAATTACTTTTATTGTATTTGATATAACATCAAATGGAATGGGAATACCTTTATATTTGCATGCTTGGTTAGATAAAAATATTGGAGGAATAGAAAAGAAGACTGCACAAATGACCAAAATGCCTTTAGAAAAATAAAATAATTTAACAAATAAATTTATTTTTTTATGGCTTTTATCATATAGGGAACTAAAACTCTACTCCTTCAATTAACTGGTTCATCTTCATCTAATTTTCAAATCTTTTCTTCCCACGCCTTTGTCTTTTTCTTGCACCTTTAATGACATTCATCCTTGAAGCTCTTTATCTCAACCACGATGATGTGTGTGACTTCTAGATCAAGTCAATTAAATCCAAATAACGACAAATTTGGCGAGTAAGGTTTGCAACAAGGCCAGACACTGGAAAGAAGTGAAGAACAATGGAGGACGAGGTATTTTGGGTTCGAGGAACTAGTGAAAGGGGAGACACAAGTTTATCAGAAAACTAAAAGCATATTTGATATTCTAACATTTCCAATAAAGATTTCCTTTCATAGGCTACAGTGGCTACAATCCCTTTTTGAACAAGATTCTCGACCTCCATTTCATTTGCATGCCAAATTTGTTTCGATTTACATTTCTCTTACACAACCAATTAGGGCTTAATATAGCAAAGATATTATATTATTATAAAATTATATCTTAGAGATATATAAGATTTACCCATTGCCTTAATCATAATTTTTTTAGGTTTAATGTTCCCCATCTTAAAAATAAATTTTGATTTGATAATATTAGTTCTTTTTTTTTTTTGTTAAACAAACTATTTCAAAATGGAACAATAGGCATGTTATAAAATAATCAATTCATTTAGGGACCCTTAAACCATAAAATATTTCAAAACCCTCAATTTCTTTTTTTGTTCAGTCTACTACTCTAACTTATTTGTAGTTTTTTTTTTAAATTTAATTTTAGGAGCTTCTCTTGTAAATGTTGTTAAGAAAAAAAAAAAAGAATTTGAAGGCATAAACTAAATGCAAAATGAATTATTGGGAACTCTTACGAAGATATTTAAGTTATAAAATTATTTGGTGTCTTATTAAATTATAAAATTGCTTTTTTATTTTTTATTTTATTACCAATTATACAATAGAGCAATTTCATATTCACTCTATGATACATATATATATATATATATATCATTCTAATTAAAAAAGTTTAAACACCACGTGCGATGCATAAGTAAGCCAACTAGTTTTATAAATTTGAAATGATGCAAATAGAAACTCCATTTTGAAAAGGTGTTTATTATTAATATTTTTACTTTATGTCTTTTTATACTTACTAATAATTATATATATATATTTATTTATTTATTTTAACAAAAGATTTTAAAATTATATATATTAGTATAGATAAACGTCTCCTTGATTATTTTATGATATCCTTTTAAATTTAAAATAGCCAAGTCCTTTTTCTTTTTTCTAAAAAGAATCAATCACACTATATTTTTCTTTCCAGGCTAATCAATGTCATTTTTAGGAAGTAGGAGACATCTACGGCCCAAAAAAGGAAACGAGCCCAAAGAGGTCATTCGAAAAAAGAGCCCATGGCCTAAAGTTAAGTAACTAGAAACCAAAGTGTCCAAAATGTAAGAGAATGACTATGTGTTTGGCAGCGCAGTGAGAAGAAGCAAAATCACGTTTGCAACCTGTGTTTTTTCAAAAGCAACAATTTGTTGCTTCTTCCAAATCACGTTTTTTTTTCCCCTAACGCACAACCAAACATACACTGAATTTCTACCGTTGGCATTTCTACTACAAGAGGTGCAGTAGGCACTTTTATTAGCTCCTTTTTTAGAACTCAAAAATTTAAATTAAGTTGGGAAGATAAAAATTATAATTGTAAAGACAAAAATTATAGAGTAAATATTTTTAAAATATAAATTTTTCTTAGAGTTACAGTTTTTGTCATTATATTACAATTTTTATCTTCCCAACTAAATTTTTTTAGTCCCTAAAAAGGCACTTCCAAATGCCTACTGTATTTGTAGTAGAAACGCTTATTGCAGGGGATCTGTTTGCAAAACGCAAGCATTTGTTTTGCATTTACAAATTACATATTTGCATGAAGCATTTGTCTTGTGTCTGCACACACGTGTGGATCCTCTCTGTTGAAGATCCAGTAAATTGTGCCTCAATTGAGCAATACACACCATTTTACTCAATGAAGCAATGCGTTTTGCTTGGCTGCGTTTTGATCAAGCTGGCAAGGGTCAAAAGGGATGCGAATTTGGCCATAATATATTTTGTACAAGCATTGTGAAGCCTTCTTGAACTAGGAAGAAACTCATTAATGCGGACTGGCTTATTTGTAGCCATATCCATGAAGTACTCTGAGTTATGTCTTTGGCCTATTCTAAAACTGAGTTGTTTGTAGCGATGTCCACGAAGTACTTGGTCCATCATTTTGTTATTTTGATACAGACTTTGTGAACTGATGAACACAACTCTAGTAATGCTTTCTCAAATGAACTGCATATTGGGATTCCCTGTATTATAACTATGCTTATCAGCCATCAGTGGCCTATCTCTAACTCCCTGGCACATTTAACTAATTTTGAGCATGCTTGAACCACTCAACTATGTTTCAGGCACTAGATACATTCAACGCACCAATTGTTTCTCCTGTATATTATGTCATGTTCACAACTCTGACATTATTGCTAGTGCTATAATGTTCAAGGTACAATGTTAGATTCATATTCTTGGATTCCATCGGTTATATGACAAAAAAGTTCTCTTTTTGGCAGATTATCTTGACTCTATGCTTTCTTCAATTTTCATTGCAGGATTGGTCGGGTCAGAATGCCAGCAGCAGAGTTATGTGGTTTCATCACCGTTCTTTCAGGATCAATGACATTGCATGCGACAAGAGACCAGGAACAATCTAATATGCAAAGATACAGCTTTAAATGACACTCCGAAACAGATGCATTTCTGCTATCCATTTATTTGCTAATACGTTCATAGACTGTCGTACAGCCTTGAATGTTTTCACCAGAGTTTGTAAACCTGATCCCGTGATTGAAACCTCTTTTTATGACGCAGGGACCTCGACATGGTACATTGGGGAAGGGCCTTGAGGATGAACGCCTGATCCTTATACATGGTTTAGAATATCCTGAACATTGACTTTTCCTTTTTGGGGTTAGTTTAAGAGAACATGTTGCAACAGCTTGATCCCACCAGTGTCAGGAAGTGGTGCATTTGCTTTCTGGATTGCTTGGCTTGTCACTGGTCGTGGGACATAGATCTGTGCTTCTTGGGGTGTTATAGTTTTCTGACCATTTCTCTGCTTGCTGCTGCACATGGATGCAACTATTGACGGGAACCACCTCCAAGGATGTGTGATGAGCTAGTCTAGATTCAAGTGAGAATATGGTGGTGTTTAGTAGCCTGTAACCTTGCGATCAATAGAAAAGAAACAGCCTGCAAAGCCAACTCGGTGCCAATTTTGATGTGTCATACTTGTAAGCTTTTTAACCTTGTGATCACTAGAAAAGAAACAGATGTTTTAGAATATTCTATTAGCAAGTGAGAATATGATAATGTTTGGCAGCTTGTAATCTTATTATCGTTCATTATATAAAAATTTATTAATAAACTATTTAAATCTCAGCTGAATCAAAATTTAAATTTTTTGTGAATGGCTTATAAATAATTTTTAGAGGAAATTTACATTCCCCTTCTTATATTTATCTAAATTACTGTCACGGTACTCCCTCTAATTTTATATTCTTCTATTAACATAATTCTTAAGACAATATATACCGTATGCATTAGTTCTCTTAGCCTAATTCAATTTAGCATAAAGTAATAAACCACCTTTTTATTTTTTCAAAAAATTATATACAATTTTTTATATCTTTGTTATTGGTGTCTAATTAAAATATAAAAAAAGGTATAATGTTTTAATAATAAAATAATAAATTTTTAATTTTTACAAATAAATTTATTATGTTCATAACATAGTATCATATAATTAGATTTTTTTAAAAAAATCATATGTTATAGTTTTATTAAAATATCTAATAATAAATATGTAAAGATCTGTATCTAAATTTAATTTTTTTGGCCAATGCTAAAATATCACACTAATGTTTATAACAAGTTAAAATAAGACAGGTTAATGTGATGTTTTTAAAATTGATAGAGTGAAATGTAGATTTTATAAGATTTAGAGGAGATTTTAACAGCAATTGAAATTAAAAAGAATGTGAAATATAAAAAATATATAAATATATTTCACTTTAAATTTTGAATACAAAATAAATTTACCCATAGAAAAATACCAAAAGTTTAAATATCTATTTTTCAAATGTCATCTAAAAGGAAAATTAATCAAGGAGATTCGCAATGTGCACACAAATCTGGCATTTAAATATTCTTTTCGTCATGATTTAAGGAAAAAAAAAAAAAAGACAATCTAAACCGAAATCGTAACCGTTCATCGACACTAGGAAGAATCACATGATGTCGCCTCCACCGTCCGATCCAAGGTTCGCACGCTCTTCCCTTCTCATTTCCTCCCACTTCTCACTCCTGCGTATGAGGGTTTATCAGAAGTGAGAGGGTTATGCATTTTGCTCACTTCACGCGGATATGACGGCGTTCATGGTGATTCATCGTGCACGAAGCACAATGCTCTCTTCCTTCCCCAAGGTACGCTATAACTTACAGCCTTCATGTTTCATCTATAGTAACTACCATAACCGAAGCCTAGGTAAAGCTCTGAGCACTTCCGCGATTCCAAATGAGTATCAAAGAGCTCATCCTCATCAACCACCCTCCGATCCTAGAGCTTTTCGGGATCCAAGTGACCCAAACCAGTGGGACCCGCGATGGCAGGGTGGTCCTCAACGTAGGAGCTCTGAACAATTGAACCCACATGCCCAAAACCAGAGCTACGTTCAACAAGGAAACCCTAACAATCAATTTAATCGCGTTCAGAACGTCCCGGGCCAATACCCTAATCAGGGTCAGATTCCTCAGAATAGGGAGTATCCTGATCTGGGGCGTCGATATGCTCCGCAGGGAAACCCTAATCAGTGGAATCCTCCGAATCAGAGCTATCCTCAATATGGAGGGCCTAACCACGTGAGCCCCCAAAACCCTAATTTTCAGCCGAACCCTCGCCCCAATCGATGGAACAATCAAAACCAGGGATACCCACAAACCGGAAGTCTCAGCGAGAGTAATAGTCGGACCCACGGGTACCCTCAAAGTGGAAACACCAGTCAATCGATCCCTCAATTTCAAAGTCCTAATCAGTTGGGCAATCAAGTTTCTAATCAAGGACAAACCACTGAAAACCAACCCCCTGTTTCTCCGCCTCCGTCAATAGTTGATTTGATACGATTGTGCCAAGAGGGGAAGGTTAAAGAAGCAATTCAAGTTATGGATGAAGGGGTGAGAGCTGATGCTAACTGTTTTGATACTCTGTTTGATTTGTGTGGCAAATCAAAATCTCTTGAGGATGCAAAAAAGGTCCATGATTACTTTTTGCAGTCTACATTTAGGAGTGATCTTAAATTGAATAACAAGGTACTTGAGATGTATGGGAAGTGCAAAAGTATGACTGATGCACGCAGAGTGTTTGAT
The DNA here is from genome assembly GCA_032878935.1 of Erythrophleum fordii. Classification (NCBI taxonomy): domain Eukaryota; kingdom Viridiplantae; phylum Streptophyta; class Magnoliopsida; order Fabales; family Fabaceae; genus Erythrophleum; species Erythrophleum fordii. The sequence goes on along the minus strand of JAVQMF010000054.1, from coordinate 28,802,498 downwards.
CACATGGCCAATAGAAATATGGATTCTTGGCACTTGATGATTTATGGGTACGCAAATAATACTATGGGAGACGATGGCTTACAATTGTTTGAGCAGATGAAAGAGCAGGCCTTGAAACCTACTTCAGAGACTTTCCTAGCAGTGTTATCAGCTTGCGCTAGTGCCGAAGCTGTGGAAGATGGTTACATACACTTTGAGTCCATGAAAAATAAACATGGAATTGAACCAGGGATGGAGCATTATATGGGGCTTCTAGATGTTCTGGGTCAATCTGGGTATCTTAAGGAAGCTGAGGAATATATAGAGCAGTTGCCTTTTGAGCCTACCGGGGCTGTCTGGGAAAGACTGAGGGATTATGCTCGTACACACGGAGATATCGATCTTGAAGACCATGTTGAGGAGTTGATGGTTAGTCTTGACCCATCAAAGGCTGTTGCCAATAAGATCCCTACCCCACCTCCAAAGAAGCGAACTGCAATTAGCATGCTTGATGGCAAGAACAGAATTATTGAGTATAAGAATCCTACACTTTACAAGGATGATGAGAAGTTAAAAGCCTTGAGTGGGATGAAAGAAGCAGGTTATGTTCCTGATACAAGATATGTTCTTCATGACATTGATCAAGAAGCAAAGGAGCAAGCCCTGCTCTACCACAGTGAGCGTCTAGCAATTGCCTACGGTCTTATTAGTACTCCTCCAAGAACACCTCTTAGAATCATCAAGAATCTTCGTGTATGTGGTGACTGTCACAATGCCATCAAGATCATGTCCAGGATTGTGGGAAGGGAATTAATTGTCAGAGATAACAAAAGGTTTCATCATTTCAAGGATGGCAAATGCTCGTGTGGGGATTACTGGTGAAGGAATTATAATTCCAGATTCTACTTCCCCCCTACCCCCTCCCTCTCACCCACTTGGCTGCAGCTTAGCGTGTTATGAGGAAAAATAGTAGTTGTGTGTGAAAGCTTCAATATTGCTAGGGATATGAAGGATATGAAACGAATTGTGCTCTGAAGTAGAATGTATTAACTTCTTGCTCTGATACTCAATCAACTATTGCTAAAATTTTTCCAATTACTGTTGGAATCTACATATCTCCTTTCTACTTCAACTCAGACTTACAATATGCACCATGATAACTCAACTTCATTGCATCTCTATATATGACATCTATCAAATTGTAGAAGGCCACAGGAACAGTGTCACAATTGGTGCCACTTACATTTCTGACCTTGTACTTATTTGCTCTTATTTTTTAGAATTTAGTTATGAGTTACTTGTTATTTCAAATAATAGCCAAGAAGGGAGTTGAATTGGTTATGACAGAGTTTTAAAACTCAGTACTTAAATCTTTTTGGCTCCTATTTTATAGAAGCCTGATTGGATGCTATGAATTTCCTATAACAATTCAAGATTTGAAATGGACTCTATTTGGATTGGCAAGTCATTGTTATACGTCTTTACTTTTATTTTTAAAGTATAGACTTCTTTCTCACATTGTTGTTCTGCATTAACTTTTCTTCTTTCATATGCTATGGAAGTATGTTCTGGAATAGGACGTAGGCTATCAACCTAATGCAAGGCAAGCATTCTCCTCTCCATTTGCAAATAATTACATAAAAAATTTCATCATAGTGTGGTTGAAATCTACCTCTGCCTCTCCATGTGTGTATGTAGGATTTTTTTGAATTTCAGGTGCAACATTTAAATCCTTGATTGTCATATATAGTACTTGGGCCTTGGTTGTTAAATAATCTCGTATGGTACTATGGCAGTCTATTGCCCACAGAATACTACCTTTTTCTTGTAAATTAAGTGCTTCTTAAAAAATCATACCCCATGGTGTCTTTTTACTGTACATAATCTGATAAAGCTGCTTGAATCTAGGATTAACATCCTATCTCCCTCCTTTTTTTGTGCTCTCTAGCTATGATTTTACGTTTCTCTGCCAAACTCCATGGCAGAAATACTGGAAGTTTCTTTCTCGACGTCCTTCATGACTGGTAATAAGTCAAATAATGATGTGAATAATAGGTAAATAGATCAAATCAATCATGAGTCAGGTGAATCTCATTAAAAAGTGTACTTAATATATTTATATATTTATTAATGATTAATTTATTTATCTTTACTTATCCAATTTACATAAAAATTTTTAGTGATTGAATAAATTGTGGGGGGTGAACTCATTAGTAGAGTAGAATGCTGTATTGTTGATATCATATTTAATTTATGATTCTACCTAATTTGGTGTAGTGACAGTGGATGATGTCGGCAAGGGCAAGCAATTCTGAATGTCTCACTTCTTACCAATGAAAAGGAAAAACTTTTTTCTGTTTTTGGCTTTGGTTGTATGGTGTAATCTCATTTTTCATTCCAGTGTGGTTTCTGTATAAGAGGGGGGGAGGATGTGATGAGTGGGGCACAGGACAAGACCATCTTTTTACAAACATCTTCTTACTTTCAATGTCTCCCCATCATTAATCTTCTTTGTTCATAATGTCTCTCCTTTTTCTTCTCACTTACTCTAAAATTGCAGATCATTCACGTACACAGCAGCTGTGAGATAATATCAGTATATAAGAAAGTATTTTGACATCCAACCTCTGTTTTCCGCCATAATTTCACTGGTTTTTCTTAAAGGGCTTACTGCTTTTCATTAGTAAAGGAAGAAACCTCTTTACTCATCATGTGTCAATGTACTCTAAAATAATTGGAAGTGATCAACCGATCATACAATCTGTTAATTATTTATAGGTTTTCCTGCTGTTTTCTCCATAGATCTGCTTTCTCCATAAATCTGTTAATTAAATGCAGCTTCTGATATCTTTGACCAATACTTATTTATTTATAGGTTTTCCTGCTGTTTTTTCATTATTTCTTACAAATTTCATATGATAAAACATAAATAGATGTCTTCCATTGACCTGATTGGATGTTTGCAAACACATAATTACGTGCTTTAATTCAGGTCATATTTGACTAATCATGATTTATTTAGTTGCTCTATTATATATATAAGATTTCTGGGAAGAGTTATTTGCTCAGATAATTCATGCCTTGATACGGAGGAAGGGTTTGTATACAAGCTCTTTAAACTATTTTAATCGTCCTTTTTTTACACATTTCCCTTTTTAATGGTAACAAGGACCCTCATAGTGATTACTGTGCCTGCATTGTACAGCAAGTACGGAGATTATGCAGATAAATGTTGTGGAATGATCCACAAAAAATTTTCAAAACATTATAGAATAGTAGATGAGAGTGTTTTCAACAGACTCCTGCAGAATGCATCTAGAATTCTGGACCCAAATTCTGAAACTGTAAGCATTGGCTGGAGAAAATAAGTCTTATAACATAGCATTTGCAGTCTCATATGTTTTCACATGTTCTCAAATTTGAAGTGTACAGACTTAATTACACATTTATGTTGCATATAGGAGTAGTCATACAATAATAGTAATTTTTCAGTGCTTATGAATTCTGTTTTTTGTTTACATAAATTTTCTTCCCTATTAACAAATAGTTTAAATGTCTCAAGGTTAACTTCATTGCAGTTGTGGGAACCGCAGAACGTTCTATTTTTCTCATGAGGTAGGCATAGATTGATTAGTAATTATTACTTTGTTTTTACTCTAATTATTTTATATTTGTACATCAGATTTTGCAGGTTTTAGTATTGGCTTACAATAATGCAACTAACTCAGTGTTCTTTCAAGTTAAAAGGCATAGATTAAATGACAGAGTAGAAGTTACTCTGAAGCCACGGTTTTAAGAATGGTTGAAGATAAGTGCAGCTCACATACTTGTCATTCAGTATCCACCACCGTTAGGCCCTCATCCACAACACAATTGCATTTGGTTGAATCTGCAAATTTAAATTATATATGTGGAATTTTAGTGTAATCTTGCTTCTTGTTTAACTTTAAATTTTTAACCAAACAAGGAAATTTAACTGAATATACATAAATGGGAAAGTACTAAAACAAACTATAAGGTTTCTAAAGCTACTAAATTAGTTCACTGGGAAAGTTGAAGATGTGTTTTTTTTTTTAATGTTAATATTCATCCATTTAATTCATTAGAGTTATTAATCAAAATAGATTAGGAACTATTCATTGATTTCTTGTGGTTGCATATGATAAGGAGGCATGGATGAAGAGTGGAGTAAATTTTTTTTTTCCCAGAGAAATATCAAGATGATATGGTTTCTTCGTAATAATAGATTATTTGTTCTTATTTATCAACTATTAGAGAAGGGATTGAAAAAGATGGATAAGAATTGCTGATATACTCATGTCAAAGTCTTTTTCTAATTCACTGATGAATGTGTTGTTCTTCTACCCTAGGTTTCTTAAGGTCTGCTATTTTGTTCTCACAGGATTCAAAATTTTCCTTTTCCTTTTTTTTTTTAAATACAGTATCTGTTGAGTAGAAATAGTGGAAGATATAATCCTTAAATTCAAGTTGGGTGGATGAAATAAAAGAGTGCTTCATGTGTTATTACAGATAGAAGAGTACCATTCAATCTCAAGGTAAATTTTACCGTACAACCATAAGACTTGCAATGTTGTATGGAAATGAGCGTTTGGCAATAAAAAGCTAACAGAAAAATAAGTTTAATGTTGTAGAGATGAGAATGTTATGTTGGATAAGTGAACATATCAAATAGATAGAATTAGAAATGAATACATTAGAAAGTTAAAGTTGCACTTATCGTGAAAAAGATTGTAAAATTGCATCTTAAATGGGTTGGACATGTGGAGAAGACCTATAGAAGTTCCAGTAAGGAGAGTAGATCAGATAGAGAGTAATCCAATAATTAGAAGTAAGGGAGACCAAAAAAAATTATAAACAAAACTATTAAGAAAGATTTAGATTTAAATGGTTTATCTAAAGACATGATTTGTAATAGAATTTTATGACGTCGTTTGATCCATATAACTAACTCTATTTAGTGAAAAAAGGTCTGTTGTTGTTGTTGTTGTTGTACAGTATTCGTGAGTGTTGAGTACTTTCATGAAATTGAAATTAAATGAACATGTCCTTCATTAGCTTTTAGGTGTGACCTTTGCATTAGAGAATTCATTTGTGCCTCATTACAAACTTGCTTTATACTTTACTAGCATATAAGAATGCTACTACTGCTGGCGTCCCCGGTGTTTTCTCTTTCTTGATGACTTTCACCTTCTTAATAAATGATTGTTTTCCGCTCCCCAGCATAATATGAGGTGAGGCTGGTGCAAGTGATGATCACGTTGTGCCTTATCCATAGGTAGAGTGCAGATATTGGCAAGAAGATGTGAGTGACAGCCCAGCACCTATATCCTTGGATACTCCAAGTTTAGCAGGTGCTTTATGAAATAGATCTGGGCCTTTGGAAATTAAAGCAGATTGTGTTCACTGAATTGGTGATCTGAGCATATATCTGTCTTGATCTTTTCTTAATGTATACATTTCATAAATATTTTTTGCTTTCATGCATTATTTATTTTTGAAGCATATAAAGAACACTTGGGCCGCTTGATGTCCAGCATCCCCAAGAAGCCACTTTGGCCTTTTTGTTGTTGTTAATCAATTTTTCATGTTCATTTTGCAGCTTCTCTTACCAATTCTACATGGTAAAGCACCTTTGTATTCATTTGTGTCAACTTCTGAGGTGAGAGTAGGAGTTGCCTTTGGAAGTGGTGGAAGCCAATCACTACCTGCCACTGTAATGCCTGGTGTTTCTTCTTGTTTGGTCAATCATGAATTCTTTTATAGACTTGTATCTTTCATTTTCTGTCTCCTATTTGATTTCTTCAGTTGCTGCTCAGCTTTATATATATATACATATATATTTTGGACTGATATGATATAACTTTAAGGGGTAGCATTTTCTCTGCCAAGTTCCTTAGTAAACCTTGAATGGGTTCGATAATATAGATACCATCAGGCTTATAATTGTATTTTGTACCTTGGTAATTGGCTTTTATTACTAAGATTATATGGCTATCATAACTATCTTGGAAAATTTCTTTTAGTAACCATTTTATCTTTAACTACCGTGTTGGAAACTCCTTGGGAAAATTATTCATGATTCCTTCAAGCTGGAGGTGAAATAATGTAGGTTCTATATTCAAACTGCTGACCTTCCATCCATCAAACAAGCGAATTGGCCTTGTCAGCTTAGAAGTTGTATACCTTAGAGGAGATAGTAAACTGTCAAGTTGTGGAGTTAAGGTGCCAAATGACACTTGAGTTCTTTCCTTGTCCTCTATTCTTCTTTAAAGAAATATGTTACAAATACGAGCTATTTGAGTGAAAATATTTGATGTTAATTTTCTCCTATTCATCTCATATATTTCATCTGGCTTAATGGGATTTTGTTGCATATGGTTCTAAAATCGGTTCAACTGATTGCTATAGATTGAGCCTGGGGGGAAGGTTTTTTCTTTTAATATCTTCTCCTGGATACCATCTAATTATTTGGTTCAGAGTTTATTATAATTTGGAGTCTCATAGTTCTCCCTTAATTATCGTTATCTTTAGGAGTTGTTATTCTCTTGGAGAATTATCTTTAATATCCAGATTTATTCAGTCTAGTATAAATAATGATAGAGGGGGGCTGCAACCAATAGAGTGTCTATACACTACAAGTGAGAAAGCCTTCCCATTCACCACATTTTTGCTTTAACCACTAATTTCAACAAAGAAAGTATCTCAGGTGCTTCATAAAGATCCATATGAGCTAGCTTTACCAAATTTTGTCAGTCTCTGACTTAGATATTAGTATTTTTTCAGGCTTTTGTTCGTGATTTAAAAAAAAAAATTGAATCTTCAATGAATATTGCATGTAGGCCTTAAATGGTTTTAACTGAGCTTTGTATTGATTTCATCATTTACACATATAGCAGCAGTTAGTTATTTTGTGCACAGCACTGCTTACCTATGTTGTATTAGTGCAGTAGTTAATTATGGTTGGTTATAAAATTTGAACAATCTACCATCGGCCCTAGATCTGTTTGTTAGGAGTATTGTGCATGATTTATGAGTGTTCAGGTGATGATAATTTATGATAGTCTCTATTTTTTGGCAGATTAATGGGGTACGTCTCCCCTTGAAGGTTATAGATAAATCTTAAAATTATTGATGTGCACAAGTGAAGGAAGGAGACTTATCTATGGCCAAAGATGAAAAATCTCAATTCCATCTACAAAATGGTCTATATACATGATAGTTTTGCTATTTATGTTGATGCCTTGGCTTCGCTGTTTTGATACTCGATTATTATATAAGCATTTTTGGTGGAGGAATTTAGGAGAATCAATTAAAGGGGGAATTTTTTTTTTTTTTTTTTATAGAAAGTAGGGACAAAACAATACCATTTTGCAGAGATGCAGAGGAGGAAGGATGAAGAGCATGAGTGCAGTGATATCAAAGGCGCTTGCCTCAGCGCCCTAAGTTGAGGTGCTATTCAAGGCTAGCTGAGAGGTGCTGCCTTCAATCAGGCGCTAAAAGGTGTGCACCTTTGGCGCCTTTTTCTCTTGATTCCAGCCAAGTGCCTTGGGACACCCCTTTGTTTTGGAAGCAAAAAAGGGAAGTGTTAGCTTATAAATCTAGCCCAAAAGTTTAAAAATAATAATAGAATAAAATAGGTAACTACAAAACCCAATCTTAGAAGTCCAACCCAGCCTTAATGGTTTATGAATAGGGTAAAATAGTTATTCTTATTTTAAATATTATTTAGGCTATTCATCTAAATTTGATGGTTCAAATGACTAAATTGATGGGCTCTAGGGCTATTTTCTAATTTCTTAGAATTTGTAGGATCTGAATATTGCGCATTAACTTTTATTTATTTGTTAATGTCTTGGCTTCCATGGCTACTACATTTTTTGAGTTGTAAATTTAACTAGTTAACTTTATACTTTGACATATGACTCAAATAATGACCTTATAAGTGCACCTAATATTATTGTGAGTTATGACTTAATGATTAATATGATTGAGTAGTGATATCAGTGACTTAATTAGTGCATTTGATGATTATTATGTCTTATAACATTATAATTGTTATATTTAGATAGTTAATTTACATGTCAAATGTTATTCCAAATTTACATTTATCTTTTTTTTTGTTTATATAGCATATTTTTTTCTACTTTAGCGCCTTGCTTCACTTGGACATGTGTCTTTCTAGTGCCTCTTCCCTAAGGTGTTCTAGAAGCCTAGTGCCTTAAGAGTGCCTTTCGCCTTTCACCACCTTGCATGAGTTATTGGAGCATATACTGCTGGCTTTTGTACTTTATGCTTGTACCCATTAAAGCCTAAGTAGTGGATATTATCTCATGGACTTAACCTGAATGAGAAAGGATATATACATCATTCTGATTATATTTGATGATAATTTGGCCCCTCATATATATTGTTGAAATGAAATAAATTAATGTGTTCTGATATCAAATTATTATTGTTATTATTTTTATTTTGGCGGGGAGGGGGGGGGGGAAGACTTGGTTTTGTGGTGTCAAAGTAGTGACAAAGATGGTTGATGGAGACCTATTATAATCTTACTCTTTGTTAGTACCATGATGTTGAGTTTGCAATCCTCTTTCTGAATTTATGTTATTGTATAGTCTTGTGCATAATAAAGAGAGCTCTATAACATTTACAAGCTAATGATGGACCTATAACTATTGGGCCAAGGGTGCAAAAGACCTGTTAGAATAGAATGAAGGAAAAGATAGTGCAAGAGGGCCCAAGACTGCATTATCTACTGATGAGGGCCAGAGGGGAAGAGAGAGGAAATAGGGGGGCTTATAACTAACCATCACATGGGACAAGAGGTGGAGGCGAGAGACAGTAGGCTGTTAGTGGGAAATATATGGGGAGGTCATGGGCCAGAGTGAAGGGAAGATTTGGGTGTAAGGAGAGTTCTCTAGCCTCTTGAATACCAGAGGTGTTTTAATCTTTTCTGCAGTAAGCACTTAGACTGTGATTCATCCCTCCCTTTTTACTATGTTTTGGGCCCTTTTTACTCTGTTTTGGGAGGAGGGTTGCTGTTATTTATACGTAAATAATATCAGATTGTTGGAGGTTCCATCAATTAACAAGTGAATTGCAGCGGTGGGGAAGTATGTTGGGCTAACATATTCTTATTTATCTATTGTGAAGGTATGATATACCTATTTGACTGAGAATAGTCAGACTTATTTATTTTTTTGGGCATTGCTCATTTAGACATTTGAAGCACATGCTGCTCTGTGGGAGACTGTGAGTATAAGCTTTATTTGAGATATTATTTTTCTCTGGAAGAGATGAATGATAAAAATGTGGGAAAGAGTAAGTAGAAGGAGAGGATGAATTATGATGCTGTGAGGAAATAGATGAAACAATCTTGGAATAGGTTGTAACCATCAAAGATTGGTGTATTGCATTACTAAGCATGAACTCGAAAATTGTGAAGCTGGCATAGTAGGTGAAACCAAATTGAAATACTTGACTTCTATGAACGAGCTCTAAGAATTATTTTGCACTTTACAAAGTTTTTTTTTTTTCTTTTTTGGCGGGGGGGGGGGGGGGGGGAATTCTTGGCTGATTACCTACTAGCGATTCTGAAACACAAATGAGGTGAATATTTATGAAAGTTTTAATTGATAGTTTAAACTTTCGTCTTGCTTAAGGAGATGCGTACTATAGTGGTGCTCAATATTGTCTCTTGTGATTTGTAATAAAGAGCCACCTACTCCTACTATTGATCAAAATACAATCAATGATCTTTGTTTCCTTTCATTTTTTTTCCCTGCCTATTCTCTTCTGTTCTATGTAGATGTCATGCAACATCTGCAAAAGTACCATCGTCCTGTGAGTTTTGGTCTAATCTTCTAAGGTTGTCTTATATATAAGACTTGCTTAAAGTTATGTTGTCCAAGAAAAGCATGCTGATGTTATGCATGCACTTAAAATGATTTTTAGAAAGATGCGTTGTCTCAAAATCATACTTCTGGGTGGATTTGTGCCAGTGTTAAGTGTTCATGTGAAGTCATTTGTCATATGTTAGGCATAGTTACGAATGTGTTGGGATTCACTTTTTTGGAGTTTCTCAATCGATATCTTATGCGTTTAGCTATGGATTTGAGGTACAAATTTAAACTGAATATCAGGAATGGCTTTATCCGTAGAATGACTGATTTGGTGGATAGAATCTTAGTGAAGTCGACTCAGGACTTTGAAACTTCTTGGTTATGAATTACTAATTAGCCACTACTTTGTTACAGATATTCTAATCTCTTCAGGCAGCTGCAATTTCCGCTTCACTTAACTGGTAATGCTTTTAATAAATTGGCTCAATACTGTGATCATAAGATTGGTTAAAAGAAAGAAGTTCAATTTTTTGGATTTTACATTAATTTTTTTCATTAATTTATCATTCTGTTCATTATTGTCTAATTATCTTATTGTATCATGGAACCAAAGTAGTATACCATTGAGGGAAAAGTCATTTAAAGGTTAAAAAAGCTTGCACTTGATTCATTCATGATTCACCAGAGATGACTAGCTGAGCAAAAGAGCAAGCATGGCTTTTTTTTATTTCTTTCAAGAAGTATGGATTGTCTAATATTTAGAAGTCTAATATGGTACAACTTGACCAACTGATGCGTTTTTGTTTCATTCCTTGCTTACTTCCTACACGTGAGATTTGTTCCTTTCTATTCATTCATACAATATTCAGCCTCCAACTGTATGGATTCATTGGAGATCTTTGTTTCTAATTCAAACATACATAATAATGCCATGAAATTTGCTTGAAAAATATCTAGGTTTTGGCCACGTATTTTTATTGATGCCAGCAAGGTACTTTCAATTACTGGAACTTGAATTTTTCATTCCATGTATTTCTGGCGTTTTATTTATGGAAGTGACAAATGAGAACTATGTCATGTTATATGAGGGGATTGTTTGATCACGTGTTTAGTCCTTTGATAAATCTTCCATTCTACCCTGGTGTTCTTACGGCATAGAATGTGGACTAATAAAATATTAGCAAAGCCAACTTGCTAAGGACCTATGCGATGCAGGAATGCTTTATTTGGTCTGTTCCTTCCAGAACTCTGTTTCTTGGTTTTTCTTCTCTGTTTATATGTTGTCATTGTTAAACCGTGTTATCAAGAGAGACTAACATGGCAACATTTGAATAGTTGAGCAACATTATTAGATCCAAAATTTGAAAAAAGGAAAAAAAAAATACGAATCCAAATAAAATCTAATGTATAAAGTTAAGAGACCTAAACAGTATTTTTAGCTAATGTTTTTTTTTTGAGTAATTTGACAATGACAAAAAAAATTAGTGTGCTAAACACTGATATTGATAAAGAGCTAAGATCGTATACAGGTTAGAGGATTTGTGTCATGGCGTATTGTGCACCCATAGAGGGGCATACGATACCTTTTTCATTTCGTTTTATTTTTATGTAAGTCCTTAGAGGCAACTTTTGGTATTGTTCAGACTCTTCACAGCAGAGGATCCGTGTCTATTGAAGATCCGGATTCCCTCGTTTTTGTGAGGGAAAATTATGGTCATTTTTACGAGATCGTAGTCATTCATTTCATTTAATGGTTATTACTTTGCCATGTCTCATTTATGAGATAAAGATAAAATTTGCTTATGTTAAAAACCCTGTAAATTTTTGTTCCATAATGGGACCTTGCCTGTACTTTTAGTGAAGTTTTTATTAATTTTATATTATTTGTCTATATCTTATTTTATTTTATAATTAATAATTTTAAAATTTTTTATTCATCTTTTAATATAGATATTACTTTATATAATATTTTAAATTAATTTAAAAATAAGTTAAAATAATTATAATATTAAAAAAAATGTACAGAATTAGAATATAACACTTAAATTTAATATATTAAAATTTGCATATATTATATAATAAAATTTAAGATAATTTTTTAATTAAAACATTTATAAAAAAATGATGAAAAAACCAGAGTAATCTATTTGTATTATATAACATGTTTTCTCAATTAAAAATATCTTAAAATCTTATTATGAAAATTTTAATATTTCAAATTGAAGTATTTTATTCTAATTCTATACAACTTTTTTTAATATTATAATTATTTTAACTTACTCTTGAATTAATAAAAAAATATCATGTGAAGTAATTCTTATGTTAAAAGATGAATAAAAAAATTTAAAATTATTAATTATAATATAAAATGAGGTATAGACAAATAATATAAAATTAATAAAAACTTTACTAAGAGTACAGGGAGGAACCCATTATAGAACAAAAAATTACAGAGTTTTTAACATAAGCAAATTTTATCTTTATCTCATGAGACATGGCAAAGTAATAACCATCAAATGAATTGAATGGATGTGATTTTGTAAAAATGAGCGTCATTTTCCGTCGCAAAAATGAGGGAATCCAGACCCATCAAACTAGGCCATGTCTCCCTCTGACTATAAAATCTGAAGTTTGAATAAAAGTCGAATGATGATCATTTAGTGGCACATCAGCTTACTTTCGGCTTCCGTGCCCAAACAACCTGTCGGGTCATCAGATTGTTTTCATAATTAAATGAAAAAGAGACTTTTCAAATTTCAACACATAGAAAAGCATCAATACGTCAAGTTGTTCTGGGTTCAATGGGGTGCTTAGTTGCTTGAAAACACAAAATCACAATGTCAAGGCACATGCTGTTCCCAGATCATTTTCTTGCAGCATCACCTAGACCGTCATGACACCATAACATATTGCACTCATAATGTAATTCTGGAGCTAGAAACTGTGAAATAGTCACCTGTTTGTAGGCCTGAAGGCTGAATCTAAAAGTAAAAGATGTGACGGAGATGCAATCACTTGGATATACATTGTTCATGGATTGCGTGTTATCTTTGGAGACACAGTATCATACAATGCCAACCATAACAATCCTAAGGCACAACAATAATCACTTAAATGCTCAGTAAATGTCAGAGATTACCATATGATTTACGTCTAAACAATGCTGTATACAGTCAGCATAAAATCGAAGCACTTAGACATGAAATTATGTGAAATGCATGCCATTTTAATCAGTATAAACAGAGATAGTTGCTGTTAGCATACCTTCCTGATGTCCAAAATAAGCTCATTACAAGACGGCATATTAAATAATAAACAGAACTCAGTGATAATCAATAAGAAAAACACAATAATGGGTAAGAAAAAGGTGCATGATACAATGAGGTAAACTAATTAGAAATCACGTTATACCTGTAGATGCCAGACAAGAATGTGGGCGAATTTGTCGCTCGTTTGAGCAGCTCTAAGAAGATATCCTTCTTCTACTGATTTCTGAGGATAATAATAATAGTAGTAGCCAGATGCTATTTCAATCAGCACGAGAATAAATGTAAAAAACATTAGGAGGTTAATTTCATAAAAAAGGATTTCCAATTGTAACTCCTGAAGTTTAGTCATGTTATGTAACAGACTTGGGGCCTATACTTTTCACGCGGATGAAATGGAGAAAGAGAAAGAATAGAATTAAGATATAAAGTTGAACCAGCAGCCCAATGAGGCAATTGTTGCAAAAGCAATGAATTATCATCAATGGCCTTGGCTTGGGGGTGATAAAGTAAAGATAATGCTTCTGTTATGTTGCGCATATCCAATATATGTGCCTGGAAAGAAAAGGCTATTATGTCATACGTTGCAAGCTAACAAGGTAGATGAGAAAAAGTGGCTGACTAGCTGATACAGAAATGCAAATATAACTCAAGGCTGATGATATATCTTCCTCATATTCTAAGCAGATTGATTTCGAACTAGGACTAGGAAGATGTGAATGCTATTAGAATGAAAAATGTTAGGAAACCTCAGTCTCACTTTTTAAAAATAGCCAATTCAATCACATTATGTTGATTAGTGTCTCAAAATCAGTCTTCTTTTTTTCTTCCTTTAATAAAAAAGAAATTTCGTTAGAAAAAGAGATGCTGAATAGGATTTTAGGAGGGAAAACAAGACAGCAAAAATAGAAGAAGAGAACCACAGGATTAAACATGTAACAAAGTTACCCAAGTGCATATCTTAAAGAGACACTTTTATTTAGTGTGCAGAGTAGAGCACCGAAAGCCTTTCCCATAAGAAAAGGGTTCAGCCCCAGAAGCTTATTCATTTCAAGCTTTCTCTTATGCAGCATATCCGTTCATTGAACAAAAAGTCTAGTTTTTCTTACATTTGCAGCTCTCCAAATTACTTGAAAACAAATGAATAACCAAAAATTTATCGTTAATTGTCCAAGATTTGTAGCAGGCAGAGCGACAGCATCTGAGTAGACATTGCGGCTCAAGACCGTATTCTCCTCCTCTTAGCTCACAAGAGAAAAAAAAAAATTTGTAAACCACTCGTATATTGAGTTCCATAATACATTTTTATTGGACTAAGCCCCTTTTTCCCTTTGGCCATTACCTTAAATGCCAACAATTGAATTTCTATTGTTTTTCACAAGTTTTATCAAACACATTCTTTACATAAAAAAAAACTCGTGTTTGGTGATTTGCAGGTTTCTTTAATATTAAATTTAATCATGGAATGCCTTCATTCTATGGGAATTTATGAGATCTCCTTTTTTTCTTGGGGAGGCGAAGGGGGGAAGGTTGATTTTTAGTGGCTATAATTTCATTTTGGTTTTGTTTTAATCTTGAAAGTTTTAAAAAGAGTTCAATGCTGTCTTTTTCTCTTACATGGATAATTCTATTAATAGAAGTGTTTAACAGGGCATCATACATGAATTTGAGGATGGAATAAAATGTTAAAATGATAACTCAAATTCCACTTAGACCAATATTACATTGTTTTGCTTCTAATTATTTTAGCACCAAAAATCCATATATTCATTCACTCAAAATAAGCAAAAGAATATACTTTAGGTTTGAATTAGATTTAAGTTGTTATGTTAGGACTCGCTTGGTATATTGTATTAGATTTGATAATATAAGCTAATATAATACACTATAAATTTATTGCTTATTTATCACAAATAATCTATTGTATAAATTTATATATCAAATTTCTCTTATACATCATAATAATATATAACCCAATTAATCTTTACGTGTGGGTTTAGATCTAATTAGATTTTAATGTATAAAATTTTATCAACACTCTTTCATTCCAACTCTCACCCATAGGGTTGTTCATGGATCAAGTTTTAGCCTATCTTGATGCCTAGTTTGATTTTGCACTTGACTATTTTTTTTAAACCCAAAACTTAGGTTGAGCCAAGTAGGTTGAGTCACTTTTTTTTTTCAAAATTTTTTATAAAAATTATAAAATAACCTTAGAAAAAAATTCATATAAATCCCAATAAAATAAAAAAAATTAAAAAGAAATAAGACCAAGTCGAGCTTAGCTAAATCAAATGGGCCAACCTAGTTTGCCCAACACACACACACATATTTTCTTTTGTTTGACCCAATCCAACCCAATGTAATTTAATAGCGATGTTCATGGGTCAAGGCAAATTAGGTATTGGCTTAACCTAGCATTTGGTCTAATTTTGCATCAAGCGTCTTTTTTTTAAGCATAGTACTCAGGCTTAACTCAATTTGATTTAGTATTAAGCAAGATCGAACTAACCAAGCCACTTTTTTTTTTTTAATTTTGGTAAAAATTATAAAATGACATATAAAAAAATAAATATTTTTAATAAGTCTTTATAAAATTATATTTTACCTCAAAAGAATAAATTTCTCATACAAATTCTTATAAAATAAAAATTTTAAAAAAAAATTAACAAGATCAAACTAAGCTAAACTAGCAAACATAATAAATTTGAACAAAAGGACTTTTCTTATTTTTTTTAGAATGATATGCAAAATTGAATTTCTTTAAAAATTAATATAACATAATAAATTGGGATAAATATAATATATTTTTAAGTAAAAAGCATTTAAAAAGTATTTTTGTCAAAATGATTATTTTTTTTCTTATGCAATGTTGTACAATGTAATACCAAACAAAAGATAATATTATTTTATACGATATATTATTTTATATAATGTCACACTAAACATTGCATAACTTTTAAATTTTATTAGACTTTATCTTATTTTTCTTCTACACAACATACCAATAAGGACTTTAGAGTCTTATATACCCTATTAACTCACTTTAGATGTTACCTTGGACACTTCCAATAATAAAGCTAATGGTATTAAGAAAAAAGACCATATTGAATTTTTTTCAAAACTTTGAATATTATAATTAACTAAAATAAACTTTTGAAACTAAAGCAACACTTGAAATTTCATGGACTATAAATAGACTTTTTTATATAAAATATGAAAACTTCATTTAAATGCAAAACTTAGCGCCAATTTATAACAGTTGTAGAAATTTTATAAGATCTTATTTTTCTTATTTTATTAACTTTTATAAAATATTTTTTTGTAATTTTTTATCAAAATTTCCAATAATGGTACTAAATATACAAATTTACCTTAATATATTATGCTTAGAGATTTAAGATATCAAAAAATGTAAAACATTAGTAAATCAAACTCTTTTTTTTTTTTGGAAAAAATATAATGAAAATAAATTACTCTAACACTTTTATGCAGCGCGGCAGTTGCACATGTGAAATCTCTTTTTAACCCTACAATTATATCTACAAATTTATAATATTTATGTCCAACACTTTGATATAAAAGTCAACATAAGAATGAAACCTAATCAAAAGATGAGGCGTAAGAGGAAAAAAGCCCCTTTGTTATTGTATAACACAAGCTCTATATCTATATACATACATATATATATATATATATATATATATATTGGTCATCTTAACAAATAATATTAGCAAATAATGTTATCAAGATTGGCTCATTTTTTTATTCTCTTAAAAACGATTAAAAAAATGATGGAAGCTTTGAAATTTCAAGACCAAATAAGGAAATAAATAAGAGATAAGCAATAAATATTAAATAGATTAACTTTTTGAAAGTAAATTATATTAATTTTCTTTAAAGTATGATTACATTAAACTTAATATTTCTTTTATTTAAAAAATATCACTCAACTTTTTTTAATATTTGATATATATGGCAAAAATCTTATTTATTATTTACCTCTTATTAATAGAGTCATCTTTCCATACAATATGAAAATGTAATTTTATTTTATTATGATAGATAAGTTGATGTTGACATTGTTATTTTATTCTTCTTGACATGACAGTAAAAGTAATTAAATAATTTTATTCTGTTTAAAAGAATATGTATTGTGTAAAAAATTAATTGCATTGACAAAAAATAAATTAGAATAGAGGTTTTTACAACATATTTTAAATTTCAAGGAGTTGGATGTAATTTTAAAATGATTAAACTTATAAGTAATTCTTATATTTTTACTATCAAATCGCTCAATCAAAACATAACAAGTATAAGATTCTCTAATAATAATCAAAGCAAGGCTCCACCACTTTGATTCACATCAATACTAAGTTATAACATCTGTGAGTTACAACCAAAGTTTCTCAAAATTACAAAGGATTTTTTTATAAAAAAAATTACTACTAGATTTTTAGAGAACTTATAATCTTAGTCTCAACTTTTGTTCACAATAGCACTAAGTTACAACATTTGAGAATTCCAACCAATGTTTCCTAAAGTTACAAAAGACTTCTAAGAAAATTATTACTAAATTTTAAGGAACTTACAACCTTATTCTTCCATTTTTCTTTACATTAATGTTAAGTCACAATATTTAAAAGTACAACTTAAGCTTTCCAAAATTATAACGAATTTTTAAGAAATTTACTACCAAATTTTAAGAAATTTACAATCTTACAATTAGTTACCATTAATGCATCCTAATTCTCACATAACAATTTCATATCTTAAATACTACTTATTATATCTTGGTCCATTTTTTGGGAGTCTATGGTATTATATAAGGATAACTTGAAAATTTTGTGTGATCAATTCTTCATTGTATTAGGAGATTGCAATTTCCTAAAGACAACATCAGAGCCACATGAAGGAATAACCACAAACACCCAACATTGTCCACAAACTAAATCAATAAAATTTTTAGATCATGAATTCACAATAATTACGTGGTACATATGTTATCTATTGAAAATCGGATGTGTTCTCATGTGCTGTAATTTAATTAACCATGTTTCAACCATACAATGTTAAAATCCTGATTTTACAGTGTATTCATACATTCTTATACTGATATTCATACATTCTTGACAGCAATCCTTGTTGTTTTAAAACTTCTCTTTCATAAATAGATATGCTAATGAGCCAAGTATCATTAGGTATATCAAGATTGCTACCACATTGCCTGATAAAACTATTGGTGATGATGTGGAATGTTGCATCTGGAACTTGGGAACAATGCAGAACATGAGAAGCAGATCGTGACAACAAACCACATTGGCTTGCAACAATTCGATTATGGTCCAAAAATCATGGGCTTTGTGGGATGGAACAAAACGTGCATATCCCACTTTTACACAATGCATCTTTGTCAGCAACATGATGGAATTGCCATTGAAAGAGTTTTCTTATAAATACAGGGTCCCTGAGCTCGTTTTTACATTGTTACACACTATCACTCAGTAAAAACAAGAGCTTGAAAGTTTCCTATAAGCATATATTCGTTACAAGTTGTAGAGAAGTTTTTCAATCAAGCAATGGCTAAAGGTAATGTTTCAATCCATTTTTCTTGTCTTGGATATTATATATATGGTTTTGTATATCCATGAAGTCTAACAGTTGGTATCAGAGCTGAAAATACCTTTACCTTGCTAAGTTTTTTTAGTTAAAAAATATCAAATTTTTGGTGAATTTGGGTTAGTTTATAAAGCCATTTTTTTTTATCATTTTGATATCAAAAATGAAATTTACACAAAATTTTGATGAAAATGGACTTTTGAATCACCCAAAAACAAAGCTCAAAAAGGCTAAAAACGACTGGGTTTTCATTTGGATCTGAAACAGGTCATAATCGGGTCGGGTTAACCTGGTTGGAGGTCAAGGATGATCCATACAACATATTGTTTTGGAATGTGCTTACATACTGAGTTTTAGGGTTTAGAGTTTAGGAGGTCAAGGACAATCTGTACACATATATATATATATATATATATATATATATATA
This sequence comes from Erythrophleum fordii, assembly GCA_032878935.1. Classification (NCBI taxonomy): domain Eukaryota; kingdom Viridiplantae; phylum Streptophyta; class Magnoliopsida; order Fabales; family Fabaceae; genus Erythrophleum; species Erythrophleum fordii. The sequence goes on along the minus strand of JAVQMF010000054.1, from coordinate 28,783,341 downwards.
TATATATATATATATATATATATATATATATATATATATATATATATATATATATATATATATATATATATGCGTACATTTTTCTATTTGTGACACTTCCCTCAGCATATTATGGTTCCTTCTTTCATGTGATTTGTATATATATATATATATATATTATTTTCTGATATTAAAAAAAAATTTGGCCAATATTTAATTAAAATTTAATAGTAATTTATTTTGTTGGCCATTTATTTTGTTCAAAATTATTAAGTACATTTTAATTTGCCCAAATTTTGGCACAATTAGTATGGACAAATTTAAATTAATTTTTGACAATATCAAGTTATTTATTTGTCAAAATTTATTATGAAATTAATTCTATGCTTTTGAATTTGCCTCTATCTTAAAAAGTTAATTAATTTTAGGCAATTTTGGCATATTTAGAAATATATAGTGTCATTTAATTTATACTTAAATTTACTTAAATAATTAATTTTTGATTTTAGGTAATGTTTATGGCATATTTCGATTAATTTAAAAGGGAGAATGTTAAATTAGTCTCATTTGTTGATTAATTGATTAAATTCTCATTATGTATACTTGTTTATAGATTATGTTAAATTATATTCAAGCATGTAATTTTATTTAGATTTCATGTGATTTGTGTAATTTTAATTTAATTAAACTTTAGCCACAGCACCTTTAATTATTTTAAAATTATACATTAAGTGTTATAATCACATAAAGTAAAATGAAGATAAGAGATATAATTGCTCAATTGAAAACACTTAAGGTTGAGATGTCATATTCTTTCCTCATGCACTACATCATGAATTCTCTACCACAATAATATGGATCTTTCAAAATCTCCTATAACACTCATAAAGAGAAGTGGTTAATCAATAAACTTCTGACCATATGCGTGCAAGAAGAAGTAAGGCTCATAGCAGAGATGGGTGAAAGTGCAGATACAGTGACATAAGGAAGGAAGAAAAGAATGGCCAAGATGAAAGGGAAGGGTAAGGTTCCATCCCTAAGGACATTAAAAAAGAGTCCAGATGTTTCTTCTGCAAAAAGAAAGAACACATGAAGACAGACTGTGTCAAATTCAAGGCTTAGCTTCAAAAGAAAGGTAACTCAATCTCATATTTTTGTTATGAATCTAATATGATAGACACTAGTAGTAACATATGGTGGATTGATTCTAGCTCAACAATTCATATCTTTAATACCTTGCAAGACTTTCTAAACCAAAGGAAGCCAATGGGTAGTGAACAATACATATATTCAAGAAATAAGATGGGCTCAACTGTTGAAACTATAGAAACATGCAGATTAGTTCTTAATTCTAGTTTTGTTTTGAATTTGGAGAAAATATTTTACGTACCAAGTTTCTCTAAAAACTTGATTTCTGTTTCCAAACTTATACCATTGGGATATTGTTTTGAATTTTCAAGTAGTGAATTTAAATTATTTTATAAATCTAATATTGTTGGCAATGGTACATTTTGCGATGGTTTATTCCAAATTCAATTACAAAATAGTAATTTTTAAGACTCAATGCATGTTTCTAGTAGCATAGATATTAAGAGAACTGTTACTAATGAAGACTCTTTTATATTATGGCACCGTAGGCTTGGTCATATCTCAATAGAGAGAGTTAAAAGATTAGTAAAAGATAAAGCAATCAATACTCTTGATTTTACTAATTTTAACACTTGTGTAGATTACATTAAGAGAAAGCAGACTAATAAGACTAAAAGAAGTACTAAGAGGAGTTTTAACATATTAGAAATTATACATATAGATATTTATAGTCCAAATTTGGACTCTAGTAATCAGAAATATTTTATCACCTTTATTAATGATTACTCACTATATATATATCTTTATCTGTTCAATAACAAGAATAAAACACTGGATGCCTTTAAGATATTTAATGCAAAAGTAGAAAAATAATATGGTAAACAAATTAAGATAGTAAGACCATATAGAAGTGATGAGTATTATGGTAGATACACTAAAGATGGACAAACACCAGGTCCATTTGTTAGGTTTCTTCGAGAGCATGAGATTGTTGCCCAATACACCATGTCTGGGTCACCTGACCAGAATGGTGTAACCAAAATGGTGTAGCTAAAAGGAGAAACTGAACATTGTTGGACATGGTAAGGAGCATGTTGGTTAACTCCAAACTTCCTAAATTCTTATAGACTAAAACCCTTAAAACGGCAATGTATATTCTTAACTGAGTTCCTGCCAAGGTTGTTGAAAAGACGCTATTTGAGTTATTCAAGGGTTGAAAACTAAGTTTAAGACATATGCGTGTTTGGAGATGCCCATCTGAGGTTAGGGTTTATAATCCATAAGAAAAGAAGTTGGACCTTATGACTATTAGTAGCTACTTTATTAGGTATACTGAAAAGTCTAAGGGTTATAAATTTTATTATTCATCTCACAGTAGTAGGATTATGGAGTCAAGGAATGCAAAATTTCTTGAGAATGACTTGATCAGTGAGAGTGATCAAACTCAAAACTTAGGTTCTGAAAATGATCAATCTGATATTCAAACTCTTATATTAAGTGATAAATTGATTGTAATCCATTCCCCTCAAGTCCAAACAGGTATTGAATAACCAATCATTCGGATCCACGACCTGTTGACATTGACAAAGTTGATCCAATTAATGAACAGCCTCTAAGGACTATTGACCAATATGCTCCTCAAGAGAATGTTGAGTCAACATTAAGAAGATCAACTAGGATGAAAAAATCAATAATTCTTAGTGATTATGTTAAATATCTATAAAAATTTGATTACAATATAAGAGCTAAGAATGACTTTAAAACATTTTCACAAGCCATTAGTTGCAGAGAATCAAAACTGTGGCACAATGCCATGAATGAAGAAATGGATTCCATGGTATCTAATGGAGTCTAGGATTTCGTCGAGTTGCCCAATGGATCTAAAGCCATTAGATGCAAATAGGTCTATAAAACAAAAAGAGACTCATTAGGTAACATCGAGAGATATAAAGCATGACTCGTGGCCAAGGGATTCACTCAAAGGGAAGGAATCAATTACACGGAGACATTTTCTCCTGTATCTAAAAAAGATTTCCTTTGTATAATAATGGTATTAGTTGCTCATTTTGACTTGGAGCTACATCAGATGGATGTAAAGATGACATTCTTTAATGGGGAACTAAATGAGGAAGCATATATAAAACAACCTGAAGGATTCTCTTCTAGTACTAGTAAACATTTGGTGTGCAAGTTAAAGAAATCTATATATGGATTGAAACAAGCCTTTCACCAATAGTATTTAAAATTTCATGATATTATCTCCTCATATGGATTTGTAAAAAACGTCATAGATCAATGTATATACCAAAAGGTCAGTGGGAGTAAAATCTATTTTCTTGTGCTATATGTGGATGACATATTACTTGCAACCAATGATAAGGGGTTATTATATGAGGTGAAACAATTTCTCTCTAAGAATTTTGATATAAAGGATATAGGTGAGGCATCTTATGTCATTGGCATTAAGATCCATCAAGATATAACTCAATGTATTTTATGCCTATCACAAGAGACTTCTATCAATAAGGCCTTGGAGAGATTTTAGATAAAAGATTGTTTACCAAGTGTAGAACCTATTGTAAAGGATGACAAGTTCAATTTGAACTAGTGCCCGAAGAATGATTTAGAAAAGGAACAAATGCATAACATTCTATATGCTTCTACTATTGGAAGCCTTATGTATGTTCAGGTTTGCAAAAGATCTGACATTGCATTTGCAGTTGGAATGTTAGGTAGATATCGGAGTAATCTCTGAATATATCATTGGAGAGCTATAAAGAAGGTAATGAGGTATTTTAAGGGTACCAAGAACTATATGCTGATGTATAGACGAACTGAAAACTTTGAGGCAATTGGTTACTCATATTCGGATTTTACTGGATGTGTTAATTCACGAAAATCAACATCAGACTAAATTTTCATGTTAGCCGATGGAGCCATATCTTGGAGGAGCACGAAGTAGACTTTGACTGCTACTTTTACTATGGAGGCAGAATTTGTTTCTTGTTTTGAGGCAACTTCACATGGTGTTTGGCTTAAGGGCTTTATATTTGGGCTTAGAATCGTTGACATTATTTTTAGACTATTGAAGATATATTGTGACAACTCAGTTGCTATTTTTCTGGTTAAGAACAACAAAAGTGGAAGTCGAAGTAAGTATATCGACATTAAGTACTTAGCCATTCATGAACGTGTCAAGGAAAATAAAGTTATCATTGAACATATTAGCGCTGAGTTGATAATTGCTAATCCTTTAACAAAAGGTATGCCACCAGTAATTTTTAAGGATCATGTATCTAGAATGAGACTTGGTTCCACTTTGTGTTATTAATGTGTATATATATATATCATTTGTAATAAATCCTTTATTCATTTTAAGTTGTTTTCTCATTTATGCATATACGTTAAGCTTGAGAATAACGATATTAAAAAGACCCAGGATAAGCATATGGCTTATTTATAAAGTTAATGAATAGTTTGTAAAAAAATAGAATGTATTGTGATATATAGAAGATATTACTCACTTATAGAAGAATTACCGCTATGATTCATATATTTTTGTTTTAGTTAAATATTTGAATCTTAAGAAGTCATTATGAATAAAGATTTTTGAACCAAGTGGGAGAATATGGAATGTTACATCCAGAACATGAAAGCAATGCAAAACGTGAGAAGTAAATCATGGCAACAAACCACGTTGGCTTGCAACAACTCAATTATGGTTCGAAAATCATGGGTTTCGTGGGATGGAACAAAACATGCATATCTCACTTCTGCACGATGCATCTTCATCGGTAACATGATGGAATTACCATTGAAAGAGTTTGTCTATAAATACAGGGTCCTTAAGCTCGTTTTTATATTGCTACACACCATCATTCAGTAAAAATAAGAGCTTAAAAGTTTCCTGTAAGCATATATTTGTTACAAGTTGCAGGGAAGTTTATCAATCAAGCAATGGCTGGAAGTAATGTTTTGATTCATTTTTCTTGTCTTGGATATTATAAATATGGTTTTGTATATCCATGAAGTCTAAAAAATTATGCATATATGTATTGCACCCAAGTGGCCATGACCTTATTTGTATTTAAATAATAAATTTTGCAAGTTTACTTTTAGTTGATGATATTTCTAACATTTTTAAATATGCTTTGGAGTATATAGTGTTGGTTGCCTTCTTTGATTTGTCAATAGCAAAGCATAGGTGTTGCTTAATCACAAAACTCACAAAGAACACATCATTCTTCGATGTTTCCACACTCAAATTCATCACTAACTCCATAGCATTAGCCTCGTAAACACTCTGATTCCCACCAAACTCTCCCTGTCCACACACAGTTCTGTCTTGATCACTGAGACTTTCATTGAAGAAGTTGTAATCATCGTACCTAAGATAACACCCATCAAAGATTAGCCAACCCCCACGAATTCCTCTGTGAAATGGTAAACACCTCAGGACTTGGGTCTTGACCTGTGCGAAGCAGACATTGCAATCCCATTCAGAAAGATCTTTCATGCACTCTACGAAAGCATAAACAGTGGAATTTATAGTCTCATTGATAGCAGATGCATATCTTTGTCTTGCAGTTAAAGGGGTCAAGGAGTCTAAGGCATCTAAGAAATTTGCTGTGAAGATTTTGGGTTCGGGTATTGATGCAGTTTTGTTAGTGCCCATTGGAGCTGCTTCTGCAGCTCGAGTCAGAAATAGAAGGAACTGCGAAGTGACTGCCCATCCCCGCCTCCCCACCCCATCGCTGCCTTCCGCCTATTCTTCCACAACTGCATGCCAGGAGGCTGCGACGCCTCCGTTCTCATCTCCGCCTATGCCTTCAATGTAGAGAGAGAAAGTGAGTTAGACCTCCAATACACCATTAAGGACATTACTTCAAATCTTTTACATTTACACATTAAATGCATAAGGTGTGTTTGAAGAAAGATAAAAAGTAAAAGGAAATTGAATGCAAGGAGAGAAAATAAGCATCATGTATAGTCTTATTCTTCTATATTTTTCTCTAAATATGTAAATAGATGAATATGAAATATCTAATTTGGACATTTTTATCCAATTCCAGTATCAAGTCTTTTAAGTTTTGGGAATAATTTTAATTTTTAAAAATTTTTCATTATAAATTCTAAAAATTTTGAATCTTTATATATAATTTTCCCAATTGAAAACTCAAAAGACAATTAGCTTTGGACCAACACGACCCAACAAGAAGTTCAACAAAAGTTTTCTTTTTGCCTAAAAAGGTCTTCTTTTAACCATACTCCACGATGGATTTGGATTCTCTCCACTAAATTCTCCTTCCACTGTCTCTCCACCAAAATTTGAGCCATTGGATTTGCCAACAACTAACAATTAATGATAAAGCCTTACATGTAATTTTGAAACACACAATCTTGACCTTTGATTATTGGTGGAGAGGCAGTGGAGAGAAGATTTGGTGGAGAGAATCCAAATCCACTCCACGATAGGGAAAATTGAAACACCCAAACACAAAACAGAACAAAATTGAACCTTCTTCTAGTGATTAACATCATTGGGTTTTTTTTAATGAATTATATGAGTAATTTTGAATAAAGAAATGGATAGAACCTACTCATAATTTTTTAACAAATAAAAAGGAGGTCAATTTATCAATCCTATGTATATAAAGAGAGACTGAAGAGCTGAGAGGGAACAAATAATGCAAATTTTAACTTGAAAAAAAATCTTAAAATTAGAAACAGTAATTATATTCAATGGAAGAATTAAAAAAGAAGTAAATTGAGACAGTGGTGATCCTAGAGTAATGATGCTCACTCTCTCATCTCGTAAAAAGGAGGTTAAATTATTCGAATTAATTTATGAAAACTATTTATTGAAAATATGAAGAGAAGATGACGTAGTTTTTGTTGCTAATTTTAACTTAAATTTAATGATTTTATTTCAGTCTAATGTTTAAAAAAAGTGTTTTGTAATTATAAATGAATAAAATTTTTAGACCTTATACATGCCTACAAAATTTATTCATTTAAATCTCGATTGAAGAAAGTGAGTTTGAATTTGGGTTTAGAGCTTTTTTTATTTGGAGGTGGTATGATACTCAATTGCATTCCACACCTATAGTGTATTTATTTATTTATATTTATATATTAATTAATTTAATATGTTAGAAAATAATATTAAAAAAACCCAAAAAAGTATTTTGTGTGTTTTGAATTATATGAATGATTGTTTGAGACATTTTATTTTTTGTTATAATTTTATATAAAAAATTGCATATAAGGATCCAAATTTTATAAAATTTATGATACAAAATATTAAAAATTAAAATTATTTCTAATGACCAAAATTATTGCTAGCTTTTAGGAGACTTACTATTAAGTATAGAAAAATTATTATTATATTTTTAAAAAGTTATAATTTAAGTAATTTCAATAGTAATTTTCTTCAAAACTTAATAGTAATTTTCCTAAATGCTAATAATAAATGATAATAATTTTAGTATTTGAAAATAATTTTAATTTTAAAGATATTTTATTATAAATTTTACAAAACTTATGTCTTTAAATATAATTTAAAAAATTAATAACAAAAACATAATAAACTTTATATAAAGTAGACATTATAATTACCTTTGATCCATGTATTTATCTAAAAGAAATAGATTTCTTCTTCCTTTACATCTTTAGACAATATCTAACCATCAAATGAGAATTTTTCTCCATTTCCCTCAACCTCATATTATCAAACGGGATGCCTAGAAGTCAATAGAAAGGGAATGAGGCTTTAGTTTATTATCCACCAAGGTATGGGTCAGAAAATGGAAAAAATATATTTGTATGTATTCAAGACTCTTACCCATGACCATCTGTGTTTGTTACCTTTTTACGCATTAATTTTGTAATCAAACTTTAACTTTGGGAGAAAATATAATTTTTCAATAAAAAAATTTGATAAAATTAGGTTGAAAGATTTTTAAAAAATTTTTTGGTCCCTTGAGTTATATAAAAGTTTTAATTTAATCCCTCTAATTTAAAAATAGATAATATTATCTTCTTATTTTTAAAATAATTAAACTTCACTCATTTGTCGCATAATTCATAAAAAAAAATTAACGTCAAACATGTTAATTTATTGATTTAAACACTATTTATTTACTTAAAGTTAAAGTCCAAGTCAATATATTATTAAATATGATATTACATTTTAAATGACTAATGAGACAAAAAGACAAAATTAAATATTTAAAAGAATAGAAAGACAATATTATTTGCTTTTTATTTAGGGAGACTAAATTAAAATTTTAATAAAATTAAAGGCATTAAAAGTAAATCGAATTTTTTTTAGTGAAAAGAAAGCATGTAATACTGTAAGGTTCAACATGTCATAATTGATTATCAAATGAAAAAAAAAAAATTGCTTCATTAATTTTTGAAGTGTGTGAATTTTAAATTTCACAAAATTGTATACCGTCGTTGCACGCAATATGTGTTGCAAAATTGACTCATTTTAATGTCCCACCTAAAGTAGATATAAATTGACTCATTTTACTGTCCTACTCAACAAACACTTGGAGTTTAACCAAAATAAATAAATGCAGCTAATTGAAGTTGTAATTTCCACAAAAGAAATTGAAACCCCACCATCATATTTTTTTACTTTCTTAGTCTGCATCACAAATTCTAGAAGAAAAAGACATGGCATCTGAAAAAGTTAATAGTTCGAATAAACATATGCTTCGTCTGAAAGCTCAGGCTATGTGTGGCGCATGGAAGGAAGAGAGAGAGAGATAGAGAGAGAGAGCATATACGGAACTCAACACTGTTACTATTTTTTCTTTTATTTTTTTGCCAACCAAAAATTTATTAAAAGATATAAACTTGTATAAAGAAGTTTATGGACAAATTATAAGAGATTGACTCAACCAATTCCTGGTTTATAACCATTCAAATTTTAAAAAAAAAAAAAATTAACAGAAGGGACGAACAAAAAGATTCTCATTTTACTAAGCATGTACTCTTATCAAAATACTTAACAAGCTAGTGTGTAGCTTGATTTATAAATAAAAATAAAAAGGAACAAGATGAAAACTTCTTATTAAAGTGAATAATGTCGTTCACAATTTGTAGACTTTTTTAATTTGGGCGAATATATGCAAAATTAATAGCTACTACTGTAACTCTCTCTCTCTATATATATATATAAGGTGCATAAAGTATATTATATTTAATTATAAGTAGGAAAAAGGAAGAAAGTGATATAGTTAAGTTCAAAAAGAGAAAGAAATAAAGCGGCGGGGCCACTTGCAGATCACGTTTGATGAGGATGAAAGGCTCTCCTTTAGCATCCCATGTAGTGGATTATGTATTTGGATTGTTTATATGTGGTTCAAATAATTTAAGTTTATATATTTTTATTTTTATAAATTTTTCTAAAGTAATAATTAAAAAATTATTTTCATTCTATATTTTACAATTTTTAAAACAAAAAATTTAAATTTAAATCATCCAAATGGCATGTAAACTCTGCTCAGGGCTACGCTGAACAAAAATCCCAGGTGAGGGGACCATGGGGAGTAGTGGAGTGGAGGCTATCGCTATCCAGATGCCAAGTCCACAAGAAATTTGAGGTACCAAAGCTAGTGGGTTTGGGTTTGGGTTTGACCCCTTTTAAACATAAACAATGTGCATTGCTTTATAAGACCCTTACCTTTCGGTGAGCACCCTCTAATATTTTTTTACAAAAAAAAAAAAAAAAGAAGGTCTTTTTGTATTTAAGGTAAAAAGAAAATTAAGTTCATAAAAATAATCTCCGATGCATATCAGAGGTACAATTTATTAAGAAAAATTAGTTCACATGATTACATAATATTTCCCAATAATTTAGTCATAATATTAATGTTATATATATATATATATATGTATATATATTTTTAACATGATTTCCTATTTAATAGTTATTTTCAATTTTTTACCATGGATGAATGACATAGTTTACTATGTAAATTATTTGTAAAATAAAATTATTTTATGCCCTAGGTAGAATTTTTACTGGTGATATACCAACTAGAAATGTACATAGGTCATATCAAGTTCACTAACGAGTGCAGCATCAACCTATTAGTATTGTTAATTCGAAATACGCAAAATTTCTCTTGTGTAACGTCATTCGATATATTTTGCATAAATAGTTTCTTTTTATACACATTTTGAAGTTGGAAATTCAAATATAATTATTTTTTATTTTTTTTTATTACAAAAATTATTATTAATGTTATGAGAGTTTTATAGACAAAATATTCTCATAGGTCTAACATGTCAAAACTCGTATTATCAAAATAATTTCACTAACTTTTAAGAGATTGACAATAATTGACATGAATCTCTAGTTATAAAAAAATAAAAATAAATAAAACTCAATTTAAGTAAAAGTATAAGATAGACATGCTATAACAATCCAGGTAAAATCCCTAGAATTTATTTTACCATTTTTATCATTGTACTTAGGGCCTTAACAGTGCCTTCTCTTCCTTTTAACTCATAAAAAAAAAAAAAAAGTTTGTAAACCATTCTTATATTAAGTTCCATAATACATTTTTATTGGACTAAGTAGCTTCTTCTCATTGGTCATTACCTTAAATCCAATAATTGAATTTTTATTTTCTTTTTCAAAAGTTTTATCAAACACATTCTTAAGATTAAAATTTTGGTATTTTGTGGCATGCAAGTTTTATTTAATACTGCATTTACTCATAGAATGCCTTCATTCTATATGAATTTATGAGATCTCTTTTATTATTATTATTATTATTATTATTATTATTATTATTATTATTATTATATTTTTGGGCAGAAGCTTATTTATAGTGGCTATAATTTCACTTTGATTTATTTTTAATCTTTAAAGTTTTAAAAAGAGTTTAATACGTTTTTTTTTCTCTAACATTGATTGATAATTAGAGGGAGTGACCTTCAATTTTTAAATACACATAAAGTGGAACAAGCAAATAATAACAAATAGAATGTGCAAGAGCAAATGGAGGAAGTACATAGATAGATAAATAGATATATATATATATATGTATGTAAAATAAAACAATAATAAATTTTTATTAAAAGTGAAAGAATAAGTGACTTTTAAATTTTTGCCTACATAAAAGTGGAGGAATAAGTGACTTTTAAATTTCGAGTATAGAAAAAGTGAAAAAGAACTACATTACTAGGTGAAAGTGAAGGACTTGGTTGACGTAAAGGTGAAGGTGAAGGAGTTAAATGATAAGGTGATAAAGACATGATATGCAGAACTTTTATATATATTTAGAGTCTTTTGATTTTTGAAAACAATGAACATAGTTTAATACTTTTCTCCTTTTTACACAATCTAGATTTGACTTTCAATTTAGTAGCTTATTTTTATCTTTTTGCAATGACTAAACTAATTTAAATCAAGTGGTTTTTAGACATAATATGAGCATTTTCTTTCATTGCACAAAACATTACATGTATTTGACTCTAGTAGTAAAAATAATTGAAAAAATATTATATATTTCCTCATTGTTTAAGCCATGCCACATTTTCAAGAATAGAAGTAATATATAATTTTAAGGCTTTCAAAGCCCATTTAATGCAATTAATGTATCCGTATATTTTTATTTTTATAACAAAAAGTATTATAATTATTTCATTACTTCCCTTTAACATTTCACATTTTTATTTTAATACATTTTATAATTTTTTTTTTGTATTAAAGTGTATAAATCAGTAAGATTCAACAGGATAGAATGAAATTTAACAATAATTTCAAATATTATACCTTAAATAAGTTACAAGTACAATTATATTAAAAAGTCTAATAAGATAAAATAAATAATATAAAGGTTAATCAATTAATTTAAATAAAACAACCCAATCAAAATATTATATATTAACATAATAATTAATTTTAATTTATTTTATTTTATTTCTCTTTCTATAATTATTATTGCCTATTAAAAATAAATCAAATAAATTTTAATAGGTAATAAATAATATTTAATTATTTTTAAATTATTACTTTTATAAATTTAACTTAAAATTTTTATTATCATTAAAATAATTCAAAGTTATATTAAAACCTTGGGGTCAATATTAATAAATCTATTAATGAAAGTGTCCAACATGGCACTATACATAACTTTAAAAATTGAATAAAATATTAAAAATGATAACTCAAATGCAACTTAGACCAATACTACACCATTTTGCTTCTAATCATTTTAGCACCAAAAATGCATATAGTCATTCACTTAGAAGAAGGAAAACAATTAATGTACTTTAGGTTTGAATTAGATCTAAATTGCTATGTTAGTGTCTTACTCAGCCCGTTAAGTCACGTGCAATGCTACGTTGGATACTTCTAATAATAAAGCTAATGGCATTAAGAAAAAGGGCAAAGTTGAACCTTTTTGAAAACTTTGAAGATAATAATTGACTAAAATAAACTTTTGAAACTAAAGCAGCACTTATGTAAAATTTTATGGATTATAAGTGGATTTTTTTATTTTTAAATAAAAAAATGAAAACTTCATTTAAATGCAAAATCTAATGCCACTTATTTAGCCTTAATGATTAAATTGCACTTAATATTTTTATTTAAAAAATACCATTTGACTTTTTTAACATTTAATATATATAGTAGAAATCTCACTTACTATTTACTTTTAATTAATAAAATTAAATTTTTATACAATATGAAGCTGTAATTTTATCTTATTGTAATAGCTAAGTTAATTTTGAAATTGTTATTTTATTTTTTTGATATAGCAGTAAAAGCAGTTTAAAATTTTTTTTTGGAAGAATACATAATGTATAAAAAGTTAATTGCATTAATAAAAATAAATTAAAATAGAAAATTTTGCAATATATTTCAGATTTCAAGGAGCTGGATGTATTTGTAAAATAAAAGAAATATTATGTATAATTTATTTAAATTTTAAAATAAATCATTATAATTTATTTAAAATAATAAAGAAATAATTTACATTAAAAAAAAAAAGACACTTTCGTAGTTTGCCTTACTCCTTGTTTGGTTTGAGGGGAGGGGAGGGAAAGAAAAGTGTAATAAAATTTTCTCTCCCCTCCCCCTCTCTCTTATCCCTCCAATTCGAGGGGATTGGGAGGGAAAGTTAAAAAAAAGACTAAAATGCCCTCTATCTTAATTATTAATTCTATATTTCATAAAATTTTATATTTCGTAAATGAAATAAAAAACAACTTTTTTACAGATAAATTAGATGTTTATATTAAAAAGCATTGTAAAAAAATTTACTATAAAAAAGATTATAGATAAATTCTATTTAATTAAAAATCAAAAAATATAATTTTAATGACTAATATATATTATATCATTGTCAGTATATACTTTTTTTGTATTAAAATAATTTATTTATTTTGATATTATTATATTTCTCTGATATCTTATATTATTATGTGTACCTATTTTTTAATTTTAATAAATTTTATTATTACATTAATTTAATATGTACTGAAGGTTATATTTTTAGTAGTTATTAATATTTGTATTAAGTATAAATTTTTATTCCCTTATAATTTTTTCTAGTTCCATCCCTAAGAATGAGGCTTAGTTTGTTATCTACTAAAATATGAGACACAAAATGGGAAAAAAATATATAATTTTATGTATTAGAGGATAAAAACTATAGTACTTTGCCCATAATTATCTTTGTTTGTTACATATTAAAGTTTAGGTACTAATTTTGTAATCAAACTTCAACTTAGATATAAAATATAATTTTTCTATAAAAGAAATTTGATAAAATCAAGTTTTAAAGAAGGATTTTTTTTTGGTAATTTTTGGTCCCTTAGTTTCATAAAAATTTTAATTTGGTCCTCTAGTTTTAAAAATAGATAATATTGTCTTCCTATTTTTTAAAATAATCAAATTTTGCTTATTTTTCTCATAAAATACTAACTTCACATTATTTTCTTACTTAAATTTAAAGTTCAAGTTAATATACTATTAAATTTGATATTACACTTTGAACGATTTATGAGACAAAAAGAAAAAATTAAATATTTTAAAATAGAAAAATAATATTTTTTTATTTAGGGAGACTACATTAAAATTTTAATAAAATTAAAGGCACTAAAAGTAGATTTTTTTTTTTGGAAAAGAAAGCACCAGTGTTAATACTGTAAGGTTCAACCTGTCATAATTAATTATCAGATAAAAAAATTTTGTTTCATTAACTTTTGAAGTTACCATCGTTGTACACGATATGTGTTGCAAAATTGACTCGTTTTAATGTCCCACCCAAAGTCGGTATAGATTTTTATTTTCTTAGTCTGCATCACAAATTCTAGAAGAAAAAGACATGGCATCTGAAAAAGGTGAGCGCAACAGTTGGAATAAACATATGCTTCGTCTGAAAGCTCAAACAAAGAGCCAACATATGCGGAACTCGACACTGTTACTATTTTTCCTTCTTTCTTTTTTTTTTTTTTTAAGTCTACTGAAAATTTATTTTAAAAAATTAACCTATACAAAAAAGTTTATGGACAAGTTACAATATATTAACCAAATCTTCATTTACAATCATTTAAATCTTAAAAAAAAATTGATGAAAATAGGGATAAAAAAAGATTCTTATTCTACTGAACACATCCTCTATCTGAATAGTTAACAAGCCAGTCTAAGATTACTTTGGAATCCGAAAAAAAAATAGTAAGATGAGAACTTCTTATTAAAGTGAATAAGATTTTGTATAATTTACTAACTTTTTTAATATGAGCAAATAAATGTGAAATTAATAGCTACTACTATAACTCTATTTTGTTATATATATATATATATATGCACTTAAAATATATTATATTTAATTCGTTTATCTCATTTAAATTAATTATTTAAAGCTAAAGTAAGTAGGGAAAAAGGAAAAAACTTATACACTAAAGTCCAAAAGAAAAAAAGAGATAATGCCCAAAAAAAAAAAGAGAGAGGGAGGTAAAGCGACGGGGTCACGTGCAAAACACGCTTGGCAAGGCCAAAAGAGCACTACTTTAGCATCCCAGTGGATTATAAGTTTAGTTTTACTGAAGCGTAAATTTTATAAAATATTTTTAAAATAAAAGAGATAAATAAGAAATAGAAAATAATATATATATATATATATATTATTTTTTATATTTTGCTCTTTTTATTTTAAAAATATTTTATACATGTCACATTTCACACTATTAAAAAATGAGGGCACCATGCGGAGAAGTGGAGACTATCGAAATCTGAATAAGTCAACACGTGGCGCTCTTTTGCACTTTATTCTCTATCAATCATCACTCTGTTTGGTGGGATTTGACCCCTTTTAAACATAAACAATGTATATTACTTTTTAGGATCCTCCCCTTTCGGTGAGCACCCTCTAATTTTTTTTACCCAAAAAAAACAAAAAAGAAAGTTTAGTATTTAAGGTAAACAAATTAAGTTCATAAAAATAATCTCCGATGTATATCAGAGGCAGAATTTATTAAGAAAAATTAGTTCACTTGATTACATAATATTTCTCAATAATTTAGTCATAACATTAATGTAATGTTATATATGTATATAATTTACATGGTTTCTCATATCCTAGTTATTTTCAATTTTTTACCATGGATGAATTACATAGTTTATTACTATATAAGTTATTTTAAACCCTATGTGAAAATTTAACTAGTAATATACCAATTAAGGATATAAAAGGGCTGAATCAGGCTTATTAACCTAACTAAATTAGTGTGCATCCCTAATATTAATTACTTAATTATTATTATTATATAGCAACGTATTAAGATTATTCAATATAAGAGAAGTCAATGCATTGAGCACATTTCATTATTTAAAACACAACATAATAAAGAATTTTCCCTTGTGTAACGTCATCCAATATATTATATATAAATAGTTTTTTCTAGTACACATTTTGAAGTTAGAAACTCAAAAAATTATCATTGATGTTATGGGAATCTTAAACAAAATATTTTTCATAGGCCCAAGGTGTCAAGATGCCTTCTCACAAGAGGGAAAAAAAATTTGTAAACTATTCTCATATTAAGTTCCATAATACATTTTTATTAGATTAAGCTTTGTTTTTTGTTTTTTTCCCTTACCTTGAACGCCAACAATAGAATTTCTATTCTTTTCCAAAAGTCTTATCAAACACATTCTTTAGATTAAAAAGCTGGTTTTGGGTGGTCTGTGGGTTTCTTTAATACTGTATTTACTCATGGAATGCCTTCATTCTATAAGAATTTATGAGCTCTCATTTATCATTTTTTTGGGGGGAAAATGTTAGTTTTAATGGCTATAATTTCACTGTGTTTCATTTTAATCTTTAGAGTTTTAAAAAGAATTCAATACTATCTTTTTCCCTAACATTAATAACTCTATTAATGTAAGCGTCCAATATGGCATCATAAAAGGATTGAATAAAATGTTCAAATGTTCAAATTCAACTCAAACTAATATTACACCATTTTGCTTCTAATCATTTTAGCACAAAAAATTCATATATGTATTCACTAAGAAACAAAGGAATGTACTTTTGGTTTGACTTAGATCTAAGTTGCTATGTTAATGTGTAGCTCGTTAAGTCACGTGTAAAATGCTAAGTCGGACACATTAGGAAAAAAGCAGATGGCATTAGGAAAAAAAGGCCATATTGAATTTTTTAAGAACTTTGAAAATTATAATTAACTAAAATAATTTTTAAAACTAAAGCAGCACTTGTGTAAAATTTTATGGACTACAAGTGGACTTTTTTTTTTGCTTTTTTAATAAAATATGAAAACTTCATTTAGATGCAAAAACTAGTGCCACTTATAACCGTTGTAGAAATTTTATAAGATCTTCTTTTTATTATTTTATTAAAATTTATAAAATATTGTTTTTGTAATATTTTATAACAATTTCCAATAATGGTATTAAATATAAAAATTTACTTAATATCTTATGCTTAGAGATTTAAGACATCTAAAAATATAAAACCTTAGTAAATCAAACTCTTTATTTTTTTGGGAAAGAAAATATAATGAAAATAAATTACTCAAAAACTTTTATGGAGAGTCGTAGTGGCACGTGTGAAGTCTCTTTTCAACCCTAGAATTATACCTATAAATTTATAATATTTATATCTAACACTTTAACATAAAAATAAATGTAAGAGTTAGACCTAATAAAAAAACCAGGCCTAAGAGGAAAAAAAAATTCCTTTGTTATTGTATGGCACAAGCTCTATATGTAAATATACATATTGGACAACTAAACAAATAATGTTATCAAGATTGACTCATTTTTAATCTCTTAAAAATGATTAAAAAAGTGATGGAAACTTTGAGATTTCAAGACCAAATAAGAAAATAAATAAGATATAAACAATAAATATTAAATAGATTAAATTTAATATTAAAAATAATCTAAATTTTTTTTAAAATAAATTACATTAATTTTCTTTAATATATGATTAAATTACACTTAATATCTTTTCTATTAAAAAATATCACTCAACTCTTTTGACATTTGATATATATATATATACACATATAGCAAAATTTTCATTTATTATTTACTTTTTATTAATAAAGTTAACTTTCTCTCTAATATAAGGATGTAATTTTATTTTGGAAAAAATTACTTCAATGATTCAAGTTTTGCAAAATTTACAATAAAATATTTTAACAAAATTAAAATTGTCTTCAATAACCAAAATTATTGCCATGTTTTAGGAGATTTACTACTAGAGTTTAGAAAACTAATACTAGATTTTGGGAAAATTATAATTTAAATAACTTTAATAATAACTTTCATAAATTTTACAAAACTTAGGTCATTAAACATAATTTTTCCTTTTATCTTCTTATGATAGCAAAGTTGATGTGTTCTTCTTGATATAACAGTAAAAATAATTAACTAATTTTTTAAAAAATAATATGTATTATATAAAAAGATAATTACATTGACAAAAAGTAAATTAAAAAAGAGATTTTTACAATATCTTTTAAATTTCAAGGAGTTAGATGTATTTTTAAAATAAGAGGAATTTTATATATAATTTATTTAAATTTCAAAAGAAATCAATATAATTTATTCTAAAAAAATAAAGAAATAATTTACATTGAAAAAGAAGGAAAGTATTCAAATTTTCAAATGATGGCACAGCTGCTAACGTGATAGAAAATGATTATTTTTTTAAATAATATTTATTATGTTATTATTATTATTGTTTAATAATAATAATTTTTTATTATTTTTAAATAACAATAATAATTGTTATTTTTAAATAATATTTTTTATTCATTTCATTTCATTTTTTTCATCTTCTTTTTTTTTTCTCATTTTATGCATAAATGGAGGCTAAATGTTGTTTATTTTTGCCACTGAGGGGGAGGGGGGTGGTGTGCCTTCGGTGAGTCACAAGAGTCTCGCGTGAGACTCACCGCACAAACTGGGAAAAGAAACAGAGAGAGAAAGGAAGAGCCAAAGGAATAGAGAGAGAGAGAGAGACAAAAAAGACACAGAAAATGAGAAACGCAAAAGAAAACCAGCTTTCGACCAACACGACCCAACGACAGCTTCAACAAAAGTTTTCCTTTCGCCTAAAAAGGTCTTCTTTTCACCATATTCCACCACAGGGAAAGTTGAAACGCCCAAACACAACAGAACAAAATTGAACCTTCTTCTACCTATATCCACCCAAAATCTTCTGTCTCTCTCTGTCTTTCTGTTTTCAGTACAAGCATGGATACATAGATCTCTGCCTTTCACGGAAGACTTAATGATGGGGTCCATGAAGATTTCTGGGTCTTCCTTTTTTTCCTAAAAAATGGCGTCTTTACGGTGAATCACACCTCTTTTCAGTATACTCTTTCTGTTTCATTATAGGCTTTTGCAGTTCAAGTGTTTCATAGGCTTCTTTCTGAGATGCAATCTAGTGGGTCCGAATCCGCGAGCCCGACTACCCACCGGGTTCAGTCTTTGTCATCTACGGATACGAGAGGGAAGCATAGGATACAAGCGGAACTGAAACGGTTGGAGCAAGAAGCAAGGTTCTTAGAGGTACTTACTTCATTATCCAGTTTTGAACTTCTGTTTATTGGTGGGATTATGGTTCTTTAGTTTGTACGCGTGTGTGATTTTGCTATTAGTGTTTTCACTATCTCATCGGAAGCGTTTTTTAGTCTGTTTGTGAAATGGGTAACATGAGAAAGTTTGAATTTTTCTTCATTGTTATGTAAGTATACTGAACACTCTATAATAGCTGTGAAATTGATCAAGTTGCATATGATGGATTTAAAATAACAGTTTGGCCTGGATAAGAACCCTATTTTCGTACAGATAACGGCAGTTTCAATTTTATTATCAACGGAGCATATTTTTTAATTTAGTCCCTCGAGCAGTTTTAATGTTACCCTTCATATTTTCATCCATAAATTAACGCCAAACCTAACAAATTTTAGACGTGAAATGACCTGAGGTTTAAGTTAACAGCTTAAGGTAAACCATATCCAGTCTAGCAATCTACTAGGCTTGGCGTTAATTGTTGGATAGAAATCGAATGCAAGGGCAATACTGAAACCATTTTAATGATTGGGGGAATAAATTGAAATAAATAATTTGTGGAGGAAGAAATTGAAGTTTACATATCTATCAGGGACCAATATAGGGTTTTCCTTACTCGGTCTATTTATTAGCTTCTGTCTTATGTAGTTGACAGCTGGGTATTATTCCGTCAGCTGAATTGATGAGTATGGTTTATGGATTTGGCAAATAAAGACAATTTGGGGAATTAATATAGAGATGGCAGAGGTCTTCTTTCATTTACTTTGCAAGGCATGCTATTGTTGTCCATGTAGCACTTGTAAACATAGTTTTTTCCATGTCTGAAGTTTTTCTGCAATTAAGTTATTAAGATTTGGATTATTGATTATATTTAGTTAAGAAATAGCGATATAGCTGGCAATCCTGCCTTGTGAAAGAGGAAAAAGCATTGGGGTAGAGGATCTGCAGTATTAGGAGCTTAATGATATAAATGACGCAACCATATCTTTGTTTATAATTGTTTGTCTTTATATCTATCTTTTCAACATTTGAGACTTGTGTTTTGGACAACTTAACTTCTTTTTTGTTTTTTTTCCTGGAAAGACGTCAGAAAATCCATTCATCAGCAAAAGTATATCCCAGGGGCACAAAACTGTTACTAAGTTCAGTTTGTTGTTAATAGCGCAGCATGCAACACTTGTGGCATTACAAATTCCTATGATGCATTGTGGTGCGTGTAACATGTGTCATTTTCTATGGCACTTTGTGTGGTGCTACACCCTCCATATGATAATAAGGCCAAAATATAAAAATCATTGAGCCCAGCCCTCAATATTTAGCCTACATGTGTCTGCCCTTGGCAGAAATTAATTCCCAGTGAACAGCAGAAGTTGATTCAGCTCTATTCATTCTTCCTTCCTCCAACTCAGAACATCTACTCCTATTTGAAGAACTCACCTTTCTCTTTTTCTTCTTTTCAAAATGAATCAGAATCAGGATGCTTTGAGATTCAAATGGTGATGTTAGGATTGAGAGGGAAGTATATGCAAATATTGCCTTTCACCCTCTCTCTGATTCCTCTACTAAGTATAAAAGTATATGGTTTGCTTTAATTAGTCTGAGTGAAGGAAAGAGTTAAGAGGGCATTAACATTTCATTGAATGATTCTATTGTTTGGAATCTCTCACTTACGAAAACTGGAAAGACATTGAATTGTATTTTTGCTATCTTATAGTCACTCTGCATTTGTTCTTTATAGATCTTTGCTTTCTGACCTTTTTGTCAGCAGCTCAAGAAGGTATTTGACTCTTCCATGCCTTTCATATCCAGACAAGAAGAGTGATAAAAAATTAATATTTAATATTAACTCTGTGTTATAGCTTTGTGATCATAGGTCTCTTGGAAACTCCGAAAATTGCAGCTACATAAAAAATCTCTAATATTTGTCCTTTCTGTTACATCTAGATTAGTTGCTTTTTTTGTGTTGATCATATGTTTGCCTGGCCTAAATGTTGCAATGCACAATGCTACATGCCACGCATGATGGTTCTACTAACCCCTTTTCGAGCAGTGTTCCATGTGCCATTAATAACTATTTAACCTTACATTGGTCCCTTAATTTATTGTTTTTAAGAAGAAAAATAATTTCTGTCCATCTTAACTATTGTTGATTTGCTTGCATGTTGCTTTCACCAATCTGCTTGTTATTCATACCTATAAAAGTATTCTTGGAAGTCATGATTATTTAAACTTCAAATCAAAATGATGGTAAGACAATAATCAATTAGGTGATCATAATATTGAACAAAGATCAAAGTCTTGTTGGGGACATTAGGGTGCCTTGTTTTTAGCATAATAGTATAACTGGAAAGTAGGCCTCTTGAATTAAATGAATTTCCTAATTTTGGTTCTGGATACCTTTTGATTTCCTTGCATTCTGCTTGGGTGTGAGGCTATGTTGACTTACATTTCTGAAGTTGATCATCAAGGTTTCTGGACATTTTTAGCCTCAAATTTTAAAATGATGATTAATCAGGAGTCAGGACCATTGCTGAAGGTGTGCCCTGGGAATTTCAACATAATTAGGTCCTTTTTTAGCTAATATTCTTAGGTTACTGCTTAGCTGATGCCAGTCTTGCATGTCATCTATGCCTCTTTGTCAGAATTAGGTGACTTTTCTTGGAAGAATTATTACATATGCTTTCTGCATTCTGGAGTTTCTGCTTCTCCTGTCATCTACCACCCCGATATTATTTATAATAAAATGAGAGCCAAACTTCACCAACTAAGACAGGCTGGAATCTGCTATATCTTGTATTCATCTGTAGATTTATATGAGAATGACTATATAAGATTAATCTCAAATGAAGCCAGGTAAAGTAGTAGTCTAAAGCAGTAGGTTTCTAGTAGAAGTCTGAATGCAATACAGGTTGTAGAACTGTAGAATTGATGTATACTCATAATTATCTTAAAGATAATAACCTTTCCTTGGGATAGTCATCATTATACAAAAATGGAATTGCATCTTGGCATATAATTTACTTCAGGGACTTGCTGAGACCAAAATACTAAGTAGTGGAATGTAGTTTATTTAGAAAGCTACATTGGGGAGGGCCATTTTTGTTTTTTTGCCCGGGGGGGGGGGGGGGGGGGGGTGGTTAACCTTACGCAGCATTTGAAATATGAGTTTTCTGTGTTGGATGTTGTAGGTGCCCTGTTGGCCTGGCGTGCTATGTGCTGAATATATCTTCTTTCATTAGATTATTTTCTAGAGAAGCTTTACTTTAACTGGGAAGGTAGTACTGTCATGTTATAGGTTTTCTTTTTCTTTTCTTTTTTAAAAAGAAGTACTCCATTTGTTCCATTGTAAGTCTTACACTTTACATTAGTATAGTCATTATATTCAATCAGTAATGTTTTACTTTTTCTCATTTTTCTTTTAATTCTGTTTAACAGTTAGTAACATAAACTCAAATTTTTTATTTTTATTTTTATTTTTGGGTGATTCTATAAAGAGCTTGACATCTCAAGATGTTGACCTTTCTTACACTTAGATGTGTCTTGAGATTCTCACTTTGATTTTTTTTTTTGTTTTATAATTCAACCCATGAATTATTAAGGCGAGAATTTTAAGGCATATCTAATAGTGAATAGATTGCTGCTGACTTTTTTATGAGTTCTTGAACTGCTTAGTTAGAAATTGAGCACTTACTACTAAGGGCCCCTTTGGTTTTGTGCAACGTAGATGGATTTCCTTTACATAGTTGTGTGTAATATCTATTATGCCTTTATAATCATTACTTAGAATTACTCAACAATATCTGTCCTTTTTCAAATTTAAATCAAAGTAGGGATACAAAAGTCTTTTTCCATTTATAAAGTCACGTTTTTCCTTTACATTCCTTTTTCTATTCACAAAACCAAATGGGTCTTAAGTATTCAGAGAACTGGCAAAACACTCGTGTGGAATTTATCTTTGTCAGTGGACATGAAGAGCAAAACAATGTCAGTATGCTATTTCAGTTGCACCTCTTTTTGAACATTTCATAACTCGTTAATGACTAACATATACAGCTTGTTTGGATGGATAGATATGTTAGAGATAGTCAAGTTCTTTCCTAAGCCTTCTCCTAGCACTAGCAACTTAAGCTTTTGGGATTTTTAGTTCCTGATATGTTTTCAGAGTCTTCATCCAAACAGTAAGGGTTTGCCCCTGCTCCTCCTAATTAAATTTCGGTACAATGTATGATGGGTATATGCTTTATTGAAGCTTCAAGCTTAAAGGGATTTAGCAATAAACAATGTGTTACCTGGTCCTTCTCCCTAAGCTTTTGCAATTGTTGGTTCTTTGACAGGATGGAGTGGAAGGGAACAGAATAGAAAAAAGATGGAAGCAACCATTTAATCCCTTGCTTGGATACATATAATAAAGGAAGAAAAGGAAGAGACAATCAGGTGTTTCCTAGGGAAGCATTTTTCGTAACTATTTTTTCACTCCAAAAGTAAGCAGTAAGGAAAGGGAAAATGGAAAAAAAATACAACAACAACAACAACAAAGCCTTTTCCCACTAAGTGGGGTCGGCTACATGGATCAATCGACGCCATAAATCTCTATCATAAATCATATTTCTAGACAAACCATTTAGATCTAAATCTCTCTTAATAATTTCTCCTATAGTTTTTCGTGGTCTTCCTCTACCTCTACTTATTGGACTATTCTCCATCTCATCTACTCTCCTAACGGGGGCTTCTATAGGTCTCCTTCCCACATGACCATACCACCTAAGTCTCGATTCTACAATCTTTTCTACAATAGGTGCGACTTTCACCTTCTCTCTAATGCATTCATTTCTAATCCTATCTCGTCTAGTGTGTTCACTCATCCACCGCAACATTCTCATCTCTGCAACATTAAACTTATTTTCTTGTTGACTTTTTATTGCCCAACACTCAGTTCCATACAACATTGCAGGTCTTATAACTGTGCGGTAGAATTTACCTTTAAGTTTGAGTGGTACTCTTCTATCATAAATAACACCAGAAGCACTCCTCCATTTCATCCACCCCGCTTGAATCCTATGCTTTACATCTTCTTCTATTTCCCCGGTATGTTGTATGATGGATCCAAGATACTTAAATTGTGTGACTTGTGGTAAGATATGTTCTCCAATTTTTACTTCTACGCTAAAAGTGGTGTGCCTCTTACTAAACTTACACTCCATATACTCCGTTTTACTTCTACTTAAACGAAAGCCATGAGCTTCCAAAGTTTGTCTCTACCTCTCTAACTTCTCATTCATTTCCTTTCTCGATTCTCCAACTAGGACAATATCATCTGCAAAAAGCATGCACTGTGGCACCGGCTCTTGGATATGTTCAGTAAGCACATCCAAAACTAAGGTAAAAAGATAAGGGCTCAAAGTTGACCCTTGATGTAGACCAATAGTTATCGGAAAGTCTTTTGTAAGTCCACCTTTTGTTACTACGCTAGTTGTAACCTTATCATACATGTCTTGGATTGCTTGAATATAAGCTATACGAACTCCTTTTTTCTCCAAAGCCTTCCATAGAACTCCTCTTGGCACTCTATCATATACTTTTTCTAAATCAATAAACACCATGTGTAAATCTCTTTGATTCTCCCTATATCTCTCCATTAATCTACGCAACAAGTATATTGCTTCCATAGTTGACCTTCCTGGCATAAAACCAAATTGATTCTCTGTAACTTGACTCTCTTTCCTTAACCTTCGCTCAATTACTCTTTCCCATAATTTCATAGTGTGGCTCATGAGTTTAATTCCTCTATAATTTGCACAATTTTGAATGTCCCCTTTACTCTTATAAATAGGGATTAAAGTACTTTTCCTCCACTCATCTGGCATCCTCTTAGATCTCATAATTCCATTAAATAACTTTGTGAGCCAACTTATACCTTTCATTCCCAAACTCTTCCATACTTCAATGGGTATATTATCCGGTCCAACTGCTCTGCCATTCTCCATTCGTTTTAATGCTTCTTTTACCTCTACCTCACAAATTCTACGATAAAAAGTATAATTTCGATCCTCTTCTTGCGTGTCTAGCCTATCCGATTGCAATAAAATCTCGTGCCCTTCATTAAAAAGCCTATGAAAATAACCCTCCCATCGTTCTCTGATATCACGTTCCGTGACTAACACTTTCCCGTCTTCATCTTTAATGCATTTCACTTGATCCATATCTCTTGTCTTTCTTTCCCTACTTTTAGCTAACTTGTAAATACTTTTTTCTCCAACTTTAGTACCTAAAGATTGGTATAACCCATCAAATGCCCTCGCTCTCGCTTCGCTCACTGCCTTCTTAGTGTCTTTCTTAGCTACCTTATATTTTTCCCAATTTTCATTACTCTTACATAATGACCACACTTTATAACACTCTCTTTTAACTTTAACCTTATCTTGTACACTTGCATCCCACCACCAAGATTCTTTATCCTTAGGTCCAAAACCTTTTGATTCCCCTAATATTTCCTTTGCCACCTTCCTAATCTCTTTAGCCATTTCATTCCACATCTCGTTAGCATTTCCTTGTATTTCCCAAGGTCCTTCTTCTATAATCCTTCTCTGTAAATTCTTTTCTTTATCCCCCTTTAGTTGCCACCACTTAGTCCTTACCACTCTACTTTCACATTTACTTTTTACTCTCCTCCTAACTCTTACATCCATAACCAAAACTCTATGTTGAGTAGTTAAACTCTCTCCCGGTATAACTTTGCAATCCATGCAAAATTTTCTATCCGATTTCTTTATAAGAAAGAAATCAATTTGAGAACATACCCTACCACTTTTATACGTGATAAGATGTTCTTCATGCTTTCTAAAACAAGTGTTAGCTAATATAAGATCGAACGCTAATGAAAAGTCTAAAATAGTTTTACCCTCTGCATTTACTTCACCTATACCATGTCCTCCATGAACACCCTCGTAGCCTGAAGATACCTTTCCCACATGCCCATTTAGATCCCCTCCTAAAATAATCTTTTCTCCTAACGGTATTTCCTGAACTAAACATTCTAAATCTTCCCAAAATTTTACTTTATGAGATTCTTCTAACCCTACTTGTGGTGCATACGCACTAATAATATTAAAGATTTCCTTTTCTACTACAAACTTTAATGCAATGATTCTATCTCCTAACCTTTTGACATCTACTACAGTATTCTTCCAAAACTTATCTACAATTATACCTACCCCATTTCTAGATTTATATTTACCAGTATACCAAAGTTTAAAACCTGAAGTATCTAATTCTTTCGCTTTTTCTCCTACCCATTTAGTTTCTTGTAAACACATAAAATTAATCCTTCTCCTAATCATAGTATCTACCACTTCCATAGACTTACTCGTAAGTGTACCTATATTCCAAGTTCCAAAACGAATCCTACTCTCATGAACTAACTTCTTTAGCCACATTCGTTCACGAAAATTTATGGACTTGAGTTTATCCACGAAATAAATAGGAAATAAATTAGAAATCAGTTAAAATAGTAAAATTCTACGCAAATTCTTCCTTTCCATTCCATTTCTTTTGTTCCCAATTTTACATATTTCCAATTTTTTTATCCAGACTGAGGAATGATTATCAGTATTATTTTTTGATATTCTATTCCATTCCTTTATGACTACAGCAATCCTTTGTATTCCATTTTTTATAATTAGTTCAAACAAACTGTTAGTTGATACTCGTCAAAACTTTTAGTTCATTACACTATCAGATGTCAATATCTTGTCTGAATTCGTTTGCAATTTTTTTTTTCCTTCAAATATCCCATATAAATTCCTTACCTAGTTGAAACAGTTCCATCCATCATGATGGCTATTTCATTTCTATCCAGCATTAATTTCTCAGATACATTGGTCGTGTTTTGTGTTGATATCAGAATATCCTCATTGAAAGTGCTGACTGTGTTGATCATTTTGAAGTGGGTAGGAGAACTCTTATTATTTTAGGCAGACGCCTGAAAAAATTTTATGTTGTAAGGCGATGTTCTATTAGAAACTAGCTGTTTCCTGTGCCATTGTCATAACCCTCTTGGCCTTTAGCAAAGGCTTGTTATTGGGAAGTTTGATCTTTTCCCTTCATTTACGGACATCAGATATGAGAATTATCATAAATGAAATCTCTTTTGAGCACACTTGTATTAAAGGAACAAGTTTCTGAGTAACATAAAGAACTTGCTTTGTCTGCTGATCAGGATAACAGAAAAGGCGATGGCCACATATCTTTTTTAGATTGTATTTTTTATTGTTGTGCTCATTTTCTTTCACTACTCTGGGTTTAAATTCCTTGTTCTTCTTTCTCTACTGCATTTTCTTCTGTTACTTGTTGGCCTTTTCTTGTGTGATTTTCAAACACTCGGGACTTGTATAACCTGAAATGTAATAAGTCTAGGCCGCCATGGGGTGTGTTTTTCATGGGTAGGTTGATTGTGGTTCTTAGTCTCTACATTGACTAACAAAGTTTTCAAACTTGTACTTGCCAGTGTTTAAATGTTCAGTATAAATTGAATGCAGGAAGAGCTGGAGCAGCTTGAAAGGATGGAGAAGGCATCTGCCTCGTGCAAAGAGTAAGCTTGAAAGCAAAAAGATTCGATCTTGACTAAAATAGCAATTTGGTCCCTATATTGTTAGGCTTATTTAGTTTTAATTCTCAAATTTGTTAAGTGCACGAATTAATCCCTAACATTAATAAAATCACTGCCATTTGGTCTTTGTCAAGTGGTGCGAGGACGTCTAAAGGGACTAATGTGCAACTGTTTTTGTTCTTTCTTTCAATTTCAGATTCCGAATTGTTAATTTAGTTCAGCATATATAGTGTCTAAGAATCGTTACTCCAATACTTTAGATGTGACTTTAATCTTCTATCTGGTGCTTCTTTTGCCAGAATGCTGAGTAATGTGGAAAAAAGGCCTGATCCCTTACTCCCAGCGTAAAGTCTCTCTCCCTTAACTCGTTGATCTCATATTTGATCCTTTTTCTTCTAAGAGCTCTATTTTCCTTGTTTGACAGAACAACTGGCCCGCTAAATCCTTTATGGGATCGATGGTTTGAAGGCCCTCAAGATTCCAAAGGCTGCAGATGCTGGATTCTCTGAAACTCATTGCTGATTGCAACCATTGTCTGTTTGACACTGGCTTCAACCAGCAGATTGTGGCAGTTTTACATTCTTTCTTTTCCTTTTTTCTTTTTTCCCAGATTGGCCTGGATGACAGTTTTGAAACGGTATTATTATTGGTCAGTTTTCACGAAATGCTCCCTTGTGCAGATGACAATTAAAGCAAATACATAGTTTTGATGTTTGAGAGAGAAGCTTAATTGTGCAGAGGATGATTATATACCGAAACTTTTGTGTTAACGATTGTGTTTTGTTTGTTTTCTCAATGGTAAAGTGTAAGTGTGTTGGATGAGGAAAGCTTTCAATTTCTCCGGTCCAAACAAGCCCTCTCTCAGAAAAGGGAAATGTATTCTGCTAAATGATATGCTCCGTTGCACGTCAATAAATTGTACACAAACTGAAACAATCTACAACTTTGCATGTCCTTGCTGTTCAGTGTTCACCTCAATGTATAAATGATACACAGAATTTCGTTACTCATCACTCAAACTCACGAGTACATGAAAAATGAAACTCAACTAGTCCAGTTTCATCATGTTAGTGCCTTCCCAGTAACCCGCCCGGCAATCCACCCAAGACCATCGTACAGCCCATCCCCAGTGAGAGCACTGCAGGCTTGTATGTGCCAATCATGATTCTTGATGCTGTGTAGAGAGAGTGCATCAGTGATCTCAGCAGGAGTCATAGCATCCTTGAGGTCTTGTTTATTTGCAAAGACTAGAATAACAGAATGCTGCAAGTCTTCATGTCCCAGCAACCTGAAAAGTTCATCCTTCATGATGGAGATCCTGGCTCTATCACTGCTGTCTATCACCACAATTACAGCATGAGTTCCTCGATAATATGTCGCCCATGATGTCCGCAGTCTTTCTTGCCCACCAAGATCCCAGACCTGAAACGAATGACATATTGAAGTGAGTGATATTTCAGCCAATGCAAGATCAAAGACATGAATAGCATATACAACCCATCTCCCAAAAGGGGGCCAAAATACAAAGAGTCACTTTATGCAATTTACTCCCTTAAATTTAGAAGTTGACTATAGACTCTCAATACTTTCAATTTTGTACACCAAAACCCCTCTGTTAACATTTTCATCAAAGTCCCTAATGACACTCATTCACGTCAGCCAAAAAGGCAAACTCATGTAAAAACATTCAACCTATCATCCTAAGCGGCAAATAGAGGCTCTGAGACATTTCCTTCACATTTCCTCCTTCCTCCACCACTCCCTCAACGCTTAACCATTTTTCTTCTCAAAGCTTGAATCTGAAAATGGTGAGAAAGTATCTCTATACTCTGATTACACCAGGCGGTAAATTACTTCAGTTAAGAGTGGGATTTCATACAGCTTCGTGCACACAGTTCATTTGTTCAGCGATCACTAACTTTGAGGCCGACTTTGATCAAGATTTAGCCACAGACCTACTTCCTATCCTATATTTTGATTTACATTAGCCCTCAAAAAATGGTAAAAATTGGTCAAGATTATGGGAAGAGGGAATATAACTGATTTGACATACACTAATAAGTTATCACCCCAAGTTCAACTAGAGATACACCTCGTAACCTTCTGTCTGTAACTACAACACATGCCAAACATGAGGACCTATAGATAAGAAAGCCAAGTAATCTTATTATGGCAAAAGAGTTCAAGGACAAATAATCATCTGATTCTGCATTGTGAAGTGGCATGCCAGATCTGGAATAGACTTGTTGGTATTATTAATTAGCAGGGTTTGCCCAGTTGATCTACAGGTTTTATTAGCTATTGAGTTTAATGGTTATGAGTGGAAAAAGGAGCATAAAGTTCTCCGTGATATGCAGTATTTGCAGGATTGTGGTGAGTTTGGTTAGAACAGAATTCAAGAGTATTAAGTCAGAAGTTTCTCAAGTCACATCTTTGGGCAAAACAATTTCCCTGCACTTCTTCTCTGTGTATTTCTTTGTACACATCTTATCTGGACCATTCAGATTAGATCTGGACGGTCCAGATCTGATTTATTTTTAGATTTTAACATTTTTTATTTTAAATAATGCAAAATACAGAATAAAAACAATCTTCCAACTATAAGTTTGAAGAAAAATTAATTAATTTAATAAAAAATAAAAACACATAAAATATAAATATAAAATCTGAACTGTCTAAATTTAGATTGCATCTCAAAGGTGTGCACATTGGATGATCTAGATTGCATCTCAAGAATGTGCAAGCGTGCATATCCTTGGGATGTGCAGAGAATTTGGGTCCCGTCTTTGGGAGAGAATCGTTTTTATGTCCTTGTCCACCGTTACTGTATGTCTGTATTGTTTTGGAAGGGCGGTCGGTCCCTAGTGCATTTACAAAGGAATTAGAAAGTTCTTTTCAGTCAAGTCTATTTTTGTTTCTTTTGAAAGGACTACTTGTCCACCATTACTGTATGTCTGTATTGTTTTCTCTCCTCATCAATAATATTTTTTTCTATCCAAAAATGAAATCTTATTAAGGGACAATAAAAAGAAAAGAAAATATGCATGGCACATAATGTTCAACTATCTTCCAAACAAATTTTTCATAGAACCCTAACAGACATTACTTAAAACATAAATACATCCAAGTCTTTCACTGATCTGATGAAAGTAAAGTTGATATCCCAAAATGCACCATTTCAATTCATACTAAATATTAGGCCACAAGCAGTATTATCAGCAAAATGTAACTTGGAAGAGTGTCTAGCAAACATCCTAAAAGATGCAAAAAATGGCCCCATTCCTAATTTTTTACACTAATTTGTATGCATATGCAGGAGATGATACTATCATTCCAATTCAAATAGATAAAAACAGAGAATCTGACCAATAAAAGGTGTATCACTCCATACTTGCATCCCCCTTCTGCATCAACCTGATTGAAGTGGGGACTGAATAAACAGGGTTAATTTGAAGGAGAATTTTCTATATCGTTTTTGAGCAAGTCTGGACAAGGTTTACCCATTGGAAGAGTCAATGTAAGTTCACCTAAAGCAGCCTTCATTTCACAGACAGTGACCACGAATATACGCAACACAGAATTTATGAAAGAGTTTCACAATCAGCTAACTATGGATGGTGTAAGTATATGCAGACCTCACTTTAGTAAGAATTTTTATTACACAAAAGTTCCATACATATGAAGTACAGATAACGAATCTATTCTTGCCAATCGAATGAGGGGCCAAGAAAGAATATAGAAAAATGAAGACGTAATGTCCTCACAACCTTCTTTTTCCAGGAATATTACTCATAAATGATGGATCATTTGAGATGTTGATTAAGATTTGTTCAGGGATTAGGGAATCAGAGTATGTTTCAGAATACAAGCCAAAGGAACTCCCTTCCAGCTTTGATTATACTCCTATTAATCTATTGAATTTGAATCATCTTTGTCTCAGGCGTACCATTGATATTTCTAATGCTCATATATGCAATTTTAGTTAGTTCACAATAAAATCATTCACCTACATAAATAAAGCCACATCCGACCAACACCATAAAGGAAGAGATTTATAAAAAATCCTTTTTGATTGATAATTTTAATTAGATGTTAAAAAATCAACTCTATGCAAGTGATTTGACATTTTTAGCCTAATCTAAACATTCATAAATCAAAAGAATACAACAGATCAATATTAATTTGGACTAAAGGAGAGAAAGCGAAGGGAAAGAGAGGCACTCAATTTACAAAATTTGAAAGATTGTATTGTTGCATATTTTGCTTGTTTTGTTAGAAGAAGGGACAAAATTTATGCAATTTCACAAAACCATAAGGAAAGGCATGTAATATGAGAGAACTTGAAAGTCCATCCTCCGAACTGCATTTGAAAGCTCCATTACCCTCCCAGATTGGAAAGAAAGTACAAACATTTACCCCAAACACAAACATTTGAGATTCAAAAGACAAATCCTTGATGATAATTAAAAGAACCATCATCAAAATTCACCTTTAAAATTTACTACTGTTATCCCATGTAGGGCCCATAGCCTACATCCTTCACTAACTCATTATCCAAAATAATAAAGAAAGTAGGGCATAAAATGTATAACTTTGTCTTCTACTCCCACATAAACTAACCTATGAAATATGATGTATTCTTTTTCCTAGGCAGCATGATACAACACTTAATGCATACCTCTTTTGTTTGAAAAATAATATTGTTTGAAACGTTTCCCAGGGCTAAAAGGCTCCAAAAACAGCATAACAACCTTTTTTTTTTTTTAAATATTAGTTCTTAGAACACACACACACACACATGTTGTACAGTAACACTAGTGACTTTATTAATCTTTATATGCATGTACATATATTTCACTTTTAAACAGTATTTTATTTAAAGTACTCCCACATTACCCTTAACCTAGATTTCAAGAAAATTGCTCTGTATTAAAATCAATATCTGTGCCTATATCATAGAAAGTGAGAAACATAGATATTTTCCCATTTACATCAATTACAATATTACACCCTTTTCTATTACAATAACTGCAACTACTGTTTCCTCCTAATAATTTTAAAGGACTCAAGAAAAGCACCCTACTGCATTCAGTTGAGTAGATTTTCATTAAATAATATTGCATTTCATTTTCACCACTTCTGTTATGATGGATAAAAGCTATAGATATAGCCAAGATGGGCATGAATGCATAGGAGTCCTCTCTTTTAATCTAGCTTTGGACATCCCCTTCAAAAGGGGAAAAAAGAGAGAACAAATAAAGAGAGAAGCTACGGAGAAATAGAGAAAAAGTTACCTAGTCACTGCAAGGCGCAACAAGCCTCCTATAATGTCAAGCACTTGTAGAACAACAACAACAATAGGCTTTGTCTTACTAGGTGAGGTCGGTCATATTGATCAAACGACACTATAAAGTTCTATTATAAATTATACTTTTAGATAAACTATTTAAGTCTAAATCTTTCTTAATAATTTCATCTATAGTTTTTCTTGGTCTCTGTTTACTTCTAATTATTGAGCTACTCGCCATCTGATCTATCCTTTTTACTGGCACTTTTATAGGCCTTCTTCACACATAATCAAACCATCTAAGATACGATTTTATTATCTTTTTCACAATAGGTACGACTCCAACTTTCTCTATAATGTATTCATTTCTAATTTTATCTTATTGGTGTGTCCACTCATCCAATTACAGACATTTTCATCTCTACAACATTGAACTTATTCTCCTGTTGACTTTTTGTTGCCCAACACTCAGTCTTATACAATATTGCCGATTTGAGTAAAATTTATCCTTAAATTTAAGTGGTACTCTTCTATTTGTAATAACACTTGAAGCATTCTTTCATTTCATCCACCTTACTTAAATCCCATGGTTTACATCTTCGTTTATTTCTCCATTCA
Source organism: Erythrophleum fordii (assembly GCA_032878935.1). Lineage (NCBI taxonomy): Eukaryota > Viridiplantae > Streptophyta > Magnoliopsida > Fabales > Fabaceae > Erythrophleum > Erythrophleum fordii. The sequence goes on along the minus strand of JAVQMF010000054.1, from coordinate 28,749,684 downwards.
GTTGTATGATGATCCTAAGATACTTAATCTAAGTGACTTGTGGTATGGTATGTTCTCCGATTTTCACTTCTATACTAGGATTAGTTCGTCTCTTACTAAACTTATATTCCATACACTCCGTTTTACTTCTATTTAAATGAAATCCATGTGTTTCCAAAACTAGTTTCCACATGTTTAACTTCTCATTTATTTCCTCTTAACTGCCCAACTAAGAATATATTATCTGCAAAGAGCATGCATTGTGGCTTTGGCTCTGGCTCTGACTTTTGGATATGTTTAATAAACACATCTAAAACTAAAGTGAAAAAGATTAAGACTCAAAGTTGACCCTTCATATAGGCCAATAGTTATCAGGAAATCTTCGATAGGACCACTTTATGTTCTCACACTAGTTATAATTCTATCATACATATCTTAAATTGTTCAAATATAAGTAATACGGACTATTTTTTCCTCTAAAACCTTCCATAAAACATCTCTTAGTATTCTATCATATACTTTTTCTAAATCGATGAATAACATATGCAAGTCTTTTTGATTTGCTCGATATTTCTCCATCAATCTTTGTAATAAGTATATCGCTTCTATGATCGACCTATTAGGCATAAAACTAAATTGATTTTTTGTAATTTGAGTTCCTTGCCTTAATTTTTGCTCAATATCCCTTTCCCATAACTTCATAATGTGACTCATAAATTTAATTCCTCTATAATTTGTACAATTTTATATGTCTCTCTTATTTTTATAAATAGGAATTAAAGTCAACAGAAAATTAACCAACTAGGCCAACCTATAAACTAGAAGCAATTCTACTAGTAAACAAGCTGGAAACTTTGCCCATTATATATATATATATATATATATATATACGTTTTGGTTAATCTGTGTCCTTTACTTCACTCACGTCTTCACTAACCTATCGGCTAATGAGCCAAAAGTAAATTATAAGGGGCAGAGAAAAAACACTACTACCGATGTAAGATCTCAATACGAACCATTAAAGCAGGATCAAAATATTAAAAATGCATTCATAGATTATGTTTAACGCACCTCGAATCTTATATTCTTGTAGACGAGTTCTTCCACGTTGCTACCTACAGTAGGGTTCGTAGTGACGACCTCACCCAGATGTAATTTATAAAGGGTCGTTGTCTTCCCAGCATTATCCAACCCAACAACCACAATCTTATACTCCTGGGCAGGGAATAACATGAACCAAAACTTGGATATCAATGCTCCCATCCTTATTCACCTATCACATCATCAAAAGATTAATTCACAAAACCCACTTATTGGGATCAAATAGATAAACTAGAAATCTGATTTCAACCAAAAAGCAAACAATTTGTGTTGGGTCAACGTCAAATTTTAGGATCGATAAAATCGAATGCATGAAAAATGAGCCCCCAAAATAAAAAATCGAACCTGCAGCAGTTCTGGGGAGATTGCGTAAAAATAGATAGAGTTTCTTGTGTTTCTGAAAAAATTGAGATGGTGGGGATTCGAATTATTGAAACCTCGATAGTGAAAAATTAAATTTTCGCTCTATTTAAAAGGCGGAAAGAGATCCAAAGGTAGCAAACCTGTGGTCGAAGGAGGCTGGAGCAACAAGATCGTGGCCGGAAGAAGTGAGAGGCCAAGCAGCGGCGCCGGCGTTGACGGGGATTGGATTTGGAGATGGAGTCTGAGAAGGATATAGGTATCGTCCTCGTTTAGGCCGAACGCGTGGCCGGGTGTATATAGGTTTTGGAGAATGAGTCTGGAGTTTGAACTTTATATGTATTTGGGAAAAAGAAAAAGTTTCAATTTTTTACGGTTTTTAAAATAAAAAAGTATTTATGTTTATGTATATTAAACTAATATGTTATTAAAAATAATTAAATTGTTTTAATATAGAAAATTGGATAATTAGTTAATAATTTATAATACATAGTTCTCACAGTAAAAATAATGAATTATTATTTAATCAACGAAAAAATATACAAAAGATAGTTACTTTCCTTTTTCTTTAAGAGAGAAAATTAAAAATTTTTGTGACAAAAGCTATTATTATTATTATTATTATTATTATTATTATTATTATTATTTTATGTTCGTGTCTCATGGCACTAAATTACTAATAGACAGTGTTTGTATTTTTTGAACTAACTCTTAAAATAATTCTAGCTTAATACAAATCAATCAGAATTAAAAAATAAAGTCATTATGTTAGGAATAATCTATTTCCTTACAAATCTGGTATTAATAAAATCTGAAATAATCAAAACCCGAAAAGAAGTATCTTTTTTATATTGTTTTCGAAATGCAACCAGTTGATCCGTGGAAAGGACAGAGTCATGTCAAATAATTTTTTTAAGAAAAATTACAATCAACAACCCAAATTGTATAAAATTTATGATAAAAAATTTTAAAATTAAAATTACCTTTAAAGATTATAGTTATTATTAACTTTTAAGAAATTTATTATTACTTTAAAAATTTATTATTGGGTGTAAAAAAATATTAAACTAATCAACTTCATACAATTAATGATAAATTTTTTAAAATTTAATAGTAAATGTGATTTTTAGAATTAATTTTAATTTTTAAAATTTTTTATTGTAAATTTTACAAAGTCTTAGCCTTTGAATGTAATTTTTTTAATTTTTTATAAGTTGTTTATGAAATGGGACACAATTTTTTAAAGAAAAACTTCCTTAAATTTTAAACATAATTAAGCTTAAAAATAAAGTTTTAAATTCTTGTAATCAACGGAAACAATGATATTGTCTTTTTGATAAAAATTTATATTGTGAGAGATATTGCTGTCGCAATTCTCGGTGATGGAAGATTATGGTTTCTCACCCTTCCGATTATTGTAACGAGGAATATTTGCTGCAATTTATATTTAAACAGGCATGAATAGATTGGAATGGCAACAAAAAGATTTAAAAAGAAAAACTGATTATAACTTTGTTAGAAAAATTGCAAAGTGCGTAAAGTCATAAATAAAGTTGTAAGTAAAATACATAAATAACTATAAAATAAAATAGTTGTAATATAGGTTTTCAGTAAGGCTTTTGTGTATGTTATTCTAAGCTTCCTTTCTCTTATTATAGCTTCGTTGAGATTAGACGCTTTCATGTTCGGCCATAACTCCATTTACATGTCTTTTCTTGCTGTGGCCCTATCGTGATTGTATTTTATTAAGAATCTAGGCATTCTTAATTTTTTTGACTAGTTTTGTTATTTGAAGCTGTGTTTTTAGACTAATGGTATTCTTAACCACATCATCAGCCATCAATTTTGGATATTAACAAAAACATATGATAAAGACTATACTACAAAAGAGAAAAACAACAACAAAAAGACAAGGATAAATTAGTATTATAATCCTTTAATTTTATTTAATATCTTAAATTAGCCCTTTAATTTTAAAATAGTTCATTAATTTTATTTAACGTTTCAAATTAAATCTTTAACTTTGAAGTTTTTTAAAATAGTTTTTTAAATATTATTTTTAAAGTATTTTATTTTAGTACATTTTTTAAGCATTTTTTTTAATAATAAGTGAATTTTTTTAAGTGATCATTTTGAAATATTTTAAAATTAAAAGACCAATTTAAAATATAAAATAAAATTAAAGGACCATTTTAAAACATTTTACAACTAAGAGGCCAATTTAAAATACTAAATAAAGTTAAATGTCCAAAATACTAATTTAACCAAAAAAAATATTTTAAAAATTAGACTGATCATTAAAAAAAAATACAACTTATAATTTAGTGGTCTTAGTCATAGTCCAATCATATATATATATATATATATATAATATTTAAAAATATTAAAATTAATTAAAATATTTTATTTATAAAAAGCCGATGTAAAATAAATTGAGTAGAGTTTATTAAATATTATAAATTTTTATTACAAAATGTCAAATATTTGATTTAGACAAAAATACAAATTTTTAACCAATTCAGTGTCAACCTGCTTGGTTTTTTATTAATTTAACCAATCTTTTATCAATTTTTTTGGATCAATCTTGAGAGTTAAATAGACCAATGACATACCAAACGATGTAATCCGGTTTTCAAAACGATAAATAAACCACATAATCCAAATCATGATAATGGAATATTATACCTACGCCGTGAAATCATCCCCGCGTCTCGAGCACATTGACCATTCAATTCTTCTTTAGCGGGAGGGAGAGTTGAAAAACCTGAGATGAGAGGAACTTAGCTGGCAAGGAATGAAAGTCTCGTCCTAAAAGTTGTAAGTTCATATACATGTAATAGCTGTCGGTCAATAGCTTGTGGTGCAATTAAGATAGAACCAAAGTACTTATCCTTTTAAGAGTGAATGTTGCATATAAACTAAATTTTTAATCAAATAATTAGTTTTCCACACAAGAAAGCGAAATTTCTTCAGTAAATGGCATGCACCGTTGCAGCTCGGCAAATTGTACACAATTTCACACAAACAATCCACAAATCTGCTTGTTTTGACTGGTCAATGTACAGATAGTACATAGGTTTTCGTCACTCATCACTCAAACTCATGAGTATATTTTTAAAGGAATTAGCCTAGTAAGTGAATGGAAAATATTTTTTATTAGTCTAAATTTTATTTTTTTAAAAAAAATATTGGAAAGGAAAAATCTTAAATATATCCACTTCATAGTGTTAATTTTTGTAAAATATTTCTTATACATAACACTCAAACGTAAGACTATATAACATAATATATAAGGTATATAAATTTTGTATTTATTATTTTCTCTTATCCAATTACACACATTTATTAGAGTCTAAAATAATCGGATTGAATCAAATATGGCTTCAGTCCAATTGATCCTAAAAACCAATTAGACAAAAGAGGGATAAAAAAAACCATAAAAATTGGTTAGTTTAACACTGAACCAATAAAAAATTAATTTTTTAGGTTTAAATTAGAATTTTGGCATTCTGTAATAAAAATTTATTGAACTTTATCCAACTCATTTTATATAGATTTGTTATCATATGTAAAACATTTCAATTCATTTTTATATTTTTAATTATTTATATTTATTTTAAATTATTAATTTAATTATAAAATAATATATATTTCTATATTTTTTTTAAAAAATGATTCGACCTCAATTCAACTATAATTAAATTATTAAATTGTAAACTATTCTTTACTCCAATTCAATGGCCCAATTTTTAAAACATTGATATTTATAATATTATCATGGTGATACATGATACGTATTCACCAAAATTAAACATTAGTCAGAGCTCATGTGTTTAGAAGCAAGCACGTGACTTTTTCAATTGTATGCCACAAACAAGTTAGCTAGGTGTTATTGCATGTAGTTGACACCAAGGAAAGAGATCAACAATCAACATTCTCCTCCTTGGTACATTTGTTAGAAATTTTAAGTAGAATGCTCAAAAATTCAAACCTTAATCTTGGAAGTGTTTTGGTAAACATATTAGCAACAATATCCTCTATGTGTTAATGGACAAGAAATCTCCTTCCCTTTCTTAACATCTTTAACAAAATAATACTTGATTTTCATGTGCTGTGTCTGTATCTGATGCGTTGGTAGACAACATATAATCCAACTGCTCTTTTTGGCAAACTATTCAACAAGAGGCCCAATCCTCTGCATGTGTTGTGTCCCCAAATGAAAGAGCCATCCTTTTTCCTTTTAAACTTGATTTTTTTTTCAAACTTCATTGCTACACAGCATACGATGTTGTGCATCAGGTGATCCACTGACATTTGGTAAATTAGATAGCTATGTTAATACTTTCTACCCAAAACTTTTTAGGCCTTTCTAACACACTTTTAGCCATCTTCGTAACAATTTTGTTTTTTCTCTCTGACACTTCATTTGGTTTAGAATAATACACAACAACTAATTAATGATGTATTCCCTCATCTTCACAAAATCTCTCGAATCATTAGACATGCATTATTTCTCTCTATCAGATCTTGGATTCTTAATCTTGCAACTATTTTGTTTTTCAACCAAATTGTTATATGTTTTGAAAATGCTAAGTAAATCATATCTTTGTTTAAGAATCTAAATCCATCTTGTGCTTGTATAATTGTTAATAAACAAGATAAAATATTGAGTAAATTACATAAACATTATTACTATTCTCAAAATATACACAAACTTTTCTTAAAACAAAAAGTTATTTTACACGTTAGTTTAATTTTAAATTTTGACTAAAATACTTTCTATTAACTTAAACACATATTTTTCTTAAACTAAAAAATTTTTAAATAAAGGCATTTTAGTCAATAAAATTTTAAATTAGATTGAAGTGTAATGTAACTTTTTTATTTCAAGGGAAGTCTATATATAATTTAAAAATGGAATAGAGGTTTATGTAATTTTAATAAAATTTAGGTATGTGCAATTCACTCTAAAATATTTGTTTTCAGCAAGGGAGTAAGGGACTGCGTCCTCATGGGATCATGTATATCAGTATGCATTAGTTCTAACTTTTTCTTAGCTTTTCCAACAAGGAATGGCTGCTTATTCAACTTGCCAACTTGGCAAGTTTCATAAAGATCATCACATAAATGACTGGGAGGTAAATTTTTCATCATTTGTTTATCATGCATCTAAATGATAATGTCCAAAATGCCACAACCAAGTTTCATCAACTTTGGCTTTTAGGGATTCACATGATTTTTTCTGGCCATTTAGACATAAGACTTTTTTCATAGGGACATTTGCAATTTCCTTATTAGAAGCATCATAGATAGCGTAACAATTATTTTCAAAAACTAGAGGATACCCATGTTTCACCATTTGGGAAACACAACAAATTTTGATTCAATTAAGGCATAAGTAGAATATCACTAATAAATTTCGTGCCTTTCTTTATCAAAATAGCAATGGTACCCTTACTAGCTAATTGAACAACAGCTCCATCTCCTATCTTAATAGGGACATTGACAAAAGTATCAATCATTTTCAAGAGCCTAGATTTGTTTGTCATGTAATTTGTGCAATCACCATCAATAATCCAAGCCTCCTTAAATTCATGAGCAAAAACTTTTGCTACTACGAATAGATGATCTTCTGCTTTGCTTTCAGAAATACTAATATATTGTTTGACATGAATTGTTGTAAATTTTAACCTTGTTTCCAGCAAATCTTCTCAACATGGACAAATTGTTACAACGTCTACATTGTATTAAGGGTTTATCTTTATACCAACAATCATTTTCTAAATGATTAGTTCTCTCACAGATATCACATGGAGGAAATTTCCCTTTCTTGCCAGATTCTCTGGGATTTGCTAGTCCTTACTTTAACCTACATTCTTATCGATAACTATTTTTTTTTTATCTTCTTTAAATTGGAAAGCTTTGACTATTGTTTTGATTGAAAGGATTTTCAATTCTTCTAGTGACTCTTTGCTCATATGCTTATAAAGCACCAATTATTTCTGCAATTGTTACCTTAAATAATTTTTCACTTTGTTTTGAGGCAAAAACAACAGAATCAAATTTCTTAGGTAAATTGATTAAATTTTCTTTAACATTTTGATATGTAATTTTATCACCATTTAACTTCATTTGATTCACATATCAAATAAAATATGTAAATCTCTTATTCATTATTTTTCTGTACTCATTACACATATCAAAGCAAGAAAATTACCATTGAAGACTTTAAATTGAAAATATTTATATTAAAAGATTTTAAAATTTGAAATTATTTTAAAGGGTTTAAATATTAAAAAATTTTAACTTAAGATTTTGAACTATAATTTTTTTATACATATTAAATTTTTTATTTTTAGATCCTTCAAAATAATTTTAAAATTTAAAATCTTTTAATATAAATATCTTTAACTTAGAGTCTTTAACTATAATTTTCCTAATCAAAACCCATGCATTTAGAGGCAAACAAGTGGCTTTTCCAATTGTGTGCCATGTACATGTTAGCTAGGTGTTATTCCATGCAGTAGACACCTAGCAAACACAAAGCATTACACCCCAAACTGTAATACTAAAAAGAAAAACTTATGAATATATGAAAAATGAAACTCACCCAGTTTTATGGTGATTTCCCAGTTACTTGCTGGGCAGTCCACCGAAGACCCTTCACTAGAGAGGGCACTGCAGGCTTGAATGTGCCAATCATGATTCTTGATGTTGTGTAGAGATAGTGAATGTGATCTCAGCTAAAGTCATAGCATCTTTGAGGTCTTGTTTACTTGCAAAGACAAGAATAACAGAATGTTGTGATTCTTCATGCCCAAGTAGCCTGAATGGTTCATCCTTCATGATGGAGACCCTGGCTCTATCGCTGCTGTCTATCACTACAATTACAGCATGAGTTCATAATATGTTGCCCCTGATGTCCGAAGTCTTTCTTGCCCACCAGGATCTCAGACTTGAAATGAATAACATATTGAAGTGAGTAATAACCTCAGCCAAAGCAAGATTAAAGATATGAACATATTTCACGCTAAATGTCCATAATGTATGTTTGTATTGAGGAGAATAAAATGGAAGAAAAGGAAAAGGAAAACGAAGGGAAGATTTGATTTAAATCTAAATCAAGAAAAATGTCTAAATCAAACATTCTATTTTCGTCGATCCAAAGTCCAACATATCCTTAAATACATGAGCGTGGATTGTTATGAAAATCATATCTACCCTCTTACCCAAAAAGAAAAAATAGTTAGCAAAGGACCATTAGAGAGGTTTTAAAGGTATGCCCTATCCAAAACCTAAAAGAGTTTCTAGTTTTCACCAACTAAAATGAAAGATCTTTCCATTTTTAGGGGGAAAAACTCAGAAGCAGATAAGGGAACAGTGGTCAATTTTGCCAATTTAAAAGTATGTATGTTTCACCGAAATTTAAAGGGGCATAGAGTATAATGTAATAAACACTAATGAGTTACCATCCCAAGTTCAACTATAGAAACACGTAGCACCTTTCTCTGCAATAAGGGCTTGGGACATCTCAGTCTTGCACTGATCTGATGAAAGTAATATCTTAAAAAAGAACTCTTTAATTCATACTAAATATTAGACAGTTTTACCAACAATCAAATGTAATTTAGAATAGTATCTAAAGTCCAGACATCATGGCTATCTGCATCGGAAATGGGGGTGGGAAGCTAAATTCAAAGTTGTTGGTCATAGACTCTTTCTAAAGTCAGCCGGGGACGCACCTTATTTCCCTTTACAACGGGATATTATTACCCTACCAACATCTTTTCCATTACAGGTTTTGGTTTTGCATGAATTTCATTATAGATTACTAAGCAAGGAGTACAGGAAGGATATTACTCTTTAGGTGTTGGGGAGGAATTTTCATTATTAGTTGCTTCTTTCTATTCGATCCAAATTATGCTCATGCAATGCCTGGATAGAGGGCAGCATCTTTAGCAATGTTGGATAGAGATTCAATACTTTTCCCAATATAATTATAGTGTTAGCTTGTAGTTTAGTTCTTGGTAGTATAATCTTTTCCGTAGTTATAAAAAAAAGAGTCCGAACATCATAAAGCACACTGCTCAAATATGCCAAGACATGACTATATACTCAATTTGATTTCCTAGTTTCTTATCCTAAGTTGCATTCATATGCAGGATAAGATAATATCATTTCAAATAAGATTAAAACAAAGAATCCTAGCAATCAAAGTATCCCCACCTAGCCCATATCCTATATCTTCAGAAAATTCATCTGTTTTGAATATCAATATCTCTGCCTGTATCTGTGGAATATATATATTTTCCCGCATATACCAACTACAATATTACATCCTTTAATATCCCAAAAACGGCATCCATTGACATAAGCATCCTCCTAAATAATCTTAAAGGACTCAAGAAAAGCATCACCTTGGATAAAACAGATAGTTTTTCATTTTCACTGCTTCTATAAGGAAGCTATAGATATAGCTGAAATGGACATGAATGCATAGACAGAGAAATAGGGAGAGAAGTTTTCCCAATGGGAAGCTAGGAAGACACAACGCACCTCTAATCTCATTTTTTTATCTGTTTGATGTGCCCCACAAGCACATCTATTTTGATTTGATATAAATAAACCAATTTAATTTTTTTAAAGTTTTAATCATTTTCCAAGTTAATAGTTAAAAAATTATTTTTATTTTTTAAAATAAAGAATATTAAAATAAAACAATTAGATCTAAATTATTCAAATTTAATCTGAATAGCTAAATTTAAGAACAACAACCCCTACCCATCATCAGAGATTGGAGGCAATGCAATTATGATTTATGAATAAGTAATTTGTTTGATTTGAAAGATCTGGGATCCATTGAATTGTAAGAATAATATATTGAGGTTCCTTTGTGCCTTAAGAAAGTTGAGGTTAAGGAACATATAGGGGTTTCTCAAAAATTGTTGGAGTGCATTGTAGGATAGATATTCACCCCTCTATTGGGCGAGCGAAAGTGAAATAGAATCTATCGTAAAATGCATTTGGTTATAAGAGTTAAAAATGAAAATAGAAAATAGCGACACTGTAGCAAGATTGTATATTTTTTTTTGTATTCTGCACCTTTTTTGTGTGACATTTTTCAAATGGATACATAATGACTTTTTTACCTTTTTTATATGTACTATTATTTATTTGTTCATCTTTTGCATTTCGAACTATTCCAGCATGGTCAACCCTATTTGTCATCACCGTCATGAAAGTCATGGATATCTTGTAGCTCTCTGCTTTGATTGGTGGAAGAAAAGATCTACCCTTATCCACCCAAATAGACATGTTTTTTATTGTAAATTTTACAAAATGGTTAACCCATTCTCACTAGTAAATTCTTCTATGCTTTTGCAATGAAATGCATAACTGAACCTATATATGAACCTTAACATGTGCTGCTCTTCCATGGCTTATGAATCTGCTATGTTATTGGTCTTGTGATGGTATTCCTTCTAACTGTTGCAATAGCAAGGTAGTTTTAGGTATTGGGAATATATATACAAATATTCCTTAAGGACTTTTTCTAATAAGTGTTACAATTCATTCTTCTAAATTTTTGTACGCTTTATAATTGTTGCATAGATTAGTTGATTGCAAAAAATGCAAACTATTTCTTTGTCCTCCATTAAACATGAATTTAAAATATAAACTATTGCTATCGAGCACAACTACTTACTATAATCTCATATTAATTTGATTTGTTCAGCTATGTTTTGCTACAATTGAATATAGCATCAACTATTTCATATTATTCTAACAATGCAGAACAAGCATTTTGGATATGGATGACATTAGCTACGATGTCATTCTTCATATACTTGTTTGGTTTTTGCTTGTCATGCAATATAGACGTTAGTGGATGATAAACATATGGGTCACTATAGCTCTGAATTGTCATCGCTTGATGTATAAGTCATACTTATTGACTTCCAAGTAAAACGAGCCCACCTTAGGTGGTTAGTATACAGTAATGACTTTACATGTTATAACCAATTGAATGTATAAAGCAACATTTGATTGGCTTTATGCCATGCCTGATCAAATTGAGGACTTAAATCTACAAAAAATATACTAGTTAATGAGTAAATAGCAATATTTTTCTCCATTATAGCACGTCACATTAAGAATATATCAATGAAGGTGTACTTTGAAAGATCATGAGAAACTATTAGTTAATATTTTAACATTGTGTTGAATATAATGATGCATTTGGATAAAGAGCTATTAAAAAAACCTAAGCCTATAGCTGAAAATTCAAAGGATGAAAAATGGAAATAGTTCAAGGTAAAGTATATGGCACATAACCTTAATTTTACTTTGAATTTTTGTCACATTCCTAATCAACTCTTTTATTTTTAGAATTGTCTTAGTGCACTTGATAAAACACATGTTCTAATTCAAGTACATACAACAAATAAACCTTGATATTGTAATCGAAAAGGATTAATCACTACTAATGTTCTTGGTGTATGCTCACATGATATAAAATTTATTTATGTGTTACTAAGCTAGGAAGGATCTATGGCGAATGTTCATGTTTTACAAGATGCACTTAGTAGGAAACATGGATTGAAGGTCCCTCATAATAAATATATTGATGATTATCTTTTTTGACATTATTGATTCATAATTGCATTTTTTTATTACTTTTGTTTACTTACTATCGATGTCAAAACTGATGTTTAAGAATCTGTGATGGTATAAGTAAATACTATTAGTTAATGTAGGTTATACTAATTGCAATGAACTTTTTGCTCCCTATAGAAGACAAAGGTACCACTTGAGTGAATGGCAACATGGTCGTTGCCCATTAATTCCACGAGTGTTTTAATATGTAACATGCATCGACTTATAATGGGATTGAGAGAGCATTTGGAATCTTAAAAGAACAAGAGGCAATACTTAAAAGTCTTTCTAGCTATCCAATAAGGACATACAATAAAGTAATATTAGCTTGTTACTTATTAAATAATCTCATAACTCTAGAAGACAATGAGGAAGAATCCATAGATAGGGTTATTGGACTAGAAGGTAGGGAACAAAATGAAGTTGTAGGTGGACTGGGCCATGTGGTGACAATGGAGATGTCTGAGGCATGAACTAGATTTTGCGAGCAATTAGCAAATCATATATTTGTAAAGTTCACAGCACATTGAGCACAGAGATAATATGCTTGCATTTACAGGGAAATTAACTAGTTATCGACAACATCATCATCATCATCATCATCATTATTATTATTATTATGTTTATGTTTATGTAATGCTAATATGATAGTTATAGTCCTTGAGTGCTTAATATTATTGAGAAGCGTTGACTTGAATGATATTATTTGGATTATCTTAGATTTCAGCTAACATTATGCATTTTGTAAATGTAATTAGTAGCTCTAGTTAGTGATTATTTAACTCCAGTAAATGTCTACTTGATTGTCCTTAATATGTTTAATCTTTGTTTATGTTGTAGTTTCCCTGCATGGATCCTACTATAGGCTTTCACTCTCAACTCGGAACTATCAATGAACTCCATGTGAGGATGCAGTGCTTGTTAAATGCCTTGTAGAGTTACGATTAGAGCAAAAAAATATGTCAGATAGTAACTTCAGGCTAGGCCATTTGAAATAGTTAGAATGAATGATGGATGAAAGAAGCCTAATGCGACCTCGAAGAAGTTCTTCATATTCAATCTTAACTAAAAACTCTAATGCAATCATGGTCCAAGCTATATGACATGGTTTATGGTTCCAACACCTTTGGATTTGGATGGGATCCTATATCAAAATGCATCATAGCTGACAAGGATATGTAGGATGACTATGTTAAGATAAATTGTATGCTTATATCTTGTGTCAATAAATAGGTAATGTCCAATCTATGAATATATACATTTATATTGTTATTTGATTTGTAGGTCTATAAGAATGTAGTTGCATTTAGATATAAGTCATTTCTGCACTTTGAAGATTTGTGCATTGTTTGAGGAAATGATAAGGTTAGAGGATAAGACACACAGGATATTAAGGATATTAGAGATGCATCTTCAAGAGGAAACTATGGTCTTGGTGTTGGGATTTATAGACACACATAGCGAAAAAAAATTAAACAGAGTATGCAAAAGTCCTTCCCATGGATCCATCATGTTTGCTTAAACCAAAGTAAGGTAGAAGAATCATATCTTTAGCATAAAAAAATTTGTCTCTCCTTCCGATTAGTCACGTTTGGATCCAGGCGCTACTCTTCATGAACCAATGCCCTCTACTAGTATCCACACGAATGGGGTTTCCTACACGAACAGTGTGTTAGCACCTTGTCACACGAACGTTCCTCTCTCTCTCTCTCTTTCTCTCTTGGGTGGTGTTGTGACCCTTTTGGTGTGTTTTTAATCTTTATAAAATTTTTTCCCTCTTAGGAAACCTCAGCATCCCTTTTATAAGAGAGCGTTGCTTGGTCTCTAAGCCAAAAATAATATTAAATTATAGTTTAAATGGAATTTAAACTTATCAAGTAACAATTTTGAATTTTGAAATTAATATATATTAAATATATAAATTTTGTCCACCACCTTAGCAAGAGATAATATATTATCTTAACAAAAATAGGATAATCTCTTATTCAAACACTATCTAGAGAGTAAATATATTGAATATGAACATTACATTCATTGAATCTAGGTGCCTTTTAGGTTTAATGAATCTGGATATTCTAGCTCATATTAACACATTCTTGTGTGCAACCTTGTAAGCTCATATAAGGTTGGCAGTGGGCCCAAATTCCTTTTACTCCACAAGTCATAAATGGCCTTCAGTAAAATGTTATGACTACTCAAATTATATAAGGATCGATGATTCGATGCAACCTATCTTATAGCCCATGTCAAGTCTCTTTTGTCAAATAATATCTAAGTCAAACATAAGGCATAGAGACGTCGTCCTTGTATACCTGGACCATGCTTTCTCGATCTCTAAGTAGACTGTCAAAACAAATGAAACTCCTTTCATTTAAGCATAGCCATGTATTTTTCAATCTCACTTATCGAGGGACCCAAAGATATCTTTCTCTCTGTGAGAGGAACAAATCCCATCTTAACCCCTTATCTTCCTTTGCATGCATCCCATTGTATCCGATCATAACTCTTATGATCACTCAATTAAAGACGACTTTTGATTATGTCAAAGTACAATGATCCTCATGTAGGAATTTATGGCAATCTCAAGTCTAAGGGCTCGGTGATATGGCTATAAATGAGATACGCTTATAACCTAGTTTATGTAGCTATCTCATGATGGGTTAGTCCAGCACCTTGGTCCTTAGCAAGTGCCTATGGCTTTAATTTGTATCTGCATATATGATCTTATGATTATCAATCAAAATCATACTAATCTTAATTCATTATTGTTCCTACAATGATGATTGACTATGCACATTTAGGATAACTATAATTACCCAAGGATCTTATTATATGACAAATATGCAAATAATATAATAATAATAATAATAATAATAATAATAATAATAATAATAATAATAATAATAATAATAATAATAATAATAAAACTCCTTATTAAATCAAGACAATGTTTATAGTAAATTGATAGGCCTGGGGCACAATCTCTAACACTTAGAACTAAAAATTTGGTTAATAGCCTGTTAGATATGGATAATGATCAAGAGTTAGCAAATTTCGATACTGTTCTAACACTTACAAGTGAAGCTACCTAGGCATAAGAGTAATATGCATAGAATTGTTAGAAGGGCTTAAGGATATAACAAAAAATATAGATCAATGCTGAACACTTGTTGCAAATAACATATGCCAAGGTATCAATAGTTTGGCACTTGATACAAACCTTGATGAAAAAGCAATTAATCTATTAGCTAATTTGCTTAAGGTAGATAAGTTAACTACAGCTAAAGTCTGCTTGGCTCATATATAGATATCTCACGATAACAGGCTACTATTGTGTTTTCCTTTCATTCTAGATGTTTTGAAAGCAGAGTGGAACAAAAAGTTGATAGGATAAGCAGGTGCACCAGTCTTAGTTGATATGAGTAATTTTTTATAAGTATTTTGATGAAGTATGCTTGATCAGACAATGAATTTGTTTGAGGTGATGTCTACTAACAGATTGTATATAAGATTAGGACTTGATGTTATGTAAGTAATGCAGATTATTGTTCTACATCACTAAACAATTTAGATACTTTTTGTTGGATGATTGTAAATGACTTATTGGCTGCTGTAGCTTTGTAATTAAACTTGAATATATATCTTATTTAATTTTTATGGTTTATGTGTCTTTCTCTTGTGGAGATTAACGTTGGCATGTGAGGATTCCTCATTGGCAATGAAGAATGTGAGAAAATATGTTATAGACTATGGTGTACAAAGTATATACTATTTAATTGTTATTATTTATGCCAAGGATTTTTTTTTAGGTATTTTGAGCTGTGTTTTCTTTGTTATGTGTTAGTTTATGAGTCTTTCACTTTTTCATAAGACATATAAAAAATAGATCTCAAGTTGTAATAAAAAATTTAATCTAAATAATGAAAAAGAACAAATTAGTGGCAGAGAAAAACATGCCCAAATAGTATTAAAATTTTAATCCTATGTTGCACTAGAAAAATTATGAAAGAAAGAAAAAAAATAATAATTTTTTTAAAATTTTTATCTGCACTCTTTTAACTAAAATTTCGATAGAAAAGAAAGGTCTGATTGAATTTTTATCGAAAAACATCTGACCAAACCTTAGTTGGACATTTTTCAGCTAAAATGCAGTGCAAAGCAGTAGGAAAAAGTTTGACTATTAAACAATCAGGCTTGTCTGACCAAAACATAGTCAAACAAGTTCCATTGCCTTTTCATTGACATTGTTTGACTGCCATACAATTAAACAAGTGTTCGACTACGTTGTAATTGGCATCATCCAACTGCATCATAGTAAGAGAGGCTTTTAATTGTAATACAATCAAAACCTATCCAACTAAAGTGCAATTAGACTAGCTTCAACTGCAAACTTGTTTGACTACATCGCAGTTGAAACTTATCCGACTAATCATAGTCCAAAAGGGACTCATCTGACTATTCGAAACTATGTGACTTGCGCACCCCTCTAAGACCTCAATCTTTGTTTTTTTGTTCACTTTTTTCTCCCTATCTATAAAGATCTTTTATTTAATTTTGTTTAGTAACAAGGTAAATAACAGATAAATTATAAGAAGATTGAGAACCAAATACTTTATTATCTAAAATCCATATTAAAAACACTTGTCTTCAAGCAGAAAAATAAAATGAATTGATGGATATGGTCATTATATATTTATGCATTCGAATTTGTTTTTATATAGCCTATGTAAATTTTTAACAAGGATGTGAATTTATATTATTTTATATTTTTATACAAATAATATTTTATAGTTCTTTACTTTTCTTTAAATAATTTTTTGCCGATGTAGTTGAATGCTTGTATATGCAGTTTATGATACCTTAGTGTAATATATAAATCAATATATATGGGTATATAGTGTATAAAATGTTTATATATATAGTTTATGAGACTTTTATATATACTCTAATTATATATACATATATATATATATATACTCAAGCTTATATATACATATATGTATATATATATATATCTATCTAAAATTGCTACAAAAATTACATATATATATATATAAACTTTTACCTGAAATAAATAAAGGATTAAAATATTAGATTTACATATTAACATATCTCTATTATAGCGAATGTTATATAAGCCCTTAACTCTGCTCTTCCATGTTATCTTCATCTTTATCTTCATGATCTCTAATTTCAACTCCAACATGAGAGCTGCTTGATCTATATAGAGTTGATTTTTGTTGGGATGAGCTTGGTCTAGCCTTAAATTATGACTAAGAGCAATAAGCTAATTCATTTATTTGTGATCTAAGCTCCTCTATTTGTCTCTATTGCTACTGAAATTGAGTATGATAAGATTGTATTGAATCATTGATAAATTCATTTTTTATCACTTCTTATATATAAGCTGAAGGAGGATATGGTAGCACTTGACTGGATGATGATCCTTCATCTATGTATGTGTATCTAGTATTAAAATTTCCTAATATTGCCTAATCCATAAATGGAGCCTCTCTTTTTTTCACCAACAACTTGTACAAATAAATTTAACTTTGATGTATTGTTACTTAAACCTTCCACATTATTTTTTTCTTAGCAAAAAAGTCATCCTACCAAGGCAAAAAGTTACAATGCAAAAGAATAGAAGAGTTAAATAAGTGTGTGTATATATATATATTATACATGTACCCAAATTACTTTTGATTTTTGATCCATTCAAGTGTTAATAGATTTATGTTGATGTGTTTTTAAATAAATCTTAGAATATGAAGGATCTTTCCCTAATTTTTGGGCCTGTAAGATGAAAAAAGTTACAATTAATTCGCATTACGTATATAAAGCATAAAATAAATGTGTCAACTAGGTACCAATTTTCTAGCTCGTTCTCCCATGAAAATGGAACCTCCTATATACAAAGAAGCTCCAAACTATGAAGTTGAGGCATGATTCTTCTTTTTTTAGTCACTTATTGATTGAAATTCTTCAGACTTTCAATGGGCACAAAGATCTTCTTAGATAGATTCTTTAATCTATTATAATTTTTTCTTGCACTCTCAAGATGCAGCAGTAGTATCTTTTAAATGATTACTTACTCAATTTTTTTCCATTTTAGCCAAATATTATGGTGATGCTCTGGTTTTCAATAATAATATTTCTTTAAAAAATTTTAACAATACCAAACAATCATAGTTAATAGATGGAGAACTTCTAATTATGTAAACAAATATGGCTTTGAATCCAAAAGGTAGGAAACATTATGATGAAAAAAATAAGTATTTGAAATTCATAAAACCACGAATCCTTATATTCCTGTAATACTTAGCTCTAACTATTCCACGGGCCATCATATTTACTCCTAATAATTGAAACAATACATGCACAGATAACTTTATTATTTGGTGTAAACCTAAATAAATAAGTATTTAAATAGATAATTAGTAATAAAATTAAACATAATGATAATGATATATGATAATATAGAACTAAAATATAATTATAAACCCTATATCATTAGGCTTAATTAGTTCTTTGACTGATTCATCTTAAACGTTAGATTGTACACCATGTGATTCATCTTGAATGTTAGGTTATACTAGTGTAGCTCTTTTTGAATATTAGATTGTTCTTTATGAGGGATATTTTGATGTTCTTCACCCTTTTCTAGATGACATACTATAATAAAATATAAGATAAGGAAAATGACTAATATAAGTAATTTAAGATACCATTGAAGGTAGGTAGTGATCAATTAAGGACAAAATAATCATAATCCATATGTGTGGTAATAAATTTGTATTTATAGGCTTAATTTAGTTTTTATCTTGCAAAGTCTGTCACTATAAAGAGGAACAATCAAAGAATGAAGAAGGCTATGCCATGGATAATGAAAAAGAAAACAAGATAACAAGGCTTGAAGAAGAACCTTTAATAGAGAGAGTGATATGAGAATATATATATATATATATATAAAGACAAGAGATAAGATTGAAAAAGATTATATGATTCGATAATCAATTTACTATACCTTTAGGTCATGGTTATGTTAAAAGCATTTAGCTCATAAGTGTGCCTAAGAGGTCATTCAAGACTTTATAATTTTTATTTAAATAACCTTGTGGAATTGATTGGAAAGAAAAAAGAAATGCATAAAAATTAATAGTCCACTTTATATTACATTAAGTGGCATACAATTATAAAAAATTTAAGCAAATTATAATTTTTTTCACTGTCTTCTCAACTAATCTGACTAACATTTTTTCTATAATTTGAACCATTATGCTTTTGATGATATTTATAAATTTGACATTGTATGTCAAATATTAAATTTTCATTTGCCTACATTTGCGTCTAATAAGCCTTTAAACTCCAATTAACATTATCATGCAGTTTACCTTGTGGGTATATAGTATCCATAACACTTGGATATGAGTACCAGTCAATTTTGTGACCATAGTTATATCCGAAAAATGGATCTTCTTCTATTTGGTGTGAGACACTCCCCATACCATATACTAAGCCTTTTTTTTTTTTCCTATAGCAGCCAGTGTCCATAAAGTAACTTCATTTGATAGCAAAAAAATTTTGTACACCAATAACATTTGCAACTATAGTTTTAAGTCTTACATACTCATTCTTAAACAATAATAATTATTAAATTGTGTAGGAGTTACGTGTATCTAGAAAGATATAATATAATGAATAAGAAAACATGATACTTATAAAAGTAACTTCTGATTTTTAGTTAACCTAATCATTAGATGTTGTTTTATGATGGGTTTGAACATGAAGCTTTATTGGAGCCATAGTCTTGCTGAGTTCTTAGGTTGATGTTATAGCATGCTCTATGAATGGAATGGAGCCACCAGTGTAAAGAAATGGCCCATAAGTAAAGTTAAAAGCTCTATTTTTCTTTGTATATTCACTTTTTTGTCAAAATTATATGTTGTTCCAACTAACATATAAGTCATTCCAGATATACTTTTTGATCCATAAAGGCCTTTTTCCTTTATCTCGAATGTAATAGATCAAATTCTTTAATCGATTCTTTGAATATGATCTTCCATTGTCTAGGCATAATATTTCTATCACTCAAAGGCAAAAGTATCTCTAAATATTAATATTTGACAATAACAAGAAATAACCAACTTTATGGCACATTAAATGTAAAATTTACTTGAAATTTTTGAAACCATAATTGTTTAACTGCTTCAAAAACTTCTTTCCAACAATTATAAAGCCCCAAATAATTATGTGTTATCATAGTAACAATGTATTCAACAACCTTATCACCATTAGGTATAAACTTAGTCAATGAATATAATAAAATCATGTTTAAAGTAATTTATTTGAATATCCAACTAACAACACATACCTTGTTTCACGAATTGGATAAATAATTTGTTTACCCATATCAACTTCTTCTCGAATTTGGAAATACAAAATTGTTCCATAATTTCTTTTTATCCATTTAAAAAGAAAATAAGATGAGAAGAGGATAAAAGAAACATAAGATACACACATTCTTAATATAAGATAACTATAGAGAATATAAAAAAATATATAATCTTACTTTGATCTCAATAAAACTAAGTGTGTTTAGCAAATATCAACAATGGATGTAAGGGGATGAATACCAAGAAGAAGATGATAAAACTGTAAATATCTCAATTGCATCATTTTTTTTGGTCCTAAGCTTCACGTGATCTACTATACCCAAATGAAAAGCTATAACTTCCTTGATTCACATGAAGAAAGGCACAAAAAACTTGCATATTTCATGCCAAATCTACATCAAATTTCAACTTACTTGACCATGCATGCTTCCCTCCTCTAGCCTTTACTCTTACATGGTGACATGCATGGCAAGAGTTACATGAAACCTAAAATGCCTTCATCACTTTTAGTCACATTAAGTCATAACATGTCACATGAAGATCACATAAAGACCAACGACCTCATAATATCATGTGAATCTTTAAGGGGTCATTTGTGCTTTTTTGTCCTTTTCAGCAAATGTTTAAATAGAAATGTACATAATAATATATCAATTTTTTGTCCTTTTCTTAATATATATATATATAATTTATAAGTTATTATATAAAATATCTATTTTTAATAAATTACTATAAACTTATAGTTATGTAATTATATATACTTATGATGTAAGGTTAAATTTGACATAAATATACATGTATATAAATAAAAAGTAAATTACTATAATTATATGTACCATTATCTATTGCAATCATAAGAAAAATTTAGAAGGCAAAGGCAACAAAATAGAGTTAATTAAATTTGTGCAACAGAACAAAGGAAAAAAATTACAATATATTAAGCAATATAACAAACAAGTTTCTCATAATTTATCAACTTAATAAGGATTAAATTAACATATACTTATTTTTCTACTAACTTGTTGGTATTTTTAGATGCTTCTTTAGTGCACTTTTGTAGAGCAAGTCTTTGATCTCTTAAATAAATTGTATTAGCTGTAACCACAGATGTATCAATAAGACTTTCTTCAGCATTAGTGTAATTTGCAGATAATATAGCACGATGATTCTCTAATTTAATGCAATCTTACTTAGAAGAGATTAATTTTGCTTTAATATCATCCTTTAAAGCCATTACATAAGAATGGGCATATCAAAGCTTTTGTCCATGATCCTTGTAGGCTTTAAGCATAGCCTTGGAACTAACTCTTTCTCATAACCACTTTGTTTCTTTATGATAATCTCATTTGCTGTATTAGGATGCTCCATGTTACTAGGCACCCCAATTAACTCCATATTGCCAACTATACATATCATATAGATATATTGTGAAACAATGTCACAACCCACAGATTTAGTATGTTGGCACAAAAGATAACAATTCCCCCTACCATTACCAAGAGTATCATTTCTGATTTTTGTAGAAATTTCGGCAGAGTCCCCTCTATAATTTGGACCTCCCGATGTTTCTACAAACAATCAATTCAACAATACACCCAAAATATATCAAAACATAGACAACTAGGGAGTGGGGATATCCTAACTATGATTCAGTGGAGCCACATATCTACATTGTTCAAAATCAAATACATGACAAGCATAGAACAAAATGCACCCACATGAACAATTGTGGGCTCGCCCAAAAGAAATGAAGCAGGAGATCTACAGCTAGACGGTAGCTCAGGATAGGCTAGGGTCTTCAACGCTCTCTGAAAAATAAATTTAAGAAAGAGTGAGTTTGAAACTCAGTGAATAAATAATGCCGACCCTTAAAATCTTAAGGACAAGGCCCGTAAAATATCTATATATACATATATATTCATCATGCACAAAACAAGCCTCATGCAGATTGTTTCTTAAAATGCGTCAGAAGTATCCAAGCATAACTGAATTAAAATAGACGCAGAGCACACAGCTCGCGGGGAGAATAACCACAGACGCAAAGCACTTTGCTTGCGAAATAAATAACTCCACATGTGGTAGCTATCCACACGGGGCTAGCAAAACCCCTGCTAGCTGAGGTTCAGATCATGGTGCACCAAGGCTAACAACTACTGCTGTTAGCTACAGAGTTCTGAACAGATAACCTCTTAAATTTAATACGTTTCTCAAATCACATTTCAGATTTAATACGTTTCTCAAATCACATTTCAGACAGAGTACCTTCTATATCAGTTCGATATCAAAGTTTCCAGATAACTCAACAGACATCAATTTGCAAAATTTCATGTTTAAATAAATTTTCAGTAACATGCATATAACAAAACATTTATCCAAACGTTAGAACACTGCAAGGAAACTTAGTAATAAAATAAGAAGTATGAGTTACTCATGGTCCGCATTACTTACTCACCTCCTAGGATGATATCAACATTCCCTGCCCAGTCCTCAGCTCTAACTCAATCGCCTGAGTACCCTACAATACCTGTTCACCAGATTTTAGAGTGTGAATAACCAGAAAAATTTTCTCATTAACTTAGCCTACCTAACATTAATGTCTATTCTTCTTTCCCTCAGATTAACCTATGAAAACTAAGGTTTCTTAGATGTTATAGGTGTTTTCGGCATGTTAGCCGCGGCCAAATACCTCTTAGCAGCCGTCAATTCTTCTCTGTTTAACCCCCTTCTTCCTTACTAATTTTGCCGCGGCGAGTTAGACATTCGCCGCGGCCAACATACATGGCGCCGCGGCGAATAAGCCTCCTGGAGCTTCCTCGCTCATGCACTCGATATTGCCCGCGGCCAATACCTTCTTCTGCCGCGGCCAATTCCTTAATTCGCCGCAGCGAATTGCTTTCTCGATGACTCCCATCAGACCTCTCCATTTTCGCCCCGGTATGGATAAATCCACCCTTCTCTCCTCCATTCTTGCTTCCCATATCCATACAACACACATACATAGCTATAGGTTTATATATATATCCCCTTACACACTCTTTTCTACACACCCTTCCATTAGTTTGCTACTCACACACAGAATCACATTACCGAACAAGCAAAAACAAGGGAGGGAGGTGCTATGAAAAATGGACCAAAAACACAAGACTTACAACAGCAACTCAGACCTGGGAAAGAAACTGGTTTCTGGCGTTAAATCCCCCCAACCAACAGCAGCAGAATTTAACCAAGAAACAGCAGAAAAATGAACCCAGCAACAGCAGAAATGGCAAGAACAGAGGAGAGAAGATGAAGCTTTTGTTCCAGCAGAGTTTTGCTCCTTTTTCTGACCGAAGGGATGGGCATGGGTATGGTCTCGGTGCTGCAGAGATTGGGGAAGCAAATTACCTAAAACGCACGCACAAAAATGAATGAGAGAAGGGGCATTTCAGAAATTTGCAGAAAGAAGGAAAAACTTCCTACGTGGCAGCAGCAGATGTCCCTTTTTTAAAAGTCAACCTCCCATATATATATATATATATATATATATATATCTCATGCACGTCGGGCATTACAAACAATGTGTAAGACAAAAATAATAACTTAAATATAACTTTCTCTTCTATTAACAATAGTAAATATTATAAAAATTTTTAACATTTGGTTTATTATTTTAGTAACAAATCTTGGCTAACAATCATAACAAATAGCATATTATTGTGACATATATAGTATAGTAAAGTAAAATAACAATAAAAGAAATAGTGATATACATTATTTACTATGAGGTAAAAATTAAGGCTACAAAAAAACCTTCTTTAAGCCCTTTTACATTTTTCACTGAAAATGAAAAATCAAGCAATAAAAATAAGAAAATAAAAAACCAAGTGGTCAAAATATGAAAAGATATAAGCCAATTAAACTCAATAGTGTGAAACTTAACAACGTGCATATCTCAAGTATATGAAAGAGGATCACAAAAAGGCCAAACCTTTTGGTGGAAAAAATGATAGCTGGATGGGTGTCCTCTAAAAAAGATGAAAATAGAAAAGGTAGCTAGAAAGGGTTAAAGCCAAATGATAATACACATAAAGCACCAGGGATGTTGTACTCTTTGATGTGACCTAGATAGAGGGAAATGATTTTGCCACGTGGGGGTATTTTGGTCTTTTCTCTTTTATCACTTATATTCCATTCCTATTTCACTCAATCAAACAAACAAATACAAATATAATCTATTTCTTTTTCCACTCATACCAAATATAATGTATTTTGTTATATTTCATTGATTTTTCCTTTTCCATTTTCATTACTAAAGATTTTGTGTTACAAACAAGGTCTTAAAGTTAAGAGAAAGTGATTACATTTATATAAAAAGCAAATGGGGTTTAATTTTTTTAAAACGAAAAAGACAAAACACTGCCCCTCTTTTTCTTTTTTTAATTCACAATTTTAGGGTCTTGATTCAATGCATTAATGATGTGAGCATGTTCGATGATGGTTGAGTGGAGACTTTCGTAGAATAATTACTAGATAAATTTAAGGTGAAAATATTTTTTATTTATTTAACATTTATCTCTTAATTTTTTTTAATTTTAATTTGACCTCTTAATATTTTTTAAATTTTAATTTTGTCTTTAAATTTTTTTATTTAAATTTATTCCCTTAATTTTATCTTAAAGTTCACTTTTGTTCCTTTATTTTATTTTTGTCCAATTTGCTCTAATTTAACTAATAATTTCATTTTATTTTACTGATAAACCATATAGAACTTTTTTATTAAATATTTTAAAGTAATAGTTTTAGAGAAAAAAAACATTTAAGTAGTTTTTCAAAATTAATAGTCAAAAGAAAATAAAATTAATGAAAAAAAATAAAAAATAAGATAAAGTTAAAAGATCAAATTGAAATCATATAAAATTAAAAGATGAAAGTAAAATTTAAAGTAAAGTTAAATGACCAAATTAGAACCAAATAAAGTTAAGAAATGAAAATGAGACCTAAGATAAAATTTAGGGACTAAATTAGAACTAAATAAAGTTAAGAGAAAAAAACAAAATACTAAATAAAATTGAAGGACTAAAAGTATATTTTTGATTTTTATAAAATAAACAAATAAGTAAACTCAATAGATAATAATTATAAATAAACATATAGATATAAAAAAATTTATACATAATTACTTATATCTTTATTGTTAGATTCTTTAATTAAAATATGATAAATGTATAGTTGTTCAATAATAATGACTTATATATGCTTTTTGCAAATAAATATATAATTCTCTAATTAAATCATATATTTATTATATTATTATTAGAGAACTATATACTTCTCATATTTTGATTGAAAAATATGATAATAAGAATATAATGAACTGACATATAAGTTTAGTCCAAGAAATTAAGCATGTCAATCACACTTTTTTTTAATAAATTACTTTTCTCTTTTTAAGAAATATTTAATGTTTATCCCATTTCTTTTGAAAATATGTAAATAAGCTAAAAAAAAATTAATATTGACATCTTCTATTAAAAAAAATAAAATTAAAAAAATATATTTCTTAAAATTTTATCTCAATATTATTTAGTAGTTATTTTATGTTAAAAATCATAAATTTAATTTATTTCAAAATTTTATTAATGTTATGATAATACTTATTTTTATTAATATATATTTAATATAAATGTTACTATTGAGTTGAAATTATTATGTTTATAAATCTTGAAAAATTATTTTGTGAATATATTCTTTATTTTTAATAATTATTTTTTATCAAATGATTTTATAATTAAGTGAATTTAGAAAATCATTTTTTATATTAGTCAAATATATATTTTATACTTGTTATATTATATAAGTAATAGATAAAAGAGTATTTTTAGTTAAAATAAGTGTAATTATAACTTATGTTTTTGTTGCAAAAAAGGTAAAAGACAAGAGTAATTTACCATTTTTAATAAGGTACATGAACATTTTTTTTTTTTGGATTATATAGTAAGAGAATCCTCAAGCTAACTTGTGTATCCAGCTAGACTAAGTTACTCCTTGGGCAATCTTAAAGACACATCCCCCACATTAGTCTCATGCATTCTCTTAAATGCTAGCTTCAGAGTTTAAATCTAAGTACTCAAGGTAGAAAGCATACACCTATGACTATTGGGCCTCGTTTGGTTCGCCCAATAGGATGTAAAGTGTAATGCATTCTATTGCTTTGGGGTGTTTGGCTATTGGCATGTAATAACATTGAGTTGCAAGCTTTGTAAATGCATTAAGGACCAAACACATGGGAAATAGGCGGCTTTTTAGAGCCAAAATTGCAAAAAACCCCATTTTGCCCTTGACTTGTAAAAACTTAAAACACCCATATGTCAATAAGCATAATTTGTCCTTGTCAAAGAACCAAGGTGCAATCCACCTGCTGTAACCTACCCGACACTAGATCTATTATACCCTTCTGCTATCAATGTCCTATAGTTGTCGGCCTTCTTTTAAATAAATAAGTTCAATCATTTTAGTAGACCCAATGTATCAATTACTCATCGTTAACTACTCTAAGTTGCTGATCTTCACCTTGAATCCTCATTGTTCTACTTTTCTTTCTTTTTGCTTTATGTATATATTGACGTCCCTATTAATATAACTTTTGATGTTGTCTTTTGGCTTCTCATTTTGTTCTTGTGGAATCTACATTATCATGAAAGGCATCATTTTCAAGTCTCAAATTATGTCTTTGGCTGATTAGTACATTCTTATTTTGAATGAATTGTTATTTTTTGAAGAGCATATTATCAACTTCCTTTTTTAATCATTGTTTTCCTTTAACCTGATACAATAAATCTAATATGATGTGAAAAAATAAAAAGTATAATTATAAAATCCCTTATAGCCCTTAGATTTTTATATGTGAGTAGAAGTTACATATATATATATATATATATTAAGAAAAGAAATTATGTCACCTTTTCATTAGTTGTAGCCATATTGCCATGTTGGAGATTTACATTTGCTTTCTACATATGTTCATTTAGACATTAGATGAGATGTGATATTTTAGACAATGTAGGTATCAGTTGGAGTAGAATGGTGATAGTATGAAATCCATATTGCAATGCCTTGAGACAAGGTTGATCAACAAATAAGTGTTGCTTGCAACAAGGGTTTAATAAAATGTATTAAGCTAGTCTAACTTTTTTATAGTCAATATGAAGTAATTTTTTTTTAGATCACGATTTACATCAATTAATTTTAGTTTCCTATGAACCACCCCATACAAAGCTGCTCCATAATTCATCCCACATTATCAAGTGTGGTTATAGCTCACACATGGTACCTTAAATGCCTTAAAGCTTAATTAATTGACCCAATTAATGGTGTTGCTTTTCAATAGTGATAGATCACTTGAGAATTAAAGTTTTTTCGTGTTTGATTGTGCGGTATTTGTAACACTCGATACGTTGTATAAACACCAAAAGGGCCGGTTTGAAAAGCAAGTCCCCTGAGATGAATGATTCAAGGCCAAATAAAATTTAGATAAAATTTTAAATAATAAAAAATGAAGACTTAAATCTTGAGTTGTCCAAAAACCAAGGCCGGAGTGATTGAAAAAATTTGCCGAAAGGCTAGTGACATTTTCATAAAATAAGTGTAATTTTAGAAAAACACCTAGGAGGGATTTCTTTAAATGAAAATTTTAAGTTGCACAGGGTTCTCAGAGGTCCCAAAAACCATGGGAAGCCCCTGGATCGATAAAGCCCCTCTGGTGTACTTTTTCTGATGCCGGTTGACCCAAATTTTGACCTATTTGTTCAGAAAGGTTTTATCTCTGATTTGAGTAAATCCAAAGGTATTTTATTAAATTGGAAATATAAATTTTATGATGAAAAAGAAAGTTCTCAAAAAGGAGCTAAACAACCCTAAAACGGAAATGCCACATATAAGGGACGAAATTGTCATTTTTTTGGAACAATTCTCCCTTAACTCCCCTTTATATGTGGCGTCCTATGCTTGGCCCTTCTTAATCGAATTGCTGTAGTATCCAAACCAGAGAAGAAAGCTAAGGAGAAGAACACACAAGAGAACCAAGATGGAGGAAGGAAAAGGCTAAAGCAAGGTGAGAAAGTGTAGGATTTTGTTACTTTTTCCTCTTGAAACTTCATCCTCCTCTTCTTGCTTCATCTTTCCACAGTTTTAATAAAATTTTTGCTAATGATTTGGGGTCAGGCCAGAAGAGAGAAATTCGAAATTCAAGGAAGAGGAAGAGGGAAAAGGAAGAACTCTTGAAGAAGGCTTGATTTAAGGTGAATTCTTAACTTTCCATTACCTCTCCTTCTTGTTCCCTTAGTATGTGTATTCGGTTAGACCAAAGCCATGAGAGGGAAGGAGATTTTGTTCTGAAATGAGAGAGAATTGAGAGTTTTAGACCATGGGGAGTTGGGAAATACTAAGAAATTGCATGGAAAACTAGTAAAACTCAAGTTGGAAAAGTGTAGGGTGCTTAAATATAGTTTAAAATTTGGGTTGATTTAAGACTTTTTCATTATATGTAAGTGTTTGTTTGAGTTTCTAAGACTCTTAGGGAGCCTTTCAAGTGCCCCATCCATTAAGAAAAAAATCCCAAACTCCATGGGTCTTTAATAGAAGCATAAATCGGTCAAGACCATTAGAGATAGTTAGGGGATGTTTTAAATGGTTCCAAGCTTTATTTTGGACTTTATATGATAAAAGAAGATAGGAGAAACCCTTGAAAAAAATTTAGAAGCCTTAGGTTGGGAGATGAGGCAATGGCTTCCATAATGTAACTTTATAAAGCAACATGGGCCTAGATTTGTGAAAGTGAGTGTGTGATGGCTTCAAAGACCTTAAATGAGGTCAAGAGGTCTAAATATGGTAAGAGAATAGAACTGAGAATGTTAATTATGATAGTTGCTTTATTAGGTCCTTAATGGAACCATATTGTGATAAATAGAACAAAGTGTAGTCTAAAGAGTGAGTTGGATGTTATAACTTGTTCCAAGAGTATAATTAAGTATTGTTTATTGTGAATAGGCCAAGGAAATCTAATCCCACCTCCTTGTGCTTGTGGAACCAAAAAGGAGAAAAAATAAATAAAGTAAAGCTTGAATTTGCACCAAGGTAGCTCTCCACATTTTCTTGTTGCATTTCTTGTTTCATATTGTCATTGCATGCTTGTGTGTATATTTATATGTTTAAGACATGCCACTTGATATTATATTGTTATTTTGGTACCAATATGCTTTCTTGAATATCATTGAATTGTGGAAATGGCTCATAAGTATGAGATAGTGCCAAAAGTCCCTTAATGTGGGTGAGGAGATGCCAAAAGTCTCATGGCATGGGTGAGACAAAGCCAAGAGTCCCTTGGATGGGTAAGGCTAAGTCAAAAGTCCTATAAACCAAGAGTGAGGTAATCTAAAAGTCTTAGAAATTGGGTGAAGCCAAATCAAAAGTCCCTATAGCTCATTTTTATTCTTGACATGTGTTTATGACATAAAAATGTGAAAATTGAACGCTTCATCGATTAAGTAGTTGCATACTTGTACCTTTGACATATTGTATGCCTTGAAAATGTTCTTGAATAAGTGTATGAGCTATTGAGATTCAATGAATCTCATCCCCTCTTTTCTCTCATCTCATATGATCTAGGTAGAGTTCAAGAGCCAAAAGATGGAAGCCAAGGAGTTTAAATCTCCACCTCTTGGCAAATCTTCTCATTTTTTATGTACTAGGATGTCTAAAATGTCAAAGCATATATGTATCTATTATTTTTTAGCCATGACACTTTGAACAAGTGTAAAACTATGCAAAGATAGTATATGTATCAAAAATAGAGTTAAATGAATAGCATTGTACAATTTGACCCCTTGGAAGCCCATTTGTGCTTGTATGTTTATGAGAGTGGTATGATGAATTTGAGTTGTATGAGGATTCAGACCTTATGAAAGGCTCATTTATGCTACATTTATGCTTTCTAAGTTGCTCAAATATGTATGGAACAATGTAAAGCTCATTTGGACTAAATTTGCCTCTTGTTGGAACCAAAAGTGCCATAATCTTAAGCTATGGAAAAGTCTGATCAAATGACCTCTTCTTAACTTGAAATTTTGCATGCAATTATATCTTGCCTAGAGCTTTTTGGGAAGCCAAAGATTAGGTCATTGATTTTTCAAAATTAGTATCAAAATTTCGGATTTGTACTAATACTGTTCATTTGGTCAGTTGTGAAATTGTGTCATCCGAGGGGCAAACGTGGTCCAATGGCTACGAAATTTTATAGGTAGAAACTCAACATTCATAGTGACTTGTAGCCATTAGAAGCACCTCATTTGGAGGTCTAAGCTAAGAGATATGAATTTTTGAATTTTTAGAACAACAACAGTAGCGCAACACGACTTGAGTCACTATTCCATTGAATTTCAGTGGCTGAACGTGTTTGCTATGGTCTAAATCTACTTTTACCATAAAGATAACATTCATAATCTACTTTTAGCCCTTTTTTGTGTGTCAAATGCTTTCTGTTTATGTTTCATGACATGGACATATTTTTGTCATAAATTAGACATGTTTATCTTTCTATAAAGGCTAAGAATGTATGATTTTAATTTTTCTAGAATTAGTTATGAATTTTGAAACTTCATATCAGTAATATGAACCAGTAGCCCAGATTGCAGCGACCTCAGTGGTCTTTCAGATGTCAAATGTTCTCTGCTTAATGATTCATGAGCTAAAATTATTTTTAATATAGGGCAAACATCTAGAGATTTCTAAAATGGTAAAGTTTGTTAGGTCTCAATTTTTTTGGATTTAGTTATGAATTTCTGAAATTATGATAGAAAAATTGAAATTCTAGCCAAAAATAATAGTGTGAGTTTGATGCTCCTCTTTGAATTCCACGAGTTTTGGGCCAACTTTGGTGATGTAAATGCATTGTATTTATGTAATTAAATATGAAAATGTGATGTATGAGCTCATAGGATCTACGTAACACTGAATGAAATTTTCATACGCGACACAACGCGAAATAAGGCATTATTTTAATGCCATTTTTCCATTCCCTTTATACAATTCATAATGTGAGACTTAGAAATGATAGGAATCAAGCTAGAAATATATGGCGTTACATTTTATGGTATCAGAGAAAAGGTTTAGGCACTCTTGCTCGACATTTGATTCTTGAATGGTATATTTGGCTTGTTTTTCGGGTGGTTTTCTGGTGGAATATCTATGTTTGTGTGTTAAAATTATACTGTGGGCTAAAAGCTGTGGTTTTTCTTTTCAGTAAAGATGGTTGAAACTTATAGAGGCCGAGGTAGGGGTAAGGGCAGACCACCTAGAGAACCTGAGGTTGAGTCTAAGGATCCAGTGTGGGCTATCAATGAGCGAATTGTCCAGTTTGAGAACACCAGAGCCCAGCAACACTATATGATCCAGCAACAGCATGAGATGATTAGGCAGTTGCAGGGAGCCCTAGCTAGGCAAGAAGAAGCCAGGAGAGAGGCCCTTTCGCCTCCTTCACCTCAGCCATCCACCTCCGGTGCACCTCAGCCTTCCACTTCCGGTGCTCCACCCCCACCTCCCCAGGAACCAACTCAGACTCCACCATCTATCCAGAAACAATTGAATCAATTCAGAAAGAACAACCTACTAGTGTTTGACGGGGAGTTAGATGCTGATAAGGTGGAGGCCTGGGTGATAGAGACTGAGAAGATATTCTTAGTTATGGATTGCACCTCTGAGCAGAAGGCTCAGTTAGCCACCTTCATGTCATAGAAAGAAGCAGATAGATGGTGGCATAGCACGAAGTCTCTGATAGAGATGAAGAATTTGCAAATCAACTAGAAGAACTTTCTAGTGTAATTTTATGAGAAATACTTTCCCAGTTCAGTAAGGAAATAAAAGGAGATGCAGTTCATGGGGCTGAGACAGACTAATGATATGAAAGTTGATCAGTATGTGGCCCGATTTATTGAACTGTCTCGATACTCTTTCTACCTCCAGAGATATGATGATGAACCCTAGAAGTGTGAGTAGTTTGAGACCAGGTTGAAGCCCTTGATCAGAGACAAAGTAACTCTATAGAGGATTAAGAGTTTTAATGCCCTTGTAGAGACAGCACAGTGATCGAGAATAATCTTAGAGACATTATGCTTGTTGCCACAGTATCTAGTCAGAGAGGGGCTCTGGAATTGAAGAGGCTGCGACCCAAAGAGGGAGCTAGCTCCATACCTTCCAATAAGAAGAAGAGTAAGGTGAAGTGGAGTAGGAGACTGCAAAAAGGGAAGAGGCCACAGTCCCCGAGGACTTAGTCGTCTGTCACCCCACAATCCACAGTGATCTGCTACAAGTATAGGAAGCCGGGACATATTACCAGAAATTGCTCTCAGGCAAATTTAGCGCCTCTACTCAAACCGCCTCCTCCTAGGCCATAGACCCAGGGCAGGGTGTTTGTCTTTTCTCAACAAGAGGCTAATGCATTTCCAAGTCTTATTCGAGGTACGCTCATAGTGAACGATTTTCCTTTGATTGCTATGTTTGATTTAGGTGCTAGTCACTCATTTATATCTTATAACTATGTCAGACGTTTAGGTCTGACCATTAATACTTTACCATTTGATTTATTTGTCACCACATCAACTAGAAGTCATGTTATTACTTCCCATTCTTATTTGAATGTCACTGTCTAATTTAATCATTGTCATACGACCATCGATTTGATTTGTATGCCATTCCATAACATTGATTTGATGGTTGGTATGAATTGGATGACTGCCAATAATGCTGTCCTTGATTGTGAACACCACACCGTATCTGTACCTTCTTGTAAGACCATACCTAGGATAGGAGTTAAGCTATCTTTTATAACCAATGCCCAGGCTAAGAGATACTTAGAGCAGGGGTGTCAAGGGTTTTTAGTCTTTTTCTCTATATGGGTTGAGGTAGAAGAAATGATAGAGGAGATCCCGATCGTTAAGGAATTTCCAGAGGTTTTCTTTAAAGATTTTGATTTTAGTGGCCTACCTCCTAAGAGAGAGATAAAGTTCCCCATAGAGATAGTGCATGGGGCTGGACCAGTATCCAGGGCTCTGTACAGGATAGCTCCTACCGAGCTTGCTGAGTTGAAAAAGTAGATAGAAGAGCTATTAGAAAAAGGGTTCATACGCCCTAGTGTGTCGTCACCCTAGGAAGCTCTAGTGTTGTTCGTGAAAAAGAAAGATGGCAACTTGAGATTATGTATAGATTATAGAGAATTGAATAAGGTTACCATCAAGAAAAAGTATCCTCTCCCTAGGATAGATGACTTGTTAGATCAATTGGCTGGGGCATCTGTCTTTTTCAAGATAGACCTTAGATCTGGATATCATCAGCTGAGGTGAGAGCTGAAGACGTCCCAAACATGGCCTTTAGGACTAGATATAGGCATTATGAGTTTCTTGTGATGCCATTCGGGCTGACGAATGCGCTCGCGATATTTATGGATTACATGAACAGGTTCTTTAAACCGTATCTAGATAAATTAGTTATGGTCTTTATTGATGATATCTTAATGTACTTTAGATCTTTGGAAGAGCATGAGAGGCATCTAAGATTAGCCCTAGAGACTCTGAAAGAAAAGAGATTATATGCCAAGCTGAGTAAATGTGAGTTTTGGCTAATCGAGGTGAAATTCTTAGGTCATGTGATCTCACGAGACAGGGTCATAGTAGATCCCCATAAAGTAGAGGCTGTGTTACAGTGGGATAGACCTAGGACCATTATCGAGGTTAAGAGTTTTCTTGGTTTGGCAAGATATTACAGACGATTCATCCAAGGCTTTTCTCAGATGGCTTTGCCACTTATGAGGCTGACTCGGAAGGATACACCTTTTGTGTGGGATGAAAGATATGAAAGGAGTTTCCAGGAGTTGAAACTCCGATTGACCACTGCCCCTATGCTAGTCATTTCTGACCCTAGTTTACCATTTGTGGTATATAATGATGCCTCAAAAAGAGGGTTAAGATGTGTATTGATGCATCAGGGTAGGGTAGTGGCATATGCCTCTAGGCAGTTGAGGCCTCATGAGGAGAATTATCTTACACATGACTTAGAGTTGGCCGCAGTAGTGTTTGCTCTTAAGATTTAGAGGCACTATTTATATGGTGTGACTATAAAGATCTATAGTGACCACAAAAGTCTGAAATACCTATTCGATCAAAAGAAACTCAATATGAGATAGAGGAGATGGATAAAGTTCCTGAACGATTATAATTATGTATTGAAATACCATCCGAGGAAGGCCAATATAGTGGCCGATGCCCTGAGTAGAAAATCCATCCATGCTACCCATATGATGATAAGGGAGCAGGAGCTCCTAGAAAAATTTAGAAATTTGAACCTCTTTTGCTAACTGGTATTGGGCAGACTATTTTTGAGCGAGACCTAGATTGAGAATGAGTTAAAAGTCTAGATCTTAGATACCCAGAAAGAGGATAAATTCTTGAGACAGATTAGGAGCGAAATCTCCTAAGGTAGGACCTCAGATTTTGGGATATCTGAGGTTGGTATGATAGTATACTGGGATAGAATCTGTATATCCAATAGTAATGAGTTGGGAGAGAAAATTCTACAAGAGGCACACAAGAGCAAATATACTATCTACATAGGTGCCACCAAGATGTATCAAGATCTAAAAAGAATCTTCTAGTGGCCAGGAATAAAGAATGACGTCACGGATTACGTGGTGAGGTGTTTAGTGTGCCAAAGGGTTAAAATAGGGCACCAGAGACCAGCTGGGTTGTTGCAACCCCTAGATATCCTTGAGTGGAAATGAGATAGTATAACTATAGATTTCGTTATGGGGTTATCCAAGACATCATCTGGACACGATGCTATCTAGGTAATTATAGATAGATTGACGAAGTCTGTACACTTTTTAGTAATGAGGGCTACTTATTCATTAGATAAATTAGCTCAATTATATATACATGAGATAGTGCAATTTCACGGAGTACCCAGTAGCATCATATTAGATAGAGACCCCAAGTTCACATCGAACTTCTAGAGGTCATTACAGCATGCCTTAGGGACTAGGTTATGGTTTAGTACTACTTACCACCCCCAGACAAATGGTCAAACTGAGAGGACCATCCAGACCTTAGAGGACATGCTAAGGGCATGTGTATTAGAAATTAGGGGTAATTGGGATGCATATCTACCATTAGCAAAGTTTGCATATAATAACAGTTATCATTACAATATTCAGATGGCTCTTTATAAGGCTCTCTATGGGAGAAAGTGTAAATCTCCATTATGTTGGGTTGATCTAGGGGAGAGAAGTTTGCTAGTACCTGAGTTAGTGGACCAGACTATCCAACAGATAGAATTGATTAGAAAGAAACTCCTTACGGCTCAGAGTAGGTAGAAAAGTTATACCGATCGGAGAAGAAGGCTGTTAGAGTTTGAGATTAGAGACCACGTATTCATCTGAGTGCCTCCAGTGGCTGGGGTAGGTCAGTCTATGAGGATAAAGAAGCTTAGTTATAAGTATATTGGTTCATTTGAAATTCTTGAGAAAACCAGACTCGTGGCTTACCAGATAGCCCTACCTCTAAACCTAGCCCAAATCCATAATATCTTTCACGTCTCTCAATTTAA
Source organism: Erythrophleum fordii (assembly GCA_032878935.1). Taxonomy (NCBI): domain Eukaryota; kingdom Viridiplantae; phylum Streptophyta; class Magnoliopsida; order Fabales; family Fabaceae; genus Erythrophleum; species Erythrophleum fordii. The sequence goes on along the minus strand of JAVQMF010000054.1, from coordinate 28,713,568 downwards.
GAAGTACTTACCAGACCCCTCACATGTCATAGAATATGAGCATATTCAATTGTAGGGAAATCTTTCCTATGTAGTGAGGCCAGAGAGGAATGTGGATGCCAAGTTGAAACAACTGAGAAACAAGAGCATTCTTACGGTGAAAGTGGTCTGAAAGGGCTCGATGTCTGAGGAGGCAACCTGGGAACTAAAGGATGACATGAAACGAAAATATCCAGAGCTATTTCCCTAAGGTACGTATTTAAATTTCAATGATAAAATTTATTTTAAGGGGGTGAAAAATGTAACACCTGGTATGTCGTAAAAACACCGAAACGAGCTGGTTTGAAAAGTAAGTCCCCTAAGATAAGTGATTCAAGGCCAAATAAAATTTGGATAAAATTTTAAATAATAAAAAATGAAAATTTGAGCCTTGAGTTGCCCAGAAACAAAGGTCAAAGTGATTCAAAAAATTTGTTGAAAGGCCAGTATCATTTTTGTAAATAAGTACAATTTTAGAAAAACACCTAGGATGGCTTTCTTTAAATAAAAATTTTGAGTTATCTAGGGTTCTCAAAGCCCTCGAAAACCATGGAAAAGCCCAAAATGGGCAAAGCCCCTCCTCCAATGTACTTTTTTCGACGCTGGTTGACTGAAATTTTAACCAGTTCATTTGAAAAGGTTTTAACTCTGATTTGAGTGATTCCAAAGGCATTTTATTAAATTGAGAATCTAAGTTTTATGATGGAAAAGAAATTTCTCAAAAATGAGCTAAAACGAGCCTAAAATAGAAATGCCACGCACAAGGGACGAAATCATCATTTTTTGGGATCAATTCTCCCTTAATTCCCCTTTATATGTGGCGTCCTATGCTTGGCCCTTCTTAACCGACTTGCTGCAGCATCCAAACTAGAGAAGAAAGCTAAGGAGAAGAACACATAAGAGAACCAAGAAAGAGGAAGGAAAAGGCTAAAGCAAGGTAAGAAAGTGTAGGATTTTGCTACTTTTTTCTTTTGAAACTTCATCCTCCTCTTCTTGCTTTATCTTTCCATAGTTTTAATGTAATTTTTGCCACTGATTTAGGGTTAGACCAGAGGAGAGAAATTCAAAATTCATGGAGGAGGAAGAGGGAAGAGGAAGAACTCTTGAAGAAGGCTTGATTTAAGGTGAATTCTTGACTTTCCATCACCTCTCCTTCTTGTTCCCTTAATGTGTGTGTTTGGTCAGACCAAAGCCATGAGAAGGGAGAAGATTTTGTTCTGAAATGAGAGAGAATTAAGAGTTTTAGACCATGGGGAGTTAGGAAATACTAAGAAATTGCATGAAAAACTAGTAAAACTCAAGTTGAAAAAGTGTAAGGTGCTCGAACATAGTTTAAAATCTGGGTTGATTCAAGACTTTCCCATTATATGTGAGTGTTTATTTAAGTTTTTAAGACTCCTAGGGAGTCTCCCAAGTACCTCATCCATTAAGGAAAAATCTCAAACTCCATGGGTACAGTATTTGCATGCCATGTAAGTTGTTACTTCACATGTGGGTAACCTTAACATTGCACAAGTAGCATATTTGTCACTTGATTTTTGAGATACAGAGAACACATTTAAGGCATCTTGTTTATAATGTTAACACCACATGTTTTAACTAACTTAGGATTATAGGGCAACCTTTGATCAGTTGCGTTCAATGCTACAAGATATAGGTGGGCTAACACTAATAAGGCATATGTTGGTGAATCACATTATACAATGTAGTTTCAGAGAATCCAGAGAAATTATTAGTAAATATTTCAATCTAGTTTTAAATGCTATGATGTGTTTGGATGGCAAGCTGTTAAACTACTTGGAGGCTATGTCTAAAAATTCAACTTATTTGAAATGAAAATGGTTCATGGTACACATAATGTTAATAAATTTTTTCACCGTTAAACTCATTTGTCATACCAATGCACAAATTTTCACTCTTTGTCGTAGAATTATCTTGATGCATTGAATGGAACACACATTCTTATCATTATACAACAAATGCTAAATTAAGGTATTGTCATAAAAAAAAAAAGGGAGATCACTGCTAATGTTTTAGGCGTCTGCTCACAAGATGAACAACTTATTTTTGTCATCCCTAGGTGGGAGGGTTCTATGGCCAATAAGAGGGTATTGCACACTGCAATAAGTTGGAGGCATGACTTAGTAATGCCTTATAGTGAGCATTTCCCACTTGTTAGATGTATGGATTAAGTAAACCTTACAAACACATTGTTTTTACATGTATACATGATACTTTGGATGACTAATACATAAGTTGATTTGTTATAAGGCATTATTATTTAGTTGATATTAGGTACACAAATGTGAAGGATTGCTTACACCATATAAAGAACAACGATATCACTTGAGTGAATGGAGACATGGATGACACCCCACCACCCCACATGAGCTTTTTAATCTGAGGCATGTAAAAGCACATAATGTCATTGAAAGGTGTTTTAGAATGTTGAAAGAATGATGGGTCATCGTTCATAGTCCTTCATTCTACCTAGTGAGTACATATAATCACATCATTATTTTTTATTGTATGCTAAATAATCTCATTAAAAGGGAGAACACTAAGGATCTTTTAAGTGATGATGTAGTTGAACCCTCAAAGGCCACTAATCTTGTGGCAACAATTGAGACCTTTGATGTGTCATTTAACTTTTGCGAGGAATTGGCCAACATTTTTATTAAGAACACTTTGCATACAACATGCACTTGAGTTAGCATAATGATTTAAATGTTTATTTTGTTTTGAATGTTCTTGTTTATGTATAACGCATGCCATGTTATATATCAAACTTTCTCTTATGTTGTTTGCTTATATGTGACTTTATTGTTGAATGTAATATGATTTTCCTATTTCCTTTTATACTTTTGACTGCATTGTTTTCTATTTACTTGCATTACTCATGTTGACCTATTATCGACTATATATCCTTTATATAATGTATTTCCACTCTTTCCCACTATATTTTCATTATGTTTCAGCACACCAGCATAGAGAGTCCAATTGAGACTTGCTCCCCACTAGGCAAGCATCAATGGTCATTGAATAAGGATGCCTCCTTAGTCAATAAGTAAGTACATTATTGATGGATCCTTTAAGCTAAGACATTTGTAAGAACTAGAGAAAGTCATGGACTAAAAGATACCTGGATGTGGCCTAAAGGTTATGCCTCACATTTAATCCTAGCTCAAGACGTTGCAATAAAGCTAGTCTATTATGTCTGACATGGTGTATGAAAGTAACACATCATGCTTTGGTTAAGACTCCAAGATAAAGTGTGTCACCACTAAGAAGACTGTCTAGGATGAATATGTCAAGGTAAGAACATTCAACTATTCATAAGTTTGTCATTCATATATACCGGTTGACTAATTCTTTTGACATTCACTATGGGTACACAAGAAGGTGGTGGTGTTCCTATGAAGCTTTTCAACACTTTAACCAACTATGTATAGTATAAGTGAAGGACCAGGCCACTGATGATAATGCATAGACACCTGGTAAGGTGAAGGAGGAGAATTTAAGAGGCCAATGAGGAACTCGAAGACAAACCTTGATATAGATGTTGACCTAAAGGTAAAGGATTTTGAGTTGCCAACCAGAAATATCAATAAGGCTACATCAAGAAATCATAAGAGGAAGCATGACAGAGGTGATCACGATGAGGTATTAATTTGTGCCTTCATTGAGGTAAGTTCAAATATGGATCAGAGCTTGAAAGAAGCTACTTATCCTTGTAATAAGCAACATAAGAGACAGTGAAGTCATGGGTTGAACGATTTCAGCGTGAGAAGGACAAAGAGGCTAATGCATTAATCTCGTTAAGTAGTTGTAGAGTGTTAAAGGACTCACGCTGACTTTGGGAAAGCTACTTGGATTAGGCACACAATAGCATAGTTCAACTTGATGGCCTTTTTTTTATTATACATAACCCTTGCAGCATTTTAGTATAAACGACATTACTCTTGTCCACTATGTTTTGAATGGCAATTACTTAGCCTCTATGTATACTTCTAGTACAATCGATCAATGGTTGTGTGAACCTAATGGTTTTGGTGATTGTCACATATAAATGTTTTAGGCAATAATACAATGCTATTACATAACCTTTGCATGTGACATTTAATGCATAGGTTTTTTTTTTTGGAATAACAGGTTATGTTATCTACCTCCCTTATCTATTTTATTAAACCTTTCTACATTTGTCTCTATTTGTAAGCAATGACTATGCATTTATATTTTAAAAACATGGTTAATTATGAAGTTATGTTGGTTGCAGATGTTTTTTCTTTTACATATATTTAACTTTAATATGTTTCTATTATGGAGTCTTGGTGAAGAAAAGGGAAAGGATGTTTTCATTTGCTTCTTCTTTCTCTCTTACTATCTATATTTCCTGTGGTTTTGACTTTTTTTTTTCTAAATATATTGTGGATGTACATGTTTGTTTTAAGATACTAGTTAATTCCTAAATGTCAAAATTTACTTTTTTAATACATTGTGCATGTGCATTTTTTAAAATATATTATAGATGTGTATATTATAACATTCTAGTTTTGTGTTTGCTATTAATGTTCTTCTATGCATTTAGTATGTCTATTCACTCGTGCTTGTTGCTCTTGAGAAGCCACTTCCCACTCATTCCCACACTATATGTTCTTAAGGAAAAGTGATTTCCTTTGTGCTCAGTTGCATCAATGGTTTGTGAATCTTATGTTTGTCAATTGTGTTCTCCCCCTATGGATTACTAAAATTTTATTTTTCTTATTTTAAGGATGCCTATAGACTTCAATTGAATATGTTCCTTTATGAAGTGAAGTAGCAACTATTGTTATCAGGTGTCCAGACCTTCTTAAAAGCCTATTTTATCTTTCCAGTGAAACTTGCAAGTTACATGGCAGTAGATGAAGCCAATTTAAGGTTACAACACATACCATTCTTAGATCATGTTTCTTTGTTTCTATATATACTTTTGTAAACAATTCTTTCACATCCTTTCTACTATGATGCTTGGCAGGACTATCTTAATGATATAAGGATGGAAAAGTTATATCCAATTTTGATGTGAATTTTTACATTGATGATGTAAGCTTGTTTACCTTTTATCCTTTCATAACCTTTTGTCTTCAAGGGATTCTAATCATAAATATTGCTTGTAAGTGTTGACAGAATTTTTGGGCCATATGGTATAGGTGTTTTGTTATATTAAACGTGTACTTAAGACAAACTGGAGCATTTTCTGTCAACCTCTCTCAAAATAATAACTAAATATTAGCTCAACCACTAATAGTTGAATGCAGCTTTTGCTATCTCTTGGTTGGCCATTACCTATGTGGTTTAGCTAACTTGTTTATTACTTATATTATATATTTACAGATAATATAAGTGAATGAGGATGCTAATAGTGAATGGACTCACTTCTTGACCACTTTGTGCCAATGCCATAAACATTGGACATATATCTAGTACTATAAAGAAATAAGTTTTAGAAATTAAGATCTGTTTATCAAGTAATCTTTTATAAATCTTATCTCCCTTTTGGATTACAATTGGGGTGGCTCAAAAGATTAAGAAGATTATAAAGGACTTGTTTTGGTTAGACATGGGTTGTTTAGGTGTGTTAGAGAAAAATAGAGATCTTCTCAATTATGACTTATATTGTGGGTCCAAGAATGAGAGTGGTATAGGTCTTGGAAATTTGTTGTACTAGTATCTAATAAGTTTTAAATTGCCTTTACTTTGTTGTTGCATTTTCTAATTTATTACATACTATAAGGTATAAGTGAAGGGTTTTGAAAATTGCCTTAGGCTTTTTGTAAAATTATTAAATGGGAATTACAAAACCATATTCATTACCTATAAAATGTGTACATTTTTTTTCCTAAATGCCTAAATGTCATTGTTGTCATATATATACTGTAGGTCATATAGGATTCAGAAGACTAACTAGACAATGTAGTGAGAGTGATTGTGTGGTACTAAACCAACGGGGGAATATGATGCAATGGGGACTGATCGTGTAGGTATATGTCACATATATTTTTTTTTTAGTGCAAGACAAAGTGACATGGATATGTAATGATAATATATGTGGGTAGAAGTTAAATATTGCATGTATGAGATAGCTGATAGCATAAATATTGTATGTATGACAATATATGGAAGTGTCTTATTTATGCTAGTTGTCTAAATCCTTTGGTTTAGTATTTCCAAACCATATTGCAAATAAACTTATACTCATTATTTATATTTAGGCACACTAATTGATTGCCTAAATAACTATAGGTGCCTCGTAATATCATACTTTTGTAACCAAAATTGAATGTTAGAAGTGGTTGTGTTATATCAACACATCATTGGCTTAAAAGCTAGAATTCAAGAAGATTTACTACTAGATTGGAAAATAGAAGCATTCACATCACATTGAGTGTGGTCAACATAAGTAGGCAGCCATGTTGCTTTATAACACAATGACATAAACATTGTAACAATGCCTATATACAAACATAAAAGTAGGCATAAAGTACTAGCTTTCTTGAGACAACAAGAACAATTTTGAAAAAATTATAGCTATAATATCGCCATCATCACAAATGGTTACAGTTACCATATATACAAGCAAGAAATAAGAAATGTTTAGACTTTAAGGACAATAAGGGTTTCCATTTGGCTAATTCATGTTTGGGCTTCTCCATTGCTTCCTTCCTTGCTTGAAGCAATACTTGTCATTTCTCAATAAGGTTTCTTGCATTATTAGTGTTAAGTTTGGTGACCTTTAATTCATGTTGCACCTCCATCATCCTAGCGTACAAATATCCCATCTAATCCTCTAACATCTTCTTGTTTAACTCTCAGGTTATTAATTGGTCTTCAACATCTTTAAGCATGGCACTCAATTGACTTTCCTCCACTATAAGGGCCTCACTCCAGTTGATGAAAACTTCAATTGATACCTTTGTGTACACAAAGGTGGAATGCAAGGCTATAAGTTTTGCTAAAGTTAGGTCTTCTATCTAATGCATTGTTTATAGGGGTAGACTGAAGGTAGCCTCAATTTGTAAGTGACCAATGTCACCTTCACTTTTTCCCACATCTTTTGGTAAGTGCTCCATTTATATCATCCTTGCAAAATATAAACACCATTACATATACTCAATTCACATTGATGTTTAAACTAGATAAGCGGAAATCTACTTAACTTTTTAAAACATGAAACTAGATATGTTTGGTTTATACATATAGCAGAATAGTGATGCTTTTATTAACTTAAAGACATAATATAAAAAAAAATTATGTTTTAGATAAGGATGACTATGAGTTGAAAAAATGGTTACTTTATAGTTTGAGCATTCATTTAAGCCAAAAAACCATGAAGCACTATAAGCATCAATAAAGCTAAAAAAATTCAGTAAGGGCAAATGGTTTGAACCTTCATTTAAGCAAAAAAAGGTACATGGTTAAATTACTATTTTATTCCCTCCAAACAGTCAATAAAAGGTTTACAGTCAACAAACCAATAAATTCAAAACAACCATCTTAAAACATAATGTGGATCAATATTCACAATTAAAATTATAGGTTCAAAGTATGCACAAATGGTTTAGATATCATCCTAATTCAAACATTACATAAGTAAATGTTATAGTCAATTACCACTTCAGTTCAAAAGGTTTAGCTGCTAATAGAAGTTCATGAATAATTATGTGTATAATCTCTAATGTGCTTTCACATGTTCAGGTTTCAAGTATGCATAAGACACAACCTCACCATACATAGTGTTTAAATTTCAACTTTAATTTAAACACAGTTAATGACTAAGAAATATATGTGTTTATTTATAACTCCCCAACAATGTAAATTATGAATTGAGACTTGGAAATACTAGCAATATAAGAAATATATGTGTTTATTTATAACTCCCCAACAATGCAAATTATGAATTGAGACTTGGAAATACTAGCAATCAACTGCACACATTCACACATGCAAGTGCAAATTTGCGTATTAAAAAGTTATAGATTTCTAAGTGAAAAGCATAAAGTTAGATATCCTAAGATTATAGGTACACAAGAGGAAATAATTGTAGACCTAGTTAGGTTAGCAATTATGCAAATTTGAAATAAAGATAAGATTATTTATAGTAGCATTAACAAACTACTAATATGCACACTATCATGTACAACCTATCAACTGTGATTAAGAACTCGACAAAAATAGATAACCTTTGATTTAACAATTCACACTCAACTAATTTAGCAAAATGCACATTGAACATAAATTAGACTAATAGATAGAAACTCTATTTAATCAGATAGTATAATTCATGAACATGGTGCAAATCGTGCCTTAACTATAGATTTGAAAGCTTGTTACACATATAACAAACAATTACCTAAAATATTGTGAGCTAAAGATCTCCCTTATGCCAAATTGAATGGGTAACTTTAGATACTAACTTCAGGCCATAAGTCAATGATGTGGAACAAAGACACAAATCATGAAAAAAAAAATGTGAGTAGGATGTCATCATCTGAACAAGATCATTGCCATCACATAAGCAACAAACCACAATTAGCTTACTGAAGCAATCAATTGAACCTGTAAACAAACTAGCATAAATAATCTTGGGAGCTAATGCTTTGACCTAACCACAAGTTTGTGTTTTTTGCTTCACAAAGAGTAACAAACTACATATTTTTAATTTTTTTAATCTTTGGGCAATTTTGATATTTTCTCAACATATCTTTCCATTTCAAAGTCACTTTTATGCAACAAAATGATACAAGGAAAAGCACTCTATTGCCATTCAATATTATACCAAATATATACTTTTTATTTTAGCATTTTCTTTACAATTCCATAACTAATAATTTGATGAATCCAATAAGCCCTTATGCTAACCCTATGGGATTTTTGGTACATAAATTTTAAAATATAATAAAACACCCTTGAATTTTAAAAGGGAACTACGTTTAACTCCCATTGAGTTATAATCTAATTATAATGTTGATATATGAACTTTAAAACGTAATGCTCTACTCTTGAACTATCACAAAAGGTGAAAATGTTACATCATAGTTAAATCTAACAGCTAAAAGTTATATGATTGTCACGTGATATCTGGCTCGAGAAAAAACCTACTTAAAAAGCTTTTATCTTACCTTCCTTTGCTTTCCCACTTTTTTGATTTCGATAAATTTTTAGACACTAGCTTTAATTGATATGTAAAATTCTTTTCTTTTTTATATTTCATGAGGTAAAGATTGTCATGTTTCTCACTAGATATGTTCCTACTCCTAAGAGTGTATGTGTGTGTGTGTGTCTCTCTCTCTCTCTCTCAAAGGAGGAATACTAGATGATTGAAACCTATGCCTTAAGATCTTAGCACTTGTATTTATGAGAAGTGTAAATTGAGCTAAGGCTCTCATGTAATTTATCTCTTAACATATGTTTGGTTCATAAAATCTTATGTTTCCAAAAATGTAATTTCAAATAATCATAATCCCAAGTTTGGTTCATCATAAGTATTTTTAGGAATATTTTGTTACATTCTAAAAAATTTAATATTTCCCTATGTAGTTCATATCAATTTTTTAAAATTACATATCTTATATCTATTATTATTTTGTAATTTATTTACTATTTTATAGTTTAAATTATACTTTTAGTCCCTATAATTTCATCTCGTTTTTAATTTAGTCTCCACACTTTGGTTTCCTGTGATTTGGTCCTAACAATTTCAAATGTTTATAAAAAGGTCTCCACCATTAGAGATCTTCAAAACGCTATTAATTTTACACTAATGTGGCAAATGTGATATTGGGGTAGCGTTATGTGGTAAATGATATTTAGACACGTGGATTAATGAGCTACCAAGTCAAATTACACATAAGCCCAATATGCAAAAAGACTTTTTTATCCTTTCTCACTTCATCTTATAGTATCTGCGATGCCTTTGTATCTTCCTTCCTCACCATCATGCATTCCCAGAACTATTAACCTGAAAATAAGCTCTAATTGGTACCAAATTTTGATGTCGAAGTTGACCCACTAGTTCCATGTGCTGCTCAAACACTTGGCTACTTGTTATTACAATCTTACATGCTTTGTACATAGTCCTAATGCTTCCCCCTACCCATTAACTTCATCAAGCCTCTCATCAACTGCTATAGCTTGTACAATTGTACCACCCCACAACAAGACACCAAAACAACTCTCTTGGTTTCTTCAATTTTCTTCCTCGAAGGAGCATCCATGGCTTCCAATGCTGCCCTCATTTAAGTTTCTTAGGTTATATGAACGGCTTAATTTTCTTCCCCAGAAAAGATGTAATCAGAATCGATACCCCAGTGGTGAACCTAGGATTAGGCCAGTACTTTTATGCTTTTTACTAGTCTGTGAAAAATTGATACGCCAATGGTGGGTATGTCATTTCTGGGCAATGCTATGCCAAATCCATTTCTTCAATGTGACAAAGGCGATAACTGCAAAAGACCACTTTAGTGGAGCACGATTGTTTGGGCAAAAAAGTAAAGGTTTTCAGAAGAGGGGAATAGGGTTAATGGTTTCGAGAATGCATGATAGTGAGGAAGGGAGAAAAGAAGGCACTTGGAGATGCTAAGAGATGAAGTGAGAAAAGTCAATAAGTCTTTTTACATTTAGGGTTGATGTGTGATTCTTAACAGCTCCCTAATTTATGTGTCCAAGTAGCATTTGTTACGTAATGCCACCTTAAAATCTTGTTTGCCATATTAACATAAAATTAAAGGTGTTTTGACGGTCTCTAATGAGAGGGAGCTTTTACAAATTTTTTGAAACTATAGGGACTAAATTACAAGAAATCAAAATGTAAGAACTGAATTTAAAGTTTGGTGAAATTATAAGGACCAAAAATATAGTTTAACCTAATTTATATATTAAACAATATAAGAAAAATTAAACATTTAGTCTTTATACTTTGCCTAAATTTTTAATTTAGTCCCTATAGTTTAAATTTTTTTTCAAATTAGTCCTAAATAACTTTAAATCATTTCAGGATTAGTCCTTATACTTTACAAACTTAAAAATTATGGTCCTTAATGGTTGCCGTATGGCATAGCGGAGTCAAGGAGTAGCTGATATGGCAAACGGAATACCCAATTGGCAGTCATATAATTAATGACATTCAAAACAAGGCATGAAACGCAAGGCATCTGGTTGCAGCTACATTTGATTAAAACAAATGAGTAAAACGCAGACCTTCAGAGTTAAAACGCGGAGAGTTAGACGAGCAGCGTTGGATGCATCTACGTTTCTTCATCCTCTTGACGCATCTACATTCAGAGGCTAGGGCTTGACGCAAGGCTAATCGAGAGAGAGGAGGTTAGGGCGTCTACTTGTAAGCTTTTGATTTCGGTTGAAGCTTGAACAACTTTCTTTGTTTAGCAGTAAACTCCTTCGTGCCTAGTAATTGTTAAAGCAAATAAAGGAAAAATGTGATAATTATATTCCGGATATGGAAAACGAGATATGACATAACTATGAATATAACTAGCAATGATAGTATATAATGACAGTATCTTGCCCTTTCTTTCTTTCTAATATAGATATATGAAAAATATTTAATAGTATCTTGCCCTCTAATGACAGCCAATATACATATATATATATATATATATATATAAAATACTGTAATGACAGTAACTTACCCTTTTCTTTCACTGCTAAAGGAACTATACTTCCACATGCTAGACACTGAACTTTCTCACACAGAAGTTACAGCTACATAAAAGAAGCTGCAAACATTCAATTCAGCTATATAAAATCCATTCAATTCAACTAGGGCACGAGATAGCTATTTTGAAGTGCCCTGTAGTTGTTTAAAATTGCATAACTTGTACTGTCAACTAAATTCATGCCAAAAAGTGTGAAAAAAATGTGAATCAAAAAATTGAGGAAAAAATAAGACATTATGCCAAAGTGAATAAATAATTAAAAACTAGTACAATACACAACTGGTCCAATAAAGTACAATAATAGCCAATACATAATTAAAAACAAGTGCAATACACAAACGTTTGAGAATTTTGCATTTGCTAAAGAGGAGAAGCCGAAACTCAATCTTTTCATTTGCTAAAGAGAAGTGTAAGATGAAGAAGATTGACTCCCTAACTTCCTCTTTCGCCTGCATTTCTGAACAACCAACCTCTGCTATGCATGCTTCTATTCTGCATTGTGAAGCTAAAGGGAGTAAAGAGGAGAGCTTACGTTGTGCTCCATCACTTTTAATCCTACACATTGCGTTTTGCTCCTTTTGTTTTAATCAAAAGCCGTTGCAGCTAGATACCCTGCATTACTTGCCTTATTCCGTTTGTCACGTCAGCCACTCCTGAACTCCATTATACCACGTGGCAATCATATGGACCATTATTTTTCACATCCGTAAAGTTTGGGGACTAATCCTAAAATGCTTTAGAATTATAGGGACTAATTTTAAAAAAAATTATACTATAAAAATCAAATGATTAATTTTTCTAACAATATATTTTGTTTATATCTATTATTTTGATATTTATAGGTATGTATTATATTTTAGTATCCATTATTTTTTATTATTAAAATTTTATTTTATAACTTATATTTTGAATATATATATATATATATATATATATATATATGTATTTATTTTATTCTTTTATAATTTAATAAAATTATTTTGCATTTATTATTTTGGGAAGTGTTTTAGGATAAAAATAAGTGAAATAGCCTTTTATTACTTTTGAAGATATAACATTCTCGCCTCCTCTCGTGGAAATGAAAATGGTGTATTCTTAGGAAAGTAACATTTGTAAAAGTATTTTTTTTAATATTTAAATCAAACATGGGGATGAATCTTTCCTACAAAACATTCAGAAATTTAAAAAAGATTCCTCAAACCCTCCTTATGTTAAGGATGACAGCGGGATGGATCAAGACATGTTGTTTGGACTTTAGATTCTTTTGTGTAATAAAAGAAAAAATAATACAAAGATATGAGAATATATATATATATATATATATATATATATATATATATATAAGATTTATTTTCTCTCTTTACCATCATTTCTTTTTTTCTTTTTTTATTACATTATATGCAGTAATTTATTTATTATAAAGAATCTAATTTCTAGTTGTTTAGACAGTTTCCTTATAACCTTATATTCTTTGTGACTTATGAAAGTAACCCAAATATTCTAGTATATATTATCTTTTAAAGTAAATTACATAAATTTCTTTTAATTTTTGTTAAAATTATAAAAATTTTATTATTTTTTTAAGATATATACAGATATTTTTTAAAATAAAAAATTTACCTTACATTTTATACTAATTTAAAAAAAATTTACTAAAATATCTTGCATTAACTTAAATAAAATTTTTTTATGATTTAAAAATCTCTATAATTTTCTCTATCTTTAACAAAAGGGTACAAATATTTTAGTCAAATGCTATATGTACCACACAGTCCTGAAGAGACGAGTTCTTACAATGGGACCCGGCAAATCCAAATCATGTAGGGCGAGCCAAAATTATTCTCGATACCATATGTTTTAGGAAAATATTCTATGTGCTCACGATATTTGAGTATCTAAAATTTGCCAAAAACATATATATTATTAGTTATATTGCATTATGTATAATGTCACTGGCGGATCTACATTAATGGTCCCCTCTTAATTTCTAAAAGTCTATATATATATATATATATATATATATTAAGTTTTAACATTATATCTCTCTATTTTTTAAAATTATGAACTTACTAGAGGCACATATATGTATGATTGGATTATATTCTTAAAAAAATTATTTAATATTTTAATTTGAATCCAATAAACCTACACATATGTATTATATATATAATTTTCACACAAAAAACATTGATCATTATTTTTTCTCAAAATATCATTTTTTTTAATCTTGCATTATACATGTGAAACTCCATACGTTTTCTTCCCTTTCTTTTTTCATATTTTTTTCTATGTAATTGTATCAATTAAACATAAAATGAGATATACTATTCTTTAATCTAAGTTTTATTAAATTACAAAATATCTCTCAAAGTTAAGAAATCAAAATCTATAAACTTTTCAATCAAAATATACAAAGACCCAACAAATAAAGGTCAAACACTATATATATTTATTAAATTATTAAAATTTTAATTTTTTATTTAATTCATTTTTTTAATACTGCACCATTTAATATTAATGATGTAAATTTTAATTCATTATTTATGTTATATTTGTTTAATGCCTAATTGTAAATTTGTAATACTCTTAACTATTTTTAGTTATAATCCTAATTATATTAAAACATAATTTATGATAAATAGATTTGAAAATTTTCTAAATTTTGAATAGAAAATAGAAAATTTGCTTAAAAAATTCTCATTAGAGTAAAAATATACATCTAAAGCTTATTACTGTAATCTCTACTAATAACAAATGAAAGTTAAAATTTCATAGTATCATCTAATGATTGAGATAAGATATAAACAGCATATTTACAAAGAAATTACCCCTACTTAAACAGAAAAGTTGTCTCACTATTTAATAAACCTGATCACAAATTGGATTTATTTAAAAATAGGTCAAGTCTATAAAAAATTTTGCAAAAATCTTGGACCCAAGCTTGATGTGGTACTATTCACAAAAAAATAGGTCAAACTCGGTCCAACTCATTTTTTTCTTTTCATATTATCAATGCTCTAAATCTACTAATTTATTATGCTTTGTAAATATGAGGGGATTTTTGAAAATATGTCATTTGGGTATCAATACCGCAATATACCTTTACATAAAAAAAAGTTATAAATATAATTGATGATATTAATTTATCAATCAATTTAAAAATATGTCATTCAAGTAATGTGAATCATATGATAATTTTTAAATATATATAAAATTAATGCTATTAACTTAGCAATCAATTTAACATTACACACTAAATATAACCTTATGTCATATTGCAAAGAGCACTCTTTAAATCAATCCAATCTTATTTAAATTAGATTTTCTTACTTTAATGATAAGTAATTACATATTACATACAAGTTAAAAGTTAAAAGTATTTACATCACTTGATATGTTAGAGAAAATAGCACTAAAGGATGTTATATTTGACTAATAAAATAGGTGAGAATTACAATTGTAAATATATATATATATATATATATATATTAATTTATTGATATTTCTTATTTTTTATGTAAGGAATTCAAATTTTATCACATTAAAAAGTAAATTTTATTTACATTAAATCAAAAAAATAAAAAGATAAAAATTTTAATAATAAATTAATTAATATATTGTTGTTGATTAATAATATAACAATATATATATATATATATTACAATATTGTCCAAATTTGGGTTCGAGCTAGACCTTAAATAAAGTTCGAGCTCTCTAGTGTCCGAACTCATTTTTCATTTGATTTTTTTAAAACAAGAGCCCTTTGTTAGATACAAATTTTTTTTTTTGTTGGGCCTATTGGACCAATCAAAATTTTCAACTTATGATCAGCGACAACCCAAGAGCTCTATTTTTTTTTTGTCAGCAAGCTAAATGTTGGAACCAAAAAGTTTTCATTTAAATGCGATCAATATTTTTAAAACCAAACACTCATTTAAACAAATATAAAAAAAATCCAAGTCCATACTCCTCACCATAAGCGAGTTAAACGCATTATCGACAAGCTTTGTCCTGCATTACAAAGGACCTTTGTTTTTATTTAATGGGTGAAATACTGAGACCCACGTATACATGTCCGTAAAATTTATTTATCTGAATTGAGATATAATATCCACCTACCTCAAACTCGTAGTATGTTTATATAGATTTATTTATATTTATACATGTATTTATAAATATTAATCAATATAATATATTATATAAAAGTAAAAAGGTCACTAGAATCGCATTTCACGGAATTTTTGAATTATACTATAGTTATTTGAAATAATTTATTTTTCGTTGTGATTTTATATGAACAAATTTTATGTAAATGGATATCAACTTTAAAAAAAATTATTCATTCTGAAAATTGTCTAGGTAACTGGGTTTTTTTTTTTTGGGCTAACTAAAAGAATGGGTTCAAATATAAGGATTTAAAGATTTAATAAGAACGAAAAATTTTCACTCCTTAAATGTAAGTTCGAGAATAAAAACTATAGTGCCTCTTGATACTTTGCGCATGATTATTCATGCCAACGTTAGCTACGGGACCATTCTTTCAATACCTTACCAAGACCAGTGAAGGAATACGTACTCATCATGAAATTACATTGTAAATATTATTTACAAATTTTAATGTATTTTTTAGACAACGTAACTTTGTCAAATTATTATTATCATTATTATGCCATCACAACTTCATTTAACTAGCACAAGGAAATAGATCGAACCTTTGTAGCCATTATGCTATGCAATTTCGAATCTCCTTAGCAACGGGGCTATTTGTTTCCACTTTCCAGGGAAATCCTTTGGTGCTGAATCACCAGATGGCCGTTGACTTCCACGTTAAGGTAGTGTTTGGTTCAATGAAAAGAATGAGAGGGGAGTAGTTTTAATGATATGTTGTTTAGTTGAGGAGGAAAAATAAGGGAAAATAAAATTAAATGGATAATTATACTCTTATGATATTAGAATTAATTTTTTTTTGTTTCTAAGATATTTTTTATAAAAAAAAAAAAGATTTTTTTACTTTCCATTATAAAAAATAATTTTTTTATTTCTATTAAAAAATATTTTTTATTTTTATAAAAAATTATTTTAAACTCCATTAAAAAAATAAGATTTATATTATGTTTTAAGTGAAAACAAAGTATGAGTAATTTAGTCAAATTAGACTTAAAAATTTCTCTCCCCTCCAAAAACTCCCACTTTTGGAAGGGAGGGGAGCCCTCCCCTTGTTTAGTATGAAAAAGTTGGACCCCTTCCCTCCCCTCTCCCCCAAAATCCTCAAACCAAATACTACCTAAGAGTGCCAAATATGTCTTAAAGCTATATAGAATTGAGAGGTATAGATGTGAGGATGAAAGAAGTTTTCCAAGTATATGATGCCTTGACCGATAGTAATAGAATAACTCATATGCATTAGCAAGTAAACTATTTAGGTGAAAATTTTTTTTTTCCCAAGATAGCTTAATTACATGGCCTTTTTTTAAGATAAAAGTTACGTAATTTTTTTTCTAAAATCAAAAGGTGCACTAAAACAACTCATTTTTAACTAAAATATTCTCAAATTTGTTACTTATAAAGATGAGATTCTATTTTGAAAGAAAGAATAAACATTACAGAGTGGCAGCAAAAAGAAAGATATGATTACAATTTTTCTTGATTTTATTTTCAATATTAAATATCAAAGCCGGTGCTATGTGATGTAATTAATATCATAAATATTAGTGTTATAAGTTCAATAAATATGTGATGTACTTTAATTTTTTTAATAAAAACATAAAGTTTTCAAACAAATTAACTTTATTACGTTTAGGACAAAATATACACTATGACAAAAATTGTCTCAAGGATGCATATTTTCTAAAAAAATATATACTTTTGAAATATTTAATTTAAAATATGGTATAATAAATATTAAACATATTTAATTGACATAAAATAACTTCAGTTTAAACAAAATTGATATAAAATAACTATTTTTTTCTAAATTTAAAAGAGTATTAAAATCATCTAACAAAAAAAAAATCAATGATTGTTAGAAATAAATAATATATTCAAAGAGCAATTGTTATAAGACTTAACTAATTAAAAATAAATTATTAACAAATATTATTAATCAACATAAGCACTTTTATAAATGTTAGCATTGTAAGGTATAATAAAAAAAAAGATTGAGAAAATTGAACCTAACTAAGAGCTCTATTTTCTTGGTTCTTAGAGTGAGATACAATGAATTTCCTTTAGCTAAGAAAAATAACATGAGTTGTTTATAACTACCAGATTGTGTGTGTGCATGCTTGGGACTTCCTAAGGATAGTAACTAAGTTACTCCTACATCTCTATCATGTATTGTTGTTGTTAATAGCGTCTCTCAAAGATCTTAATATTGTCGACTTGAGATTGAGTTGAGGTACTTGCTATAACTAGATTGAACAAGACTGCATTGAAAGCATTTCCTACCATTGGGCCAAGAAGGTCAACTACTTTAATAAGGCTAAGAGTGCCATTTCTTTGTGTAGGGATAGTATAGCTTCAATGATGATTTGCAAATTTAGCAAGTTTTGCATGTTTAGGTGGCTTTAGATGCCATAGCTCATCCCTACCTTCCTGGGGGGAGGAGTTGGCGACAATCCTTAACACGTGTTTCACTTTGAATTTGAGTGTTCTAGTCATTATTTTGGTTGTTGGAACAATTCTTCATCGTTTGGCCCATAGGTCTTGACTAGCCAATGAATTTAGGTTTCAAGACAAGAAGCACCCTTAAGGGCTTGTTTGGTACCTAAAAAGTTAATGATGGAAAGAAAAAGAAAAAGGAAAAATATGATTTTATAGATAAGAAATACTCATAATATCTTTATTTTTAATGATTAAATAATTATTATAAGAGAATATTAAATAATGATTAAATAATAATTGTAAGAGTAAAATTAGAATCTTTTCAACTTTTCCTTTTCCATCACCTTTTCTAACTACCAAATGAGCTGTAAATGTTGACAATGAGAGTATGGGGGAAAAAAATAAAAAAGTTTAGTCTAGTTTATAAGCTTTGTATTACTTAGTTTTTAGAGTGAGATGCAATAAACTTAAGAGTAATAGGAATTTTTCATAGCTGCCAATGCATGTTATATATGTTTAAAACGGGGTGATTATTTCCTATAGATAGTGGCTAAATGTCAAGGCCTTGTCCTTGCATTTTAGGATTTGTATCTTTATATATATATATATATGTGTGTGTGTGTGTATAAAGGGATTAGTGCCTCCTATTGCTTGGTCCAAGAGTTTTATGATGTCTCTTTTATCTTGTAGATTTTAGTGAAGTGGACTGAATGGCTTTAGTTCTATAAAATTAGTGTGCTTGTAAAGCTCTTACAATAATAAATATAATAAATCTTAGAATAAAATAAGTTTATATTTTTAATAATAAAATAAATAATATTGAACTAAATATTTAGAAAAAAAACTCCTTAGAGAGAGATATATTTTTTAATAAAAATTAATTCTGTTCAATAGTAATTTGTTAAGTTAGATTCAGGATTCATTTGATATTGCTATGACTTTTCAAAAACTACTGTGTTGTGGGTATCATGAAAATGTTGTTGTTTAGATAAAGTAAAATGTTGTTGTTGTTTATATAAGTTACTTTTAAAAGTAGAATTGATTAATAGAGTATTTGATGATAATTTTTTAAAAATGGTCATGAATGTGTAGAATGAAATGGAAAATACTAAGATTTCTTTTTAATATTAAAAATCCAAAGAAATTTACATCAAGTTATTAAAATAATGTAAACTAGTTAACTTGAAATAAATAATTTAGAGATAGAAGTTAAGGATTCATCAAACTAGTATACTTGTAGTTATAGAATTATGAACAAAAATTGCATGAGAAGAATATATTTTTGTGATAAGAGTCGAACAAATATATGAGATTTGTTTGTTTGATATTTGTGAAAAAAATTACAGTAATTTATATTTTTTGATAAACTAATGAAAACTTAAGAAAATATATAACCTAATAGTTATAGATTTACCAATATATATGGAATTTATTTCAAGTAATACATTGCTTTTAGACATTTTAAATTTATAACATCTGGCTGCTTTTACAATAATTTCTTACGTGTTTCCTAAAAGTAACTTCTAAAAAGTACTAAAAAAGACGCTTTTAAAAAACATCAAAAGAAGCAACTATAAAAAAATTTAATTAAACATTTCTTTGTGGCTTTTGTTATTTTAAAGCAAAAGCTACAACATTTTCAAATGAATCTAAATTCCTTCATTTTTTAGCACCAGTACGATGTTATTGTATTTGGGAGAGACAAATTGAAGGATGCAATCTTTATACATTCCTACTCTCTCTCTTCTAGTATTAGGCTTCATATGTTGTGTTTATGTCTCTTTAACATAATGATATTATATTAGTGTCAAAAAAATGAAAAAGCTCTATTCTCATTTCCAAATGACCTGAATTATAGAGCATTTTATTTCATAAAAGATTTGTGTAAATTTTTTTAATGGAAGAAATAATAGTATAATTAACCTATCTCTCCAAAGAGAAAATGGTATTTTACCTAAATTATTAGTTTTGTTATCTTTTTTTTTTTTTGGCTACAAAACAGATAAAAGTCTGGGGAGTTAAAAATTTTAAAAAATGATGAAACTCAAATACATTGCTTGAAATTTATGGTATTATTATTTGTTTTATTTCAAACTGCATTTTGAATTTCAAATTATTTATAATTTGATTTATCATCTAGATCAACAACAAACCTTACATCAATAGAAACTCCAAAATAAAATTTTTTTGGGGTCTTTAGGACATTTTACTAGAATATTCCATGGGTACCAGATTTCAAATAGACATATGCTATTTTCTATTAACCAACTTTTTAAATAAGCACAACTTGTTATATAAATCAATTTCAAAAATATTTTATATTAATAAGAATAATTATCTTTACAAAATTAGTGTTAATGAAATTTACAAGTATAAAAGTAAACACTCTATTAACTATTACTATATTTTAAATGTAAGTATTTTATATAAGTCGAATTTTTAAGCAAACAATTACTCTCATAAATTAGTAATTACATTATTTTAAAGTGTAATATTCAAATAACTATTTACAAATAAAAATATTAAATAAATATCCGTAATACAAATAATATGGAATATACTCCCCCTCAAAAGGCCCAAATTAATTAAATATTCTAAATTTTCAGACCAATCAACACTAACTAGAACGTAGCAATCTGGTCCCCGGGGGTGATCATGCCTCGATTTCATTCGTTTAGCCGTTTACCCCTAACGGGTGTCTTGTCCTTTGCCTTCCACTGTTCCCTAACCAGGGCGACATCTGCGAAGCTCAAGTCCACTCACGCTTTCACACACACTTCCTCCGTCTTCGACCTCTCCGCCCCTTTCTCCTTCTTCTTTCTTTTTCCCACCCCAAAGACCTCATCTTCCCCACTTGGCATTCAAGAACTCAACTTTCTTCTCTCCGTCTCTCTTCGTAACGTCATGTCTCAGTCCCTTCACCTCTTCACCCCGTCGTCCACGCGGACCCTGAATTGCAGTCCATTCTCCAACAACACTTACCATGCAATTTCGAAACTTTCGTTGCCCAGGAGCTTAAATTCTCGGTTTCCGGTGACCTTCACCTCGAATCTCTCCATTCGGGCCTCGTCCGGTCCGGATCTCGATCCTTCGCTGTCGTCTTCCCAGGCGTTGCTGTCCGACAATGGAGCCGGAGCTGGGTTTGTGGCCACTCCTTCGCAGGCATTTGTCTCCGATTTGAGCTCAATTGAGGTCGATGCGGTGACCGAGGCTGAACTTAAGGAGAATGGGTTCCGCAGCACGAGGCGAACCAAGATCATCTGCACCATAGGACCGGCGACGTGTGGATTCGAGCAGCTTGAGGCGTTGGCCGTGGGAGGGATGAATGTAGCGCGAATCAACATGTGTCATGGTACGCGGGAGTGGCATAAAATGGTGATCGAACGCGTGCGTAGGCTCAACGAGGAGAAGGGTTTTGCTGTGGCTATTATGATGGACACAGAGGGTAGTGAAATCCATATGGGTGATCTTGGTGGTGCTTCCTCGGCCAAAGCAGAGGTGGTTTTAATTCCAAATTGTATTGTTGCCCTGGGTCCTCAGTCCTGTTATTGAATGCTTTTTTGTTGCTATTTGACCTATATCATATCGCTTTGAAATCTCCGATTTACGTACCTTGGACGTATTTGCTTTTGAAGTCAGGTAGATTAAGAATGATACCATTTTCTATATCAAAACACTGCACTGTTCAGTGTTTTCGGCTTTAATAATATACTAAAATGCCACTGTATACTGAGTACTTTATTATGGTGGGTTATAAATGCATATAAGATATTATAGTGTAAGAATGAACATTTCTGGAAGGAAACCCGGGAGCTTTCATTTAGTGTTTGGGATTCGACTCTGAGTAAGTGATATTGCATTTGGGATGCTATTGAAATCATGGCATTACTAAAATTGGTGGGAACAGTAGCTCTATTGTACACTACAATATTGATGGCAGCTATTACTTTTAGCATTATTTGTATTGGTTGGCTGTTCATATCATGTTTGAAGACAATTGTAATTGACATATTCTTGTTTTTATTCCTAATAAGCATGCTACATGCTTCAAGCTTATAACTACTGTGTTTTTTCTAATTTCTTTTGAAGATAATATTTGAACAATTAACTAATTAGAAAACGCACCTTGCCACCTTCAAATATGGCTAATTAACCTCTATGCCTTGTAATTCATTCTGGCAATTCATAATGTTGCTGATTTTAAATGAATTATGGTTTAAGATAACGGCATGAGTAGGTATTCCTTTTTGGTTGAATTTGTTCTATCTCAAATCTCATATATTAGTGCCTTAGGAATATTTCATAAATTTTTACTGCTTTGAGTTGTCTTTAAATTGCACTGCTTTTTACTTTTTATCCTATTCTGAGTAATATTGGGTTGTGTCCATTATAGACATGGAGAGCAATCAATTATTATTATTATTATTATTATTATTATTATGTCGTTTAAGATATTATTTCTGGGGAGATTCTCACATTGCATCAGAGTTCTGTTTATGGGTTTCTTACTTCTGTCGAAGGGTTCATTCACATAGTGCACTTAAAAACGTTTACCATTGAAGTGAAATTCTTAGTGATTGCATTCAATAATTCTATGATGGGTTGTGCTCCAGTTATGTTGGTGCAGGGGCATGAGCATGAGTCCCACATCAGCTGGGTGTGGAAGGACTGCACACTGGTCCTCCTCCATGTCAGCCCATTTGGGTTGGTGCAGGAGCATGGGCACAAGTCCCACATAGGCTGGGTGTGGAACTCATAGCTCCAATTTAAAGTGGAGGCTCTCCTCTCCCCTCTTATCAGTGTGGCTTTTAGGATTGGAATTTCCTCTACATCAAATGGTATAAGTCCAGTTTGATCTGTGTCCAGTATGTATAAACCACTAATGGGTCCTCCCCCATTCCAACCTGGTGGGGTTGATTTAGGCACATGAGTGTGGGTCCCTTGTCTGCAGGGTGTGAGATATGAAACTCCCATTTAAAATGGAGGCTCCCTGCCCAGTTCCCTCTTGTTAGCTTGGCTTTTAGGAGTAGGCTTTTCTCTTCATTATATTAATAAAAGTGCTTTTTTCTTTTGAAAATTACCAGTTAGGCTGGAAAAACACATTCATAAAAGTTATGTGGATTTGAATTTTTTAAGAGATTATATTAAATTTTATAAAAAATAAAGTAGCTTTACAAGTGCATACATAATCGCACATCCCTATATCATTTGCCTCCTATAAATAATCTGCTAGCTCTTTGTTGTCTATTGGAACTTCTCTAATTTCTTCGCATAATTTGGTGATCTCTTCTTAACACTTTATAAAGTTAGACAGTATAGAAAAATGTCCAGTCAGCAGATACTGTGCATCAGTAGCCATTTTGTTTATTGTTTGCTGTACTGTACAAAATCAAAATTAATTTGGTGTCAGCTATTGGTGTGACTGCACCACAGAGAGAGAGAGATGGAATAGGAAGTTTGAAGGGATAGATTCAACAACCAACAACTATAGGGCTCACTCCTAATTATAGAAAAGTGAAATGTTAAGTCAAGTAGTTAGAAAATAACCTCCCACCTGAACTAATTGTTATTCAGTAAATACCCAATCCAACTATTGTTAGTAACTCACACAACTCACATGTATCAAATAGCCCCCCTCCAAAATCATCCTTGTCCTCAAGGATTAGGGACAGCAGCTGTAGTATCAAAAGTAGGAAATTGAGCCTAAATAGCAGTTAAATCTTCCCAAGAAGCATCTTCCTTATTACTGTGCTTCCAAGGAATAAGGACTTGAGTGACAGGCAATTGGCCTCGTTGCACCACCTTTCTAGCCAATATCTCAGCAGGTTCCATTAGAAAATGGCCTTGATGATCAGTCATGGGAAGGTCAGAACTGCTAGGGACAGTAACACCAACATGTTTCTTCAATAAAGAGACATGAAACACTGGACGAATACAACAAGTGTCGGGTAATTTCAGCTCATGGGCTACCTTACCCACTCTCTTAAGCACCTTATAGGGACCAAAGAACCTTGCTGCCAATTTATGGTGGGAGGAATTAGCGATAAGATTCTTGCAGAATGGATGTAATTTCAAGTAAAAAAGATCCTCCGAGGGGCGGGGCGCACTAAATTCCCTGTCTGTTCTGTGTATATTAGCTAGCTGCACCACTCGGTTTCTGGCCTTGGACAAATTGTGGTGCAAAGATTGAATAGTAGCCTTCTGTTCTTGACAACTCTGATCAACAATGTCATTAGGAGAATCTCCAGCCAAATATGGTAAATGAAAAGGGGCAGGAAAGCCAAAACAGGTATGGAGTCATTCCAATGGCTGAATGGAAGGTGGTATTGTACCACAATTCAACTAAGGGAAGCCATTTCACCCATAACTTTGGATGGTCACCGGTCATGCAACTAAGGTAGGCTCCAAATGTTAAGAACCTTTGTCTGGCCATTTGGGCAGATGATAAGCGGATGAATAAGCAAGTTTGACCTTGTACACGCTGAATAATTCCTTCCAAAATTTTTCACAAAAGATGGGATCCCTATCGTTGACAATATTCTTAGGAAATCGATGGAGTTTCACCACATTATCCATGAACAACTGAGCTAGATCTACTGCCGAATAGGGATGTCTAAGGGCCATGAAATGGGTGGCTTTGCCCAAATGATCAACCATTACCAAGATAATGGATTTATTGTAGGACTTAGGCAACCCTTCAATAAAATCCATAGAAAGATCTGTCCAAATGGCTTCAGGTACTGGTAGTGGCTGAATTAGACTGGGAATAGCCACATTTTCAGGTTTGGAATGTTGACATACCTAGCATTGTTGCACAAAATTCTGAACATCCCTCTCCAAGTCCTTCCAATAGGATATAGAGGAGATGCATTTAAATGTTGGGGTCACGCCTGAATGGCCATCAAGAGCATTTGCATGAAAAAGTTGAAGCAATTGCTTATGCAATTCTATATTTGTAGCTATATCCACTCATCCCTTTCTCCATAAAATGCCATTGGCCCAAGAATAATAAAGATGCAGAAGAGGATCAGCTTCTAACTCCTGAACCAGAACCCGTAGTTTTATCATCATCCTTCCAACTGTCCCTAACCTTGGCAGTCAAATCTGAAACTATGGATGTAATGGCTGTACAAATACCCTGGTCTGTCACATGGTCTCTATGAGATAAGGCATCTGCAGCCACATTTTCCCAACCTTTCTGATATAAAATTTCATAATTCAAACCCCACAATTTATGCAGCCACTCTTGTACTGGTCAGAGGTGACAAACCATTGCTCTAAAAATTACTCTGAAGCCAAGAGATCTGTCTTAATGATGAAGGGCTGCCCTTGCACATATAAACGCCATCGTTTTATAACAAATACCAAAGCCATCAATTCATTCTCATAGGTAGAAAGATTTCTCTTAGATGGACATTAAGCCTTGCTAGCAAAAGCTATAGGATGTCCATTTTGGGAAAGCACAGCCCTTATACCTATATTAGAAGCATCCGCTTCAATGACAAACTTTTCACCAAAAATTGGTAAAGCAAGCACTGGAGTGGTAGTCATCATAGACTCAAGCATCTCAAAAGCTGCATTGGCTGCCTCTGTCCACTTAAAGCCTTCATTTTTCTTTAATAAATCAGTCAAGGGCTTACATGTAGTACCATAATTTTGCTCAAAGCATCGGTGGCATCCGGTGAGACAAAAAAAAACTCCTTAATTCTTTAAGAAAATCGTGAGTTGGCCAAGAGGTGATGGCTTCAATTTTTTGTGGGTCCACTTCTACCCCCTTAACAGATATAATGTGACCAAGATAATCTACCTTAGTGGCACCAAACACACGCTTCGCTTGGCCAGCAATTGCTACTTCCTCATAGTATGAAGTGTGAGCTTCAAATGTGTCATATGATCCTCCTAAGTTTTACTATAGACCACAATATCATCAAAGAAAACTAAGATGAATTTCCTAGGAAATGATTTGAAAACACTATTCATGAGGTCTTAGAAAGTGGTTGGGGTATTGGTAAGGTCAAACGGCATAACTGGAAACTCATAAAGGCCTTTATGAGTATGGAAAGCCGTCTTCTAAACATCTTCTAATAGCATTTTGATTTAATTATATCCAGACCTCAAATCCAGCTTTGAGAAGAAGGTAGCACTGATTAATTCATCTAGCAACTCAATGACCGGTATAGGAAACTTATTTTTGATGATTTGCTCATTAAGTTTCCTATAATCAACATAAAACTACCAAGACCCTTCGTTCTTCACCAAAACTACTAGTGATGCATAGGCACTCTTGCTTTTATGTATTACTCCATCATGCATCATATCCTTGACCTGCTTTTCTATCTTTATTTTCTGGACAGGACCATATTGATAGGGCTTACAGCTGATAGGATGATCCACCTTCAAATGAATCTGATAATCAAAGAATGTTGAATGTGGGAGATACCATGGTTCTTGAAAAAAGGTCCTCAAACTCATTTAAAACAGCCTCTAATTCCACTTTCTAATAAGCATTTAACTAGTCCACTGGTTCTGTGAAAAATAATTCTTTCTCATCAAAAAGAAGGAATGATCTGGATAACAAATGCTTGCTGAGCCCCTATAATAGCCTTTGCTGTAATTTCGTGATGCTCACACAGTTTGGCATCATGATTAATGCCATTGATTTTATAAGTTGTGCCCTCCAACATAAACTCCATGAACTTCTCCTTCAAATCCAGAACAATTCTCCCAAGAGTGCCAAGCCATTCAACACCCAAAATTACATCATAGCTTCCCAAATCCATAATCAACAAATCAGCTACGAAGGATTGATCTTGGACTGACCAATTCAGCTGCGTACACTTCCTCGAGATGGTAACCTTTTGCCCATTAGCTACTGGGACCTACATTGCCATAGTTTCTTGAACCCTGAACCTAAATTTTTTAGCTAGTGAAGCGTCTAAGAAATTATGAGAGCGCATCAAGTAACATGATGATAGATTACTCCTTAATTATACCATGCACCTTCATTGTAGAGCATCATTTTGCCTTCGATAGCATTCAATGATGCAGTAACAGTAGTTTCCTGTGAAGTAAGACCTTTTAATTCTTCTATTGTAGCACATGCACCAGAAATTCATATTCATCCTCATCTTGGACCATGATCATAAAAAACTGTGTTCTTCCACTTATGGTCAAAACAATATTTTTTAGGACACCAATAACATAATCCTTGCTTCCTTGACTCATCTATCTCTCTTTTGGTGAGCTGTTTGAATTGCTTAATAATGACGGTACAATTGGTAATGGAAGAGGTCCTGTTGATAGAAGCAATAGGTTGATGCAAGGTTTGGTTCTTGGAGAAAGGTTTAGATGCAGGAGTGTAATTTCAGTAACTCGTGGAATAACCTGAGGAAAATCATTTTGTGAGGTTTGAAGAGTGGCTTTGGTTGGCTTGAATTGATCTCTCTTGAAGTTGATCCATATACATTGCATTAGCCAAATTGCTAGGATTGAATAACCTTACTACCGTTTGAATGTTGAAGCAAAGACCAGCTAGGAAACAACTTATGGCTATAGGCTTTGGCAAATTAAATTTTGTCAATAGCTCCTCAAACTTTTTCTAATAATCACTGACGGTGTCCTCTTGTTGCGAAATTTTTATTTCAACCATGGCATCTTCCTTGGCAACATCATCAAAGTGAGTTGCTGTATTTTTTAGATACTCCTCCCAACTCAGCATTCAACCGTCGCTGCTCCATGAATCCAAGATGCCACTAGAGAGCTCGACCTTCTAGATGAATAATCGCTAAACGAATTCATTGAGCTTCTAGTGTCATCGATCTTGAAGAACTGCTTTGATTGATGCCGCCATTTGTGAAAGTCATCACCATTAAACTTTGAAAATTCAATCCTTGTATGTTTCGTTGGAAACATGTAATTATTGGAGTAAGCACCTTTGAATTTTCTGAGCTAAGGAGGACATCCATTTGCAATCCTATGTCTGTTCGTTCTCGATGCTCTAGCATGACCATTGCCACTGTTTTTTGAAGCCAATTGTGTATACTTCACTGCTAAATCTATGATGAGATTCTCAAAATGAGCCACCTAGTGCTTCACTTCCTCCATGTCATTGGTCATCTGATTGAGGCGTTGGTCAAACTTTGAGAGTTGATCTTGTGGGTGAGTATCTAGCACCATGGAAACACTGAGATCAATGCTCCGATACTAGATTGGTGCAACTGCACCAAAGAGAGAGAGAGAGAGAGAGAGAGAGAGAGAGAGAGATGGAATAGGAAGTTTGAAGGAATAGATTCAACAACCAACAACTACAACGCTCACTCCTGATTATAGAAGAGTGAAATGCTGAGTCAAGTAGTTAGAAAATAACCTCCCACCTGAACTAATAGTTATTCAGTAACTACCCAATCCAACTATTATTGCTAATTCACACAGCTCACACATATCAGCTATAGCTGATAAATTGTGAAAAGACTAATATTTATGTCAATCACTGCAATGTCTTTTTTCTAGTGGTCTGAGAGTTATTATAACAATGTTGTTGAAATTTTGGTTGATCATATAGAAATTCTATCATCATTAAACAAATATGATTGTATTACACAGCTTGGATACTTCCACCTAAAGCTGATAGTTGATTATTAGATCTAAATTGAATGATGAAGTAACTTCAACATCTGAAGCTTAAGGCTTCCTATAATCCTATATTCATTCCATCTGATGTGGAGTATGTACATTTGTTTTCATTCTTTTGTTTTTGCACTCCTGTTTGGATTTCTGATCATACATTTCAATGTGGTCACCATAAAAGAAGTATATGCTTATATTCATTTTGATCATGATGGTTAGTTAGAAAATTAAAAGAAAACTGATGCCATCAACTCTCAATGATTTGGGGCTGTACATGTTACATTGATGATTGATTAATTTATGAGCTTGTATCAACAAATGTTAAGTTTTCCATTGTGAAGCTTATTGTGATTGAATACTCTCGTGCAGGATGGTGAGATCTGGACTTTCAGTGTTAGAGCCTTTGATTCAACTCTTCCAGAGCACACCATCAATGTAAACTATGATGGTTTTGCTGAAGGTTAATCTTTTTGAAATATCTAACGAAGCATTTTGCTTTTTGTGTCATTATGTTGCTAGTTTTTTTTTTCTTTGGTTTTTTCGTTTTTTCGGGGGGTTAGCCTTGGATGATATTTCAAATTAATTTGAACTAAAATCTGATATACCACAGATATCCAAGTGGGTGATGAACTCCTAGTAGATGGAGGAATGGTTAGGTTTGAGGTGTTTGAAAAGATTGGCCCAGATGTCAAATGTCGTTGTACTGATCCTGGGTTGATGCTGCCAAGGGCTAATCTGACATTTTGGAGAAATGGGAGTCTAGTTCGAGAGAGGAATGCCATGCTTCCTACAATTTCTTCAAAGGTTGGCAAGTCTTTTATGTTCTTCCCCCTTTAAATATTTTGCTTCAGTTTAATGTTAGTTTATGTGGAATGATTTGAAGTCTGTATTTGTTATAAAATTTTTTAGTTAACATGTCTTAAGCAAAGAGCCAAAGGTTGTTAATTTATGATATCATCCTAGGTCTATTAAAGCTATAGCTTGTAGGTTTATTTAAACACCAAGTGTTATAGCAACATAGGGGCAAGCCTAAGCAAAGTAAATTTGTTTTATATAATGAGATGATTTTTATTTGGAAGTTTATTGCATATAAAGAATGAAAGAAAAATTTGTAGTCTGTATAAGATATGGAGAAAGGAAGAGAGAAAATCCTTTGTATGAAATGTAGTCTGAGTCTGAGCTACATGAAATCCTATATTTATAGGTCAAGATACAAGGCAAGGCATTAAAGACTTATTATGACTAATCAAGGGCTCACTAGTCAGCATTTCATCTAGCATTTGCACTGTACAATAATTCCAACACTTCCATTCAAGTTAGAGCATATAAATCATATACACTAAGCAAAGATGGATCTACCCCCGCGGCCCCAAAAAAAAAAAAACCAAAACAAAAACTAAAAAAGAAAAAAAGAAGAGGATTTCATAGCTTTATGTTAGGTTTAAGCGTGTTTTAACTAGAAGGGAGTATGCAAAGTATTGGTTTATTTACATGACTATCATAGGGCAAGCTAGGAAGAGAATAAAGCCTAATATATATATATATATATATATTGTTGTCATACCCATCGGCTATTAGCAAAAGGCATGTAAAAAGGATTGTTGCTGAATCACTTGCAAGGGGTTAAAGAGGGAAAACTTATTATCTTGGCAATTTTTTGGATAGATTTCTCCATATCTGTGTTGGTGAGTGAATTTTTTAGGCTTAAATAAATATTAACATCTCCGATTTTGTTTTGGCTTCATGGAAACTCTTTCTATTGAACAACTAGCGGAAAACTGTATATGTGCTGTTGGTTTATATTTTTGATTGATTCATTTCCAATTGAAAATGAAAACCCACTTCTAACAATTCATCTTGAGTTATTGATCGATTCCTTTGAAGGGTTAATAGGTTTTTCTTTTTCTAAAATTTCCAATCACCCCACCTAGTAGGAAAAGGGTTATTGTTGTTGTTGTTAAAATTTTCAATCACTTGTGCAATGGGTTTTCATTTCATACCCATAAGAGCCAAGGGATAAAAAAGCCTTTTTTGCTTCTCCTTACTTTTTTCATTTTAAAATCTTTCCCAAAAAAATTGTTCTTAACATGGAAAATTATCATAATACCATGTTAATTATGTTTTATTAGTCTATTAAATCTTGCTAAATAAATTATTTAATATTCAACACCTAATTTATAAAAAAATGAAAATAAGTGTTAATAAACTTAACTGTAACATAATATTGTATTTGTGTGTTAAAAGAAGATGAAAGATTATTTTCTTGTAGACTGTACAGTTTCTTATATCAATAAATTATAAAAATTATATCTTACATATATATTTTTTAGCCTATTATTTTTATATAATTTATGAGCATGTTAACTTTTTCTAATTTTTGCTCCTAATAGTTTAATCTGGAGTCCATCCCTAGTGCTAAGCTTGTTACACATGTAAGAAATGTGTGGTCTTAAGAATTTGGTGAGAATATTAGCTAATTGATCATTGGAATTAACATGGCTAGTAGTGAGGATCCCTAATAGTATCTTTTCTTTGATAAAATGACAATAAACTTCTATGTTTTTAGTCCTCTCAGGAAAAAACGAATTGATGGCAATATATAGGGAAGCTTGATTGTCACAAATCAATGTCATTTTGCCCAAATCTCCAAATTGAAGTTCTTGAAGCAATTGTTTCATCATACTCATTCATATGTTGCCAATACCATGGCACGATAGTTAGCTTTCCAAGATACAATATATCCTCCAACAAAAATGCAATATCCTATAGTGGATCATCAATCTATAGGAGATCCTACCCAATTTGTATTAGCATACCCACAACCACTTGAGTATGATTGTGATCCTCATATAGCAAGCCTTTCCCAAGGGCTTCTTTGATATACTTGAGAATATGTATCATTACATCTCATTGACTAGTGCATGGTAACTATAAGAACGACTTACTACACTTATAGCAAATGAAATATTTGGTCGAGTGATTGTAAGATAGCTCAACTTTCTAACAAGTCTCCGCTATCTACTAAGATCTGTCAAAGGCTCCCTTTGACCTGGTAGAAGTTTAATATTATGATCCATGGGAGTATCAATTGGTTTGCAATCCAACATACCTGTTTCTTCAAGAATATCCATTGCATACTTTCTTTGAGAGATTACCACCCTAGTGTTGGATTGGGCCACCTTAATGCCTAAAAAGTATTTTAACTTGGCCAAATCCTTGGGTTGGAGGTGATCAAGTAGGTGTTGTTTTAAATTGAGAAGTCCCATCTTGGTCATTTCTAGTGATAACAATATCACTTACATAAACTACTAGATAAATGGAACAATTAGAAGATGGATGCATGTATGATAAAGAGTGATTCGTTTCACTATGAATTGGCCTAAATTGTTGGACAACATTGCTAAATTGCTTAAACTAGGCCTGTAGTGATTGTTTCAACCCATAAATAAAGTGACTAATTTTCACACTAATCCAAAGTCCCTTAAAGCAACAAACCTAGGTAGTTGCTCCATATTGACTGGCTTCTCAAGAGTCCCATGAAGAAAGATTTTTAATGTCAAGTTGATAAAGAGGCTAGTGTCACATGGCAACAATAAACAACACCACACATATAGAGGCAATCTTGGCCATCAACGGGAAAGTGTTGCCATAATCCAATCCAAAATATTTAAGTATATCCTTTAGCAACAAGTCGAGCCTTAAATTGATCAAGGACACTATTAGGGCCAACTTTAATGGTGTAAACACAACATCTAACAACAGACTTATTAAAGGGCAAATATGTGCAAGTTCCTTTGTGCCACTCGACTGCAAAGCCTTCATTTCCTCAATCATAGCTTGTCTCTATCTAGGATAGCAAAGAGCTTGTTGAGTTGCTTGTGGAATAGAAACAGAAGACAAAGTAGGGTGATGATAGACGATGGTAACTGAAAAAATTATAAACAGAATGGGTATTATAAAAGGAATGGATACCTTTTTAAATAGCAATAGGAAAACCATCATTAGGAGACAAGCTTT
Source organism: Erythrophleum fordii (assembly GCA_032878935.1). NCBI lineage: Eukaryota > Viridiplantae > Streptophyta > Magnoliopsida > Fabales > Fabaceae > Erythrophleum > Erythrophleum fordii. The sequence goes on along the minus strand of JAVQMF010000054.1, from coordinate 28,680,593 downwards.
GAGTAGGTTCAGACGTTGGAAGCATGTGTGAATCAACAAGTATATTTGCAAAATCTATAGGAGTGATAATTGGAGTTGGTCTAGATAAGATGGTGGAATCAACTGGTTGCTTGACCAAGGAATCAAGACAAGGACCAAAACATGGAATAGAAGCATTTCAATGACAATTTGATGATCATGGGGCATGGCCAAAGAATAAAATGGTTGACTCAAAGAAGGCAACATTTGTGATCATGAAGTAGTGACTATGATGGGTATCAGAGCAAGGTGGGGAACCCTCCCCCAAAAGCTAGCTATTGAGGTGGGAGAACCACCCTACTTAAATACCCCATTGAGCATTCCATACTACTCAATGTGGAATTTTGGCATCCCATACTACCTTGGTCTCCATCAATTGGCCGCCCTTGAAAAGCCAACGTCCTGGCGACTACACTTGGCGGCACTTCACTCGGCCTTCTTCCGGTCAGAACCCTCCATAGGTAATCCTCTCCGGAGTTGCTGACCACCGGCTCTGATACCAATTGATGGGTATCTAAGCAAGGTGGGGAGCCGTCCTCCAAAAGCTAGTTATTGAGGTGGGAGAATCACCCTATTTAAATGCCCCATTGAGCGTCCCATACTACTCAATGTGAAACTTTAGCATCCCATACTACCTTGGTCTCCATCAATTGGCCGCCCTTGGAAAGCCGACGTCCCGACAGCTACACTCGGTGGCACTTCACTTGGCCTTCTTCAGGTCAGAACCCTTCATAGGTAGCCCTCTTTGGAGTCGCCGACCACGAGTTCTGATACTAATTGATGGGAAATATACCAAATGAGGTGTTGATGGGAATTTTCAAGAATGGATTGACTGAGGAAGTAAGGGCAGAAGTTAGGCTTCTCTAGCTGAAGACTTTGAAGCAGCTGGGTGTCAGAGCAAGGTGGGAAACCCTTCCCCAAAAGCTAGCTATTGAGGTAGGAGAACTACCCTACTTAAATACCCTATTGAGCATCCTATACTACTCAATGTGAGATTTTGGCATCCCATACTACCTTGGTCTCCATTAGACTAGTATTTAGAGAATAACACTGGTACACTTTGTGAGATGGGAGTAATCTAATAAAATACATTTGAAGGATATAGTGGATAGCTTATCTTGCCCTGGAGTCTGGTTGTGGACAAAGTATGTACAACCAAGGTAATCAATGATTTTTTATTCGAAATGCACAATCCAACATGATTCACCTATCAAACGATACAAATTGTTTGAAGAATCGGAGATTTCCTAGAATCACACGTCTGAATTGCCACAATTGTGCAAGTTGCGTCATAAACAGCGATTCACGACAATTTGGCAATTCAGAGGAGAGCAACTCCATCGCATCTGCAAGTCGAGTCCTTCGTGACTTGATGCAACTTGTTTTGCTGAACAAGATGAAGCTTGCTTTTCTTCTTTTTTTTGGGTTTTTCCCTTATTGAAACGATGCCGCTCAACTTAAGTCCATGACCCATCCCATTTACATAAGATCACGTGATATTGTGGCAACATTGCATTTACATTTAGTTTTGTACTTGATTGCTTATGATTTTTTTTTTATTTGTTAAAGATATTAGTTAAATATTTATTAAATTATGGCTTATAAATTAATTTTATTTTGAGACCTACAACTAAATTTTTGCTAAATTTTGGTTTAAATTTAATATTATGAATATTTTTTATGATCTACATAATTTATATAATATAATTTAAGTTATTTTTCATTATATCCTAGAATCGTACGATTTGATATGATTTATGATTCAAAATTTAACTTTTCGATTCACAATTTGGTTACTATGTGTACAACCAAAGACATATGGAGGAAGATGATACAAGGGTGCTTTAGGGAATAAGATAGAATGAGATAGATGATGTCTTCCAATTGATCAAGTAGTGTGCAGTAAGGACATTGCCCTAAAAACGAGGGGACATTATGTCGAATCAATAAGTGTGAGTTGTTTTAATGAGATGATGATTTTTGCATTTTGCTACACTATTTTGTCGAGGTTTATGAGCACATGATGATTGGTGAAGTATGTTTTGTGCAATCATGAAATTTTGGAAAAGAGTAGAAAAATCTTCATAGGCATTGTCACTCCGTAAAACTTTTATAGAAATGCTAAATTGAGTATGGATTTCATTGCAAAATTGTTGAAAAGTAGAGAACAATTTGGAATATTTTCATTAAAGGTAACCGAGTACAACGAGAGTAATCATCAATAAAAATGACAAAATAATAAAAATCCAAAGGTGAGCCGGTTCCAAAACATTGGAGTGACCAAGGGGAAAAAAAAAAAGGAGAGACAACACTAGTTTTATTTCTTTTAAGAAAAGAGATACGAGAATGCTTACTTAACTGACACGGCTCACAATTTAAAGACAGTAAGGGCAAGAGACTAGGCACCATTTTCTTAAGTTTAGCAATACAAGGATGACCTAAATGATAATGTAGTAGCTTTGGAGAGTCAGGAGAGGTGAGATGACTAGAGATAAAGGCATAAAGAGGTGATAGGGTCCATGAGATTCACACCCAATGCCAATCATCTGACCCATATTTTGAACTGTATAAACACAGATTAATAAATAAAGACGAGAAGCAATTAAGCATTTAACTGAGTTTACTGATTGAAACGAGATTAATAACAGCCAAGAGTGTAAAGAACAAAAATTTAAGGGTAAGGATGAAAGGGGTCATGCTTGACCAATACATTTGGAAACTATTTTTGAACCCTTAGCAAGAGTAATAGTAGGAAATGAAGGAGGAGAAATATCAAAGTGTGAGCAAAGATGTGGGTTACTAGAGACATGGTCAAAAGTGTTGAAGTCAAGAACCTAAGGTGCAAGAGAGGAAAGAGATATGCTACAAAATTATTAGTTTGTGCAGCAGATATCGTTGAAGTGGCAATATGCTTAGTGGCCTGATTTTGAAGGAAATCATTTTACTTTGTCCTAGATAAAGTGATTGAAGGAGGACTATCAGTTTGAGGGATACTAGCATTCGCCATTAAAGTGGCATTAGATGTCTTTGGTAGATGACCGTCAATCAATAACACCATTCATGAGCATGAATGAATTGGTTACAATAGGTATACAGAGGTCACTGCCCATGGTTGCATCCCCCATTATCATTTACACCCCCATGATTTCAATTGCGAGCAGTGTTTTGAGAAGCGAAAATAGAAGCATTTGTGTCATAATTTCATCCTGCAAAATGGTCAACTGTTGCAATTGAGCAACCACTGTCAAACAAGAGTTAGGTTTGGCTCTAGCCTTAAGTCAACAAGGGTAAGAACCGTGAACAGTTTGTCTCATTGTCACTCTTGTTCTTGGACATCAATGGATGGCAGCAATTCATTGAACTCTTGCTTCACAGACTTGATCTGTCCAACATAAGTATTCATGTTCATATCTAGTTGCTTCAAACTTATCATTTTAGGAACAAGAGTATGAATACGTTGAATGTCATTAGTATACATAGATATAGCCTTTTGTCTAGAAGTATAACATGTCTTATTTTAAGGCATGTGGTTAATCGTTAATCGATCAATCTGGTGCCTAATGAATGTATGGCAAAGTCTGATAATACATCTTCTATACATGTTTTGGGGCATTTGCCTTAAACAGCTTTTGATTTGGTGCTCAACTTATCTTTTTCCAGAGAATTATCTATCCTAATTGATTTAACTTTTCATTTATCTGATTCTCAATCTGTTTTCTATACCCAGGATTGGTTGGACATTGATTTTGGTATTGCTGAGGGCGTTGATTTCATTTCGATATCGTTTGTCAAGTCTGCTGAAGTTATTAATCATCTTAAAAGCTATGTTGCCGCACGATCTCGTCATAGGTATGTACTATGAAAATTTTATATTATTATACATGTTTAGTATTGTCAATTTATTACTGATAACTGGCACTGCCTGATTTTTATTTACCCGTTTGGTATGGTTCTCATGACTGGCTCACATTTTCATATATTTGGGTGACAGCACTGACAGGTAACCAATTAATTTTATTTTATTTTTCAAAATATTTTCACTAGGAACTGTTACTCAAACCAGATAGACTTGAAGACTTTGAAGCAAAAGAAACCTGCGTTGATTTCATCTGATGTGTCACTGGACTGAAAAAGCATGGATATATTTCTTAACCAGCTCTATTGTATTGAATACTAACTGCCCCATCTATGGGGTTTTGTTTTCTTTTTCTTTCAGAAAACAGTTCTAGGAACATGTTTATTCCCATATCAGAATATAGATAGTACCATTATTCATCCAGAGTAGGGATCCTGTTGATTTGTTAGGAAGAGCATAAAGAACTCATGCCAGATGCTCAGACGGAAACTAAGACTCATTACATTTGGAATGAAGTACTACATTCTGCCAAAGTAATTAATTGCAGCATATAAACTTAGAGATCAAGGAATAAAACTATAAAAGATGGAGGAAAGTTATATTGCAAATTACCAGTAGGAAAGGGAACATTGATGTTTGATGATCCAGAAGAACTATTTGTAAAAACTTAAAAATGCGCCTTTACTCTCTGATGAGATGAACAAATCCGTTTTTGGAGGTTAAAAATTGTGTTGTAATGTCAAATGTTTCAAGTACTGAGATAAATAACAAATGTGCAACAAAAACTAGGGCAGACAGAAGCAGAAGGGTAAAACTGTAAAAGTATTTTGATTTGTAAATTGATGATCTCCTGTTTGTATGATAAACTGAATACACTATAGTGTTAATCACTATCTGGACGCATTGTTGACCGAAAACTTCTTTAGGAACCAATCTGTCCCTGATCCCAGCAATTTGGAATAATTATTTTTTTTAACCAGTCTTTAATCTGTGCATCGCTGGAGCCTTTTTTCTTTAAGAAAGAATTCATTTTACTTACACTTCTGCTAGCTAAATTAGTTAAATTTCTTTTTATGTTGTTGGCTATGCAGTCACTATAATTGTTGTAAAAGGAGTATGAGCTGCTGAATTGAATCTTCATATCATTAGTTTATTACTATTATGAATGTTAACTTTATTAAATTATTGGCATATGCTAATCTCGACTTGTTACTGTAATGTGGTGATGCAGTGATATTGCTGTCATTGCCAAGATAGAAAGTATTGACTCATTGAAGAACTTGGAGGAGATCATTCTAGCATCAGATGGAGCTATGGTGGCAAGGGGAGATTTGGGTGCTCAGATACCTTTAGAACAGGTTCCATCTGCCCAGCAGAGGATTGTTCAACTTTGCAGGCAGCTGAATAAGCCAGTCATAGTTGCCTCTCAGCTACTTGAGTCCATGATTGAATACCCTACACCTACTAGAGCTGAAGTAGCGGATGTTTCTGAAGCTGTCAGGCAGAGAGCTGATGCTTTAATGCTTTCTGGTGAATCAGCCATGGGCCAATACCCTGAGAAGGCCTTAGCCGTTTTAAGGAGTGTTAGTTTGAGGATTGAGAGGTGGTGGAGGGAACAAAAACGCCACGAAGCTATGGCACTTCCATCAATTGGAAATTCATTTTCAGAAAATATATCTGAAGAAATTTGCAATTCTGCTGCTAAAATGGGTAAGCAGCTCCCATGTCTACACTTTTTGCTTGCTTTGGTTGATTTTCTTTTTTGTTCATAGATTGGCTCTGATGTATGCAAATATTATTGATACTAGTGGCGCTTCTTCTTTTTTCTTTTTTTCAAAAATACATTTATAACATGCATATTTGATTGGACATAGCATCAACATATACTCTAAGTATCAAGTTAAGAAACTTCTATAGGCTTCTGTAGATCTTTCTCTTTGAAGTTTATAACTTTAATAACTTTGAAGTTTTCCTTTTTGAAACACTACTAAATAAACTGTTGACACTCCAGTAAGGCACCTGCTTCACTCATTTTCTAGGTTTCAGGGAACCTTTCGTGATTAAGAAAACAAAAAGCTATTTTGGATTGCTGCGAGTTGTTTAGCCTTGTATCTTAATTAGAGTTTTACTTTCTTGCAGCCAATAATTTAGAAGTGGATGCACTTTTTGTCTACACAAACACAGGGCACATGGCATCTTTGCTGTCACGGTGCCGTCCTGACTGCCCAATCTTTGCTTTTACTACTACACCATCAGTGCGTAGGCGTCTGAACCTCCAGTGGGGCCTGATACCCTTTCGCCTTAGCTTCTCCGATGATATGGACAGCAACCTCAATAGAACCTTCTCATTGCTCAAGGCCAGAAATTTGATCAAATCAGGTGACCTTGTCATTGCTGTCTCTGATATGTTGCAGTCCATACAAGTAATGAATGTTCCTTGAGAAGTTTATTTCATCTCTGTTGCAAGAAGCATGGTCTTAATAGTTCTAGATTACATTGTCTAAATTGCCCTTGGTTCAAAATTTGCATACTGGTTTTGTGCTACAATGGAGCACAGAAAAGACTAATCATGAGATGAGCTCTTTCATATTACATCTTTTGTGCTTTGAGAGTTGCAACTGAAATTATGTGGTACGTTTTAGCCACGGAGGTTCTCTATTGTTTGTGCATAAAACCACCTGCATATCAATCTTTTTTGTTAGGGTGAGGTATTATAGTGGCAAATTTTATCCTTGTAAGGTCATATGTAGTTTCTGCTTTCATTTTCTTCTTCCTGCGATCTAGCTTTTGTATTTTTACGTTGTATCATTAACTCGTGTTGGATTTTGGGGTGTATTTCAATAAAGATTCCACAACGAGGAGCCTAGTTAAATATGCTCAATATTTGCATGTTTCATTTTGCCTGTGTACCATGTTGATAATAGTAATTCCTTGCTACTGGACTGGACTATTGAATCTGGTAATTGAAGAACCTCCTCCTATTGTTATTGACAAATGTGAGCCTTCTGTTAACTTAGACGTACTTTATCGGCGTTTGTCATCAGACAAGACTGAGGTGACATCATTTAAATGTTTACTATTAAATTCTCTAATGAAAAATAACGTACGGACCTTTTTTTATAACTAAGCATTTCATAGTTAACTCTTTCAAGAAAGATTTTCTGTAGTCAGAACTTTATTGGAAAACTTACTAGTAAACATCTGAAGATCTCGAGTTTTTCCTTCGTTATGAAGTTGATATGTGGAAGAAATCTCTTGAAGGACAGGCCTTGTAGTTTGCATCTCACATTTCTATAACTCCTTCTGGAAGGTTGCTTGTGGGTAGAGGCGTGTAAATGCACGCTAAAAAGTTGCTTAATGATTGAAAGATGAAAGGATATCAAATAATTTGATGGGTTGTGTTAGTATGAAAAGATAGCCTCTACTCTAATCATATAATCTTATACCAATAGCTGAAAGTCATGGTCTTCCTTTAGGACTTTGTGGTTTTGATAAATTTATTCTTCCAAGGAACTTGTAAGATGATGTCCATTTTGTGGCAACATTATCATTTTGTCAAACCCAAGAGGACCTCTCTTGAAGGAACCTTTGTGGATAAAAATGTGTTAGGCTTGTGCGATACTATGAGAATTTATTTGAGTTAATCTCAGTAACCGATTCTTAACTATGGTTCAAGATAGCATTATTCTGGTTTCTTAACCTATACCTTAGTACCTTTTATAGATTATAGTAAATATATTACGAAAGACACGCATGAGAATACAAATGAACAAATCAGACTGCCGAGCAAGATGTTAATAAATTCAACTTTTGTTCGTTCTTTTCTTCCTTCTTTACTCTCAGTTTCGAAAATTTTTGTTGGGGTTACTATTACAGATTATATTTGATCATAATTGTCCTGCAACTTAAGAGATTTGACCCCCCCCCCCCCAAAAAAAAAACTGCTAGCCAATGCCCCAAAAAAAAAAATCATGTGCATCTCCTGAGAAAACAATCAAGACTAATTAAGATTATTGAAAAATTCAAAGGTGAGGGATTAAAAATTTCAGAGTTAGTGGAATTTGTATTCTCTTAATTCTTAAAAAGAGAGATAAATATAGAATGTGTGCGATCTAACTCACAGATTGTTCAATCTGAATATATAAAATTTATTTGAATAATTAACTTCACATATTTTGTTTATCTCTTTTTGAAATTAATAAGAAAAAAAGTTTTAAAAAATTATGAGGATTCAAACCCGTGACATGGAATCCTGTAATTATGTTGCCCCGATTGCGCAGAGTCTTGTGGTCATCCACTATTAAACATGAAAGAGTTTCCTTCTACTACAGGGAAGGGAGTGAAAAAATAAAAGCAAAAAGAAAAAGAACTCATGAGCGAAAGGCGGTAAATCAAACAACGAAGACATTTATGTTTTTAGTTTAACTAGGATCCCTTGCAGTAGATCAAGGGTTAATTTTAATCTTTGTAGATTATGAAAAACATTGTGGCTGAAGATAAAGATTAGGATGGATAATCTTAATTTTTTCAAAAAAGTATTCATAAGTCTTTATTTCATAATTTAAACTTTTAAGTTAAATTAGTATTTGACATGTTATCATCACCTCTATAAACAAATTGTCATAAAACTTTTTGAATTGAAATGTTACACTTCATCCCCAAAAAAATAAAAAATTGGAATGTTACTTTGATTAACTCCAAGGGGTAAGATAGTATTCCTTCTTAGCAACTTGAATTCGATGCTTTTGAAGAATATTTTAAAAATAAAATCTCAAATGTACTAAGTTAATGTGAAAAATACACTTTTAAAATTACCTAATAAAAGTTAATTTAAGCAAAATTCAAGTATACTCTTAACCATAATAAAATAGTAAAAACCACAACAGGAGTGACTGGATAGATGATGACATAAATGATCACAAAATAGTAGATGGGGCCATAATGTCATCACTGCTGCATTACACTTAATGAAATCTCCATGGAAAACTGTGTCCTCTGAAAACTACTTTGAGATTCACAAGTGGAAGTCTGAAACTGGAAGCAAGGTGCTGTTCAGCTCTCTTCAAATAAAAGAGAGATAGCAAAAGGATACCAAACCAAAAAGAAGAAAGTATCCAAATAGGTACAATCCCTTAATTAAAATACAATTGGAAAGCTGCATTAGCTTGCTTATGATATAAATGAACTTAACTGCAGTCAGTAACTGAGATTTTGACTTAAAACATTTAATCTCACTCTTTTAGAAAAGCAATACCTTCCCTGCCTTGTCTTCCAATCCACCCAAAAAGGACCAAAAGGGTAAAAAAGAAAAAAGGATGAGTGAGAAAAATAGGTCATGGGATGTGCAAGTGACCTTAATGATCAAGAGCTTAGGTATTTTGGTAGGGAATTTGATATGTGAAGTTAAGTCTTGAGATTCTCTTTTAACAAGCAAGTCATTTGGAATTGATTCTCTTTTATGTTTACGTCGTATTGATTGATGATTTATTGAGAACTAGGGTGTAGCTCGGTGCCCTCATTTTGAATTTCAAAACCAAAAAAAATAAGAAGACATCAAATGCACGAAGCCCAAGACAATGCCTCGCTGCGTAGGAATAATGCAGCACATTTTATATATATATATATATATATATATATATATATATATATATATGTATGTATATATCCAGGATAGGCAATTAGGGTAGATTGTCGCGAATGTCAACTTCCAAATGAGTATGCAAGGATATGTACATTGTGCAAACATCAAGATTGAAAGTAGTATTTTAGTTTTGAGATTCTCTGTTCCAAAAACTAGTCTTTTGAAATGTGATATTCTTATAGTTTAAGTCGTATTAAATTACAATTTTCTCATGATGAAGTGTCCTTATGTGTGAGAAAAATTTACTACTGAACCTGCTTACACAGAAATTTCTCTTGTTTTTTTTATTTTATTAATAAAAAAGAAAGTCTGTCTTTAAATACTGCATAGAGAGAAAGTCATTTGTGCAGTGTTTACAGTTTCTTTATGCTCCACCAAAGTACTGCAAAAACTCCAGATGCAGAGTTCTTTAACCTTTCTTTTCACTTTAAAATTTGAACAGGTCTTGTCTACAACTGCTGCTTTTTGTTCTTTCTTTCTTGTTCTTTTCCCTTTAACTGTGACCCAGAAGGAATCAACAACATACACTTCCAAGAGTAGGAAATAAATGAAACTTACTCTTCAAGAAATAAAAGGGACCTAAAAAAACAGAAGAGTAAAGAGAGACCAACATTAATTTTTTTTAAAAAAAAAAGAAATTAAAACAGAAGAGAGCACATTGCTTATTTATGATTTTAAATGTCTCATTTAATTATAAATATTAAATTTTAATTGCATAATATAATAATAATAGTTAATAATGACATGTGTATAGAGAGACTAAACCATGCATAATGCTCAAAGGACTTTAATCCCTTGCTGTTCTCTTGGGGCAGCACGGTATGTTACTCTTTTAGAGTAAATATGAATTGATCAAATTTGATTTAGATAGTTTAAATTTAATTTTTTTTATTTTTTAAAATATCAATCATCTATTTTTTCATTTTAAAAGAAGTAAATATAACATAAATACAATATTTTAACCTCCATCAAACAAACAGATAGCTTAATAAAAATTAAAAAGTTATCTTTATCTTACATTTAATTTCTTTAAAATAATAATAATAAAATAAAATTTAAACTACCTAAATCAAATTTGATGTATTCAAATTTACACCCCAAAGCAGCATAGTATCCAAGTCCAATGCTCAACTTGCCAAATTCCTACTCTATAATTTAGTGGGCCCAGATTTGATACCCAAATTGTAAATAAAGGTGGGTGAATAATTTTGAGTGTGACTTGAAGCACATGTCCACAAAGAGAAAGAAGAAAAAAAGTGGTGTGACTTCTTGAAGATTGAAACCACTATACAACACCTGCCACTCTGCCCACTTGTAATGGTCATTCATAACATAGTACATTTTGTAATCTTTTGTTCTATCCTATTAATTTTGTCTACATATTTAAAATGTTTATATTTAAAATAAAAAATAAAATAAATTCAAAAAAATCGATTTAGTGGTCGAGTAAAAATTTGATGTGTGATTTTGCATATTATCAATGATTTGACTCATAGCTTTATCTATTTTTCTATATTAAATGTGATTTTTTATTTTTTGTAAGTTTCTTGGTCCTATTACAGATTTCATGTCTTTAATTAAACAGAACAAATGCAGTAGTTGAAGTGCCCTTAAGATGATTTGAAAACTAAATAGTACAAGAAACAATTATATTGATAATATTTTGTATCATTAAAAACATGGAAGAATTTCATATTTTAATTTGTTTTTCCTTGTATATACTGAATCGTTTATTTGATCGCTTTCAACTATTATATTGAAGACATGTGCCTTCTATTGTAATATTACGGTTCAAATTTTGGAATCAACATTTTAATTTTTTTTAAAAATTTATCAAATTAATATAAGAGTGTACTTTTCATAAAACAGATTAATTAACATGTAAGTTGTCTCAAATGTGAAATATCATTATATCAAACCACAACAAATTAATCCTTATTGGGTTTAGTAAATCAAATCTATACATGGTTATCCAACCGACTATATGCGATCATCAAAAGGGAGAAGGTATGCTGAGGTTAATCTCTTACTTGCTTCAAAAGGGTAATAAAAAAAATATTTTTTATAAAAAAATAATGTCATAAAATTTTCACATCATCATAATAGATGGGTCCCGTTTATAAATTCAATAGGTGGCCCTCAAATTCATCATCAAACAAGACTTTTTCAACCCATATAAATATAGGGGAAAAAAATTTATGAGTGAAGATAATAAATTCAAGATATTTATATTAAAAATTTAAAAATTTAAAATTATTTTTAAAGATTCATGGATCAAAAGTTATATAAAAAAAATTACAATTCAAGATCTTAAATTATAATTTTTTTATTTTAAACTTTTTTAAAATAATTTTAAAATTTAAGATCTTTTAATATAAAAGATTAAAGGAACAGTTAAATTGTTGCATTATTGGAGCCCCATTAACCTTGAATCATGAATAAGAGTAAATACGTTAGATCAGTGTTCTGGGATTTCTGGTAGGTTTAAGTGGAGAATTTTTAATTTAAAATTGTCAGCTTAATTTTAATAAAAAATTATAAAAATTTAAATTATTTAATATATAAATAATTAATATTTTTAATGATAAAATTATCGATTATTTTAATATTTACATAATTTTTTTGAAAAAAATAAGAAAATATTACAAGATGATTAATTGTTAATCGAGCCACTGGAGAATGAAACATTTCAAATCTCATAAACACACTAAATTCAAGTCACATCACAAAAATAAGCTGTAAAATATTTAAAAGCAAAATTTAAATTTTTATAATTTTATTCAATTTTCAATTTATTCTTCATAATTTAAAAATTTTTAATTTAGTCATTCTCATTAAATTTTTGAGAGTGTTCTATGAAAATTTACTAACATGATCAATTAAATATTATCTTACTATTTTGAATATGCATAATTCGGATTAACTCTTTCAAATCACTTAGTATATATTACATCAAATCTAAAATATATGAGTTAATTTATTATTTTATTATTTACTTTTTTTTGTTGGCAAAAATATTATATATTTAAAATATTAAAATAATATATTATTAGTCATGTCATAAAAATTTAATAATAAAGAGTAAATTAAAATTTGTTAAACTATAAACATCTAATAATAAATTTGTAAATTGTAGAGATTAAATTAAAAATAAATACAATTATAAGAATTAAAAGAATATTTTTTTAAAAGAAAAAAACCGAAACAAGAATCTACCCACAATAATCCCAAAACTGGTTTTGGTGATATGGAACAAAGAAAGGGCCATCATTTCTTATGCAGGGCTTTCATTGTCAAATTTGCTTTATGTCCTCATCAGTCATCATCTCTCATTTTATTATTTTTTTATATAACCTACGAAAATTATTACTGTTTACAACAACTTTTGTTGCAATTGATACAAACAAATAGAAACCCCTTTTTTTAAATTAGAAGATTTCAACACGAAGGTCATGGATGATAATCCACATATCAATGTGGTGTGCAGATCATCATCACAAATATTAGTAAATTACATTTCAGAAAGGAAATATATATATATATATATATATATATCTTTAATTGAGATTTCATCAGATAAATAAAATCAACCCAGAAAAATTGAGCCAATTGGCAAATGTAAGAAGAGTGAGCAAGCATAAGAAGAAATATTTTGATTAAAGTGCAAGCCAATTTTGATTTTAAAAAATTGGTTTTTTTTTGTTTGAAGAAATATTTTGAACTGCATTGATTCTCCCATCAAAGATCAGTGGAATTAGCAAGGTAAAGCAAAGCATATATTATATATTTCCTAAGAACACCAAACATTTCAATCAACTTGTGTTGTGGTCCAATTCCGTGTGGCATAATGTATGGAATTAAACAAATATTAGCTGCTATTTGATATTGAGTATTTTAATTTGTTAAATACTTAGAAGTCTGTCTAAAACATACCTGAACATAAATTATCATATGAAAAATAATAAATGTATATTACCTATGTCTTGAAAATATATATATAAGAATATTATTCAAAGGACTTAGCTAGCTCTAAAAGAAAATAATATATCTCTTCGTATATCCAATAATTCTTTTTTAAGAATACTCTAAGATAAAATTTTGAATGCTTTAAATCAATTTAAATGAGTACATGCTAAGATCATTCAAGAAATTAAAGCATATAGATAATTATACATGAGTGTTTATATATATATATATATATATTTCAAATATATAAGTTATAAAAAATAATAAAATTTGAATAATTAGAAGTTTTTTTCTTAATCAAACACTGAGTTGAATTACAAATTGACTAGGTATAAGGGAAAGTGTTGTAGATGATGGTATGGTAGGCCAACCAATGAGGTACTTTGGAGGAATATGGAGAGGGACAACAATGTTGTGACAATAGCCTTTCTATTAATTTGGTTTAGTGGTTGCATAGTAGCTGGCTTCCTTTAGTAAAGGCTTCCTTCTTTTGTAGGGTGTGGTCACCCACATATTTATCCTCACACTATCTTCACATCTTCTAATCAGCACTTCTTTTTCTGATATACTCAAACATGTTTTCACTTTTTTGTGAAATTAATTATATTAATTTTAGAAAGAAATAGAGACAAAATACATAAAATTCATTTAAATAATAGATTCTATTTGAAAAGTAATAAGTTATACACATTTTGTGTTTATTTCTTTTTAAAATTGACATTGTTGATTTTGAAAAAAAAAATATTAAGATTAAGAAGAAGCACCTTTTTGAAACTTTTTTTTTTTTCTCTTTTACTTGGGAAACAATGCCTTTTGTATTTATTACTTTTTATACCCTAAGTTCAGAAATATTTCATTTTTCTTGAGAGTTGGATTAGCTAGTTCACCATATATATCATAGGTCAGACTTCAAGCTTTCTTTTACATGAAAAAAGGTTGTTCAGTTGTAGAGACTCCAAAAATCAATTAAGGACAAGAAAGAGCTAAAACAAAGGAATATTATATATATATATATATATATATATATATATATATATATATATATATATATATATATATATATATATATATATATATTGAGAGTAAGTGAGCGTTACCATGTAAGCTTGTAAGCAAACATATTTATTGAAGGATAAGTTGGTGAATTTCTCAATGACATTTAGTTAGGGGTAATCACAAGTTGGATTCTCTACTTATATTTAAAGGGTGAGCATGGTGTTCTTTCTTTTTTTAATTGTTTATATTAAATTTAGATAGTTTAAATTTTAATTTTTTTTGTTTTTCAATTTTTTATTTGATAAAAGCAAAAAGTAAAATAAAAATAGTTTTTAAACTAACAACTTAAAAAAATAATGATTTAAAATTTTAAAATAAAAAAATTAAGATTAAACTATTTGAAAAATATAAGCACTATGCTCATCCTTGAAGGATGAGAAGAGAATTTAGATTGGAAGTGATTGGAGTCTATTTGTGAAATGTAACCACGTGATGATTATCTTACATATTAGATCTTTTATAGTTACATAGTCATGTAGTTGAAGAGATAGTGATATAAAAGAAATAAAAGTATGTATAAGATTTATTTTTTTTCTTTATTTAATTCTTTTTTTTTAATCATCTCTCCAGAGTACATTATATGAATTAATTTGTTGACTGCTGAAAATCCGACCTAAATTGGATATCTTTTGTGGTTTTACTTGGCAGTCTTGCATTTGATAGGGCATACAGTGATACTTTGTGGAGTTAGTCAATGAAAATTGCATAGCGAATGCGCAGTGATCAACTTATTGAGCTCGACTGGTTCATATTATGTATCATTAGCTCATAATTAACTCTTTTTCTCAGGTATTGGTGAAAGGACATTAAAAAAATGAAAATTTCAAGAACTAATGCTACTATAGAGAATTTTAGGGACACAGTTATTCAGGTATATATGAACTTTGGGTTTTTGTAATGGATAAATTTAATATATGCATATTATTCTTGTGGATGTTAATAAATTTTTGATAATTCAAATATTTGTGGATAATCTATGTTGGGCTAATGGGAGTGAGGATTAAATAAATCCAAAAACAAAACACAAGAAGTTCCAGAATGATGTTGGATCAAATAATTGATGCAACTGAAAGGAAAGGATATTAATTTTTTCTTTCTTGTAATTTCCTTCCATATCTCAATTCTATTTGTTTTCTTTTATAACAACAAAGATTTCAGAGATTTTCCCCTCATCCCTTCTTTTTGTTTTTAAGTTTTTCCTAGTTTGACCTAAATTGGATTCAGTGTATATAGTAAATATGTAATAAATATCTTAAATTATTACTCAATTTTTTTATGTGTGTGTATATATATATATATATATGTATGTATGTATGTATACATTTGCAAAGTTATTTTAAAGTTGCTTTCACAGATATTGGATTATTGTATATATAGCTGAACTATGTTGACATTAAAAGGGTATTACAAAGACCCTTTTTTTTTTTATTCCATTTTAAACAATCACAGATCATAAACTACTAAACCACATTTACTTATTTCCGTATTTTTAAATTAATTAAGGTATCATTCTTCCTCTTAATTAATTAGGGTTTAATTAAGGTTTAAGTTTTAAAACTAAGTTAGATCAGTTCTATCTACCATCATTTTTTGAATAATTTTCTCTATTGCATTTGCACCATCACATTAAAATTAAGTCATGGGACCATCTCAGAAGGCCAAACCAGGATTACACTAAAATTAGTTAAGAATTTAATTTACATTTAAATTAAAACATTTTGATATTAAAAGCTTTCGAACATTTTTTTTATGTGACCATGGCCCCTTTGTTAGACAATATGGTTCTGCCATGGGCCATTTGTTTCAAGTCTTTTCTATTTTCAGTTCTTGACAGTTTCTCTCTCTCTCTCTCTCTCGTAGAAAAACGAATTATCTTAGAGAACATGAGAAAAAAAAACCCTTTCAAAATTTTTATTTGGAAAGTAAAATTTTATTAGATTATTGAGTCATTCATGATAGGGTGACACATAATTTATTAACTAATAATTCAAATTGATTAATTAATTATTAGTAATTAATTTTTTTAATTAATTAATATTCAAATTAATTTAAATTTGAATTTGAAAATAAAAAATTCAATTTTTTGGTGTAGGTTTTTTTTTGGCTAATTTTTTTGGCGTGGAGGTCACAAGAGACTAAAAATAAAAATTAACAAAATTGATTTTTAATGAACGATAAAAAATTCTATCCTCTAGAAGAGATTAGTGAAAAAAAAAAAAGGACAAAACACAAAGAAGCCAAGGAGAAAAGAGTCTTCTATGAAGATACTCAATTTCTTGAATTATGATGCATTCGATGTAATATAGTGATCAAAATTCTTCTAATAATTTTGGTCTAAATCGTGTAACGTGGAAAATTCGAGAAAATAATTTTATTGCAGAGGTAAGTATGTGAATTCCCTCAAACCTGAATTAGGAAATTTGAACAGAAAAAGCATATTGTTTTTCATCACAAGGAAATCAGAAATCATTAAATTACAAACCCAACACTTTCACTCTCCTACTGAAAATAAAAAGGAAGTTGGGAGGGAAAAAGTGACTGCTAGTTTCGTTAACAATTGTGTATTTGAATTCTTCTGCTTTTTTAAAAGAAAATTAGAGAAAAAAACATAATTAGATTTTAAATTGATAGAATTTACTTTTCTTTTAAATATGGCTTGTATATGTCTTTGTCATTTTAAAATAAATAAAATCATACAATATTTAGTGAGTATTTAATTTTAAGTTCTTCAATTAAATTAGAATAGACGAAGAAAATATTTTGAATGAATTATTAAAAAATGACATATAAATTTTACTTTTTGTAAATAGACACATTTATTTTTTTTTTAAAATTAAAAAAATATCAAATTGGTCAGCAGTATTATGTTCTTAGTAATGCTTTTCATACAATATTAAATTTATAATTTACATCATCAGTACGCATATATAATTATATTTGAATTTAATTTGTAAACAATCATAATATAATGAAAAAAATTATTATGTAAGTAACATTTTTATTATAACACAAATTTAGTTCCAATTGGAAAAAAGATGCCTCACTGAATTTGTTGAAGGATTTTAATTTCTGGCAAACAAACAGACAACAGAGAGAAAGATTTCCATTTTGGAGAGAAGCATTGTGTAGAAGGAAATGTACAAAGACTTGACCCCTCATCTGTAAGAAAGCATATCCAAATGGCCCGCTTTATTTATAGGCCTGCTTCATCTGTAATGACTAAGGACTTGATTGAAAATGACACTCTTCTACTTTAATCTCTTCCCACACTACATCCTTTTCTTTTTCTTTTTTTTTTTTAATCTTATTATCATCACCCTTTTTTAATTAATTAATTGATTATTTATTTTTAATGTTATGATTAAATTTCAACTAAAATTAAATCTTTTTTCTGTCACGCCCCATTCTCCAAGAGAAAGGGGTGACCAGCACGGGGAGTCTATATAAAATTCTTGCCTACAGCTTGATTTACTATACTATCTTAGCAGATAATCTTTAGGAGGTCCTACACCGAGTAGCAGTACACTAAATGTAACCCTGCCTTGTTGGATATATAAAATTTACTTCCTTTTTGTGCACTGGCTTTTTATAGAAATTTCGACAAAGTATTCCCTATAAATAGGACATCCCAAATTTCTACAAACAGTCAAAATTCAGTAGAAATAACAACAGAGAGCTCCGCTCTCTTTAACCAATCAACAAAACATCAATGAACCAAAAATAGGGAAGGGGGAAACCAAACCTACATCCATTGGTCCTACTCATAAAATATTTTACAAAGTGAATCCCAATTCATTACAACAGATACCAAACCAAAAGAAAATTTAATCGAGCTCCTAGTTCCAAAAAGGGAGACTCACCGCCACACGCCTCAGCCCTAAGATGAGGGAGGCGAATCAAGTCCAGAGGCGCTATCTGAAAAATTTAAAATTTGAAAGGGTGAGTCAAAACTCAGTGAGCAGATAACAGATTTCAAAAATAAATTCAAAAATCATAACCAATGAATTGAAGTGTGTATAACTAGACCATCACGCTTCCCAATTTAACAAATCCCACAACCCGTCATATGGAAGAGAAACGATCTAGACCTGAGCCTCTTGGTGTGATCACCTGATGAAGGTTTACCACTAGGTCAGATAAAGTAGCAGCTACACCGTGTTGGCAGCTCCTTCCCCATTTCACTCGGGTGGCCACGCCTAACCGGCAGCCCCTTTTTATCTACCTTTCTTATTTGTAGGCCATGATTCATCCGTTCCAGGGGCGGCTACACCTCGTTGGCAGCCCTTACCCGCCTCACTCGGGTGGCTCCGCCTAACAAGTAGCTCCTTCTCCACCCAAATTTCTTTACAACATATGACTTGGTCCAATGAAGGACAATAGCATACACTCATAAATGAGGCACGCACACAAACCCATAATTCTAAGTTCATATACTTATATATATACGTCATTAGCCAATTACTATTATTTAATATGTACTTTTTGTTGATATTTTACTTATACAAGGAAGTTGGATTAAAGGAGACAAGACTTGTTCAACTGTCAACAATTAAATCAATCAATATCAACGCATAATTTTATAATATATATATATATATATTTATATATTAGCAACTAATTAGGACCAATAATAAAAATAATGAAAAGAAAATAAACATACAAATACAAATAAGGATAAGACAAAAATAAATAAATAACTAAAGGTTACTTCTCAACAACTTCTTCCTCAAATTTAAGTTATTGCCAAGAAAACATGTCCACACACACACACACACATATATATATATATATACTAAGCAACATTGTATCTCACTTAGAGCAATTTCAAGCAGAACGTAACAATATTAGGATTTATGGTAATAGTAAATGTTTCGAAATCTATTATTTACTCACAGACACTGCTCAATGTTAGCACGTTATTGGTTCCTCCTTAAAATGCCAATTTCCTTCACTGCCAATGCTCATAGGATTTCCTGATAACACCCAACTCACCCAGTCACTACATAGGTCCACAATGATCACACTTATATTTATAATTCCCTAATAGCTACCTAACAACCTATTATTCACAGAACCATACTCATATGCAGCAACCTTTAACCTAATCTTTCCATTTAGATCCTACTTCATCCTTTAAGTTCACATATCATTCTAAGGGAGTAAAATTCTAAGGATTACTGTATATCTCATAAAATTAGGAAATCCAAAAATAAAACCCCCCTTTTTCTGTTCTCCATTGTTGGCCAAACCAAAGATGGAAGGATCTCCCCATCCTTCTTGTTCCTTGGAGCAGGGAAGGGCCGAAAATGGAGGGAAATAGCCAGAATCTATGGGATTAAGGGAGAACACAGCACATCAATGGAGATGGAGAGTGTGGGAGACGGAAGACACTTATTGGACCGACAGCGCTGCAGCTCTCTTCCTCACGTCGCTGTGGTCGAATCAGTAGCGAGGGAGCTAAGGAAACTTATGCGACGCCGGCGATGGTCATTCGGTGGAGGAGAAACGCCAGCAGCTTGAGGAGAGAAGCTTCGCACACACACTAGGGAGGAGAGCAACAGTAGCCGGAGAAGAGGAAATACGGGAGTGATGAGGCACTGGAAGAAAAATATGAAGGAAACAAATAAAGAAAATAAAGTAAATAATAAAAAAAGAAACCCCCTCTTTTTTTTTTCCTGTAGCTTTCTCAGGATATTACATTTTTAATTTATTAAGAGTAAATTAATCTCTTTTTTCTTAAAAAAAATACTTAAATTATATAGTCTTTCTTTCTATTATGACAATAAAAAAAATTATACAATTTTTTATATTATTATTAATAAATTCTTTAATTAAAATATAATAAATATATGATTTTAATTAAAAACAAAAAATAAATAGTTTTTATAATCAATTGTATATTTCTTTAATTAAACTATATTTTTTTATATTTTTATCAGAGAACTATATATTTATTATATTTTTATTAAAAAATATGATAATAAATATATAAAAAATTACACCTAAATTTAGTCCTTATAAAAATATACACAAATTTTTTTAAAATTAAAATATAATCAAAATGCCTTGAATAATGATTAATTTTTTTATTGAAAATATAAATTATTAAAAAATATTTTAAAATTGTAATTCAACATTATTTATTTGGTATTTAAAATTATAAAATGTAATTTATTTAAAATTTAAAATTTTGACTAATTTTATATTGATTAAATATATATTTAATACTTGCTATATTATATAGATAATAAATATAAGTATATTTTAGTTAAAATAAATATAATTGTAATTCATCTTTTATTATAAAGGAAATATGTTTTAATTTCAAAAAATAAAAATGCAAATTTTTTAAATAATTAAAAAAACATATAATTTGAACATCTTCTATAAAAAAAAATTCATTTATTAATTTTTCGTGCTTAGAATTTAATTCCTCTTCATTTAACAAAGAGTAGTGCATCTCGAAGATTTAATTTGGCTATATAAATAGTATTGACGGGTAAGTTCACCCGATTTAACATGAAAAAATACTCATTCTAGTTATTGGATGTCTACACTATTAAGTTTGTTAATTACGTTCAAATTTGTCAAAAGTATTCTAGAATAAGTTAATCTTCCCTCTTATGGTTCAAATAATTCTAGCATGGTACCTTAAAATGACAATAATTAAGAATATAAAATTTCATGAGGTGTCATTATGAAATACAGCATTTTTAGAGACACACACAACTTTTTTTTTTGGGGGCAGTTAATTATGTCTCCGAATTGATATTCAAATTTAAAATTTTCAATTTTATTTAAATATAAATTTTATATATTAATCAATTTCTTATTATCCCGTCTAAACTAGGTATAATCTCTCAGAAAAAAAAAATAGAAACAACCACAGATGTTAGGACTGATCCAAAATAAACCCTTAGCCAAGTTGCTTCTTTCTGTTCAAAATGTTATCAATAGGAGAATTTAAAGATTGGTGAAATTAGCATCAAAATTTAAGTATCATTTAATTGTTGATGGTTATGCGATGTGAAACTTAAAAGCAAAAGAGCATTTTTATGTTTGAAAATTGAAATTTTTGTGTGAAATTAATTTATTGTCAAAATATTTTTTAAATGATTGAGAGAATTAATTCTACAAAATTAGTTTCCTGTTTGCCTATGCATTTTTTTGTGCATGAAATTATTTTTTATTTAGATATCATAAAAAATGGTACTTTAATTAGTTAGAATAGAATATTCGGAATTAATATTTCAATTAAAATAGAATATTTGAATAATTATTGACGAGTAAGTAATTTTGGTATCTAGGCATCAATGTGATGTCAATGTCAAATCAACTCGTCAAATGCGTGTCCAAGGTTAAGCTCTCGAACATTGTTTTCCATGTTCGCATAAGCTAAATGCAGTTTCACTGATACATACATACATACATATGTTTGGTTAAATTTCAAATTTATAATCATGCATAAACTAATAGTAAGTTCCTCGTTTCCCAAATGACATATATTTAGGTCAAAGTCGTATGAAATTTTTCTAATGAATCCTCAAGTCTTAACATGTACGATTTATTTTTAATCCAAAAATAAATAAATTAGTTAGATTACATGTACATTAATCTTTCACCACAAAACACCTTGGATTTAGCAGCGGCTTTTTTTTTCTCTCGTTTTTTGTGACAGTTTAAACCAATGCTAAGAACATTAGGGGTGGTTGCAGCAACCACCAATGAACCGTGCGTTACCAGCAATTTATGGCGTTTTACAGCAACTCAAAAAGCGCCACTAAATGTGACCAGAAGGACTCCATCTATGCATTCAGTGGCGGTTTTAGGACTGTCACTACTTTTAACTACAGTTCATAAACCACCACTATTACGTGTATTTAGTGACAGTATTTTTGAATCATGTCGAATGATTTTATATGTGTAAATTTATGTATTGTCACAAGTAATAAAAGTGATGAAGAAATATTTTTTGCTTGAGAAATTGTCATTAAAAATCTTGCTAATTATTAAAATTAAAACACCTTAATCTAAATCAAACAAGTAACAAAGAATATCAAGGGCAAAAGTTAATCAAGGATTAGAAATTAAACAAACAAAATCAAAAGTTCTCTTACAAATTTAGCATATTAAGGAGCTTAGATTACAACTTTCCCTAGCATTTATTTAGAACTCATCATCATCTCTCACTTTGATTTTAAAAACATTACGGCTAACCCAAAGCTCTTAATTATTTACAAGTATCTTTTCAAATTATTCATAAACATATTTCCTTAATCTAAATCTTAAATCCTAAATTCCATTTGAAACTAACTAAGAATGACTCATTAACTTCAATCCCTAATTTGGTTATGCAAAATTGATGAGTTATATTCTTATCTTACAAGCAAATCAATTCATTTATCCCTACAATCAAGCACACATTATTCATTCCTTAGTTTAATCTCAAACTTCTTTTTCCAAGTTGCATTTAAGATTCTCTAATCAATCTAATTAGTAGTGATTAAGCAATTAGAAGCATTACACACAAATTGAACAAAGTACCCAATATAATTAATAACAAAGGTAAAGAGAGTAACAAATTTCCGATTACATACAAAGTTCCATTGCAATCCTAGAATAGAGTCTTTAGCTCTCCATTACAATAGGAATATCATAGCAAACTAGAGAACCATCGAAACAACAAATAGGTGCAATGAGAGACAAGAGAAAGAACAAAACTATAGACCATCAGTTGTGTTCTTCATGATCCCCTTGTGATTCCCACTATTCTTTAAGCTCCTAAAAGCTTCAAAACCTTCAAAAAATGGCAAAAAGGCCCCTTCTTCAGCTAACCTCAAGGCCCTTTAAATAGGCCTCCCAAAAATAGGGTTTTTGTAAAGCCACATCATAAATATCATGTTGGAGTTTGTGGCTTCAAGCTTGCTAGTTAGGGCACAATTGATTTTAATCTTTCTGGCTATGGCTCTAGCTTTTTGGGGCCATGGCCCTGAACTTATTATCCAATATACCAAGCGTAATAACCAACAGGAAAAAAAATAAAAAATAAAAAATATATATTAAAAAAATTCCTTTATATTTTATTTTTCCTTTCTTGGTCCCTTCTTCATTCTTTCCATTTATTTCCTTCTTCTGCATACTATTTAGCTCTCCCTCCATTGTGTGTGTGAAGCCTCTCTTCCCTGGGTTGTTTCGCTTTTTCCCCCACCATAGAGCCATCACCGGCATCGCATAACTCTTCCCAAGTCTCCCCACTAATGGTTCGAGCATTGAAACCCGAGGAGGGAAGCCTGCAATGTCGTCAATCCATGTGAGCTTCCTTCCATCTCATCTATGCTTCTCTTTCCTTTTTTTATTTTTAAACCTATTGATTTCTACCATTCCCTCCCATTTTTTGGCCTATCCCTGCTTTAAGGAGCAACAAAAGTATTAAGATTCTTCCCTTTTGTTTGGCTGGCCGAATGACGGTGAAGAAATTGAGGTTCTTTTAATAAGACTTCCTAACCATGTTAAGTATGCATAAATCTTTAATTTATGCTCTTTTGAAATGATTGTTGAACTTAAATTATGGAATGAAATTTAAGTGGGAAGTTTCAAGCTAAGGGTTAGTTGTATGCATGTGAGTGGGATTATGAAATAGAAAGTTATTTAGATAGCTATCATGGAACTATGTGAATGCAAGAATAGTTGTTTTGAGCCTACGTAGTGATTTAGTGAGTTTGGGTGTTATTAGGAAACTCTATAAGCATTGGCAGTAAAGGAAACCAGCTTTTCAAAGAGAAACAAGTATCGTGCTAATATTGGACACCATTTATGGAGTAAATAATGAATTTTGATGTGCTTGCCATTACCTTTGATTCTGATATTGTCATGTCTCTTGGAGTCTCACTACGTGAATTTAAATTTTTTGTTGCATGTATTTTTATGGCAATGAGTTGATCTTGAGGGAACAACCTTCTAAATAAGTAACTTTTATTTATTTATTCTTTTAATTGGCCTTATTTAGTTATTTATTTATTTATATACTTATTTATTTATTTAACAAATTTTGGTTTCATATAATCATAATCTTTTGTCTAAATATTTGGATAAGGATATATTAATTTAAAAGATTATTAGTGTGCCATGTGTAAATCTTCTTGCCATATTACCCTTGGCTTGGTAACAAGATGGAAACCTATAAATAGATGCTATAATCATTGGTGGAAGCAATGACTAGGTAAGATATATTTAGTGGAAGGATCTGGGCAGAGAAGGAGTTGTGTAGCCACCCGTAAGAAACGAGTAAGGAGCTACCAATAAGGTGTAGCCACCCTCAGGAAATACAAACCCTGACATGTAAGAAAAATGATAGAGAAAGAGCTGTCTGTAGGTGTAGCCACCAGAGTGAAAAGGGGTAAGGAGCTACCAACAAGGTATAGCTACCACCTTACATGATTAAGTGTTGAGCCTCCCTTTAGTGCTCATATTAAGAGACTCAAAGTCTTAATGGTTATTCTTACACACGTTGAACTATAGAGTTGTTAGTTATTTCAATTATGATAATTAATTTATGCACTTTCTATCTTGTTGGTCATTACCTTTTTGTTTCAATTGTAGTAATATGTTATTTGCTCACTAAGTTTTCGACTCATTCCTTTAAATTTTAATTTTTAGATAATGCTGTTAGTTCTGACTTGCCTCCCTCATCTTAGGTTCCGAGACATTATGCTGGTGAGCCTCTTTTTCTTTTTTTGAACCATGGGGGTATGGCTGTTTTTATTGTAATGAGTTTTGGATTTTAATTGTAAAGTATTCTAGATGTAGATCTAATGGACACAAATTACATTTTCCTTCCCCTATTTTGGTCTTTTTGATATTTTGATGACTGGTTGTAGAGAGCACAGCTCTCTTTTATTATATCTGTTGATTTTTTTAGCAGTTTGTAAAAATTGGGAATGTCCTATTTTCAAAGGACACTCTGCCAAAATTTTTACAAAAATCTAGGTGTACTAAAATAAATGTCTAATGAGATAAGATTACACTTAATTTGCTACTATCCAGTGCAGAACTTCACAAGGTCATTAAATTAGTAAAACGTAGCAACTTAGGCTTGTGGATAGGAATCCCATGTGGATTCCTATGTCACTCCTTCCAATTTGGGGCATAACAAGGTTGGTATCAGAGCCAGGTTGGATTTCTATGTCTTGAGCAAGTGTCCTTTGATGACGCCTTAGTTATCTTTATGAATCAAGGTATAATCATAATTGAGGCATCATAAGAGGCTTTATAAGGTGTGGATGATTTCTTCCTTTTGTATGGTTCTTTAGGAAGCATCGATGCGTGTGAATGTATATGAATATGAATGATTAGTTTATATTCTAGTCTTGTGCTTTGTTTTGTATAAAACAATGATATCGGCTGGATCTAGTGCAACTGTGAGAGCAACTGTAGAAAAAAACATAGATGAACCTTCTGTTGAGGCTTTTATCTCACTATTAGCCCTAGCCTTTAGGGGTCATAGTAGAGGAGCCAGTAAAAGTCATGGTAAGCGTGGAGGGAGTAATGGACAAGGTAAGGCCACCCCACCCCCAACAAAGAATGCAACAGTAAAAGAAATTGTGCCTCCTTAACTGCAATCAGGATTACTGGATGCTTTAGTAGCCAAGTTACAGGAAACTGTATAGGTATTAGCAAATGTAGTGCAAGCACAGGGAGCTAGAATTGATCAAATTAGTGGGTGTTGTAGCCCCTTAAGCCCAAGCACAAGTTCAACCTACTCTGGTGATTTAATCCATATGGAATGAGAGAAGGAATACTGATGATCTGATATCTCAATTTTTGAAGCTGAAACCACCAATATTTTTTAGGTCTGATAGTCAAGAAGATCCCTAACTTTTCATTGATAGTGTTGAGAAGGCATGTCGAGTTCTTAAATGCTCAAGTAAGAAAAAGATTGAATTGGCCACCTACTAGATGCAAGATGTGGCTTATATGGTATGAGACTTTATTTTATGGAAGATGTACAAGATTACCTCTTATGACTTGGAAAGAGTGTAAAAAAGCTTTTATGGCCAAATTCCTGCCTAAGAGTACTAGAGATACAAGGCGCCGAAAGTTTGAGACTTTGAGACAAGTTATAGGCATAAGTGTCTCTGAGTATGATATCCATTTTACACAGCTATCACGTTATGCACCTCATTTGGTCTTTACAGAGAGGGACTGAATTGAAAGGTTTATGGATGGATTGTTGTGCCTATTGTTCAATGCAGTAGCGGCTCAAGCTGAACAATTTTGCTTTTATGCTGTGACAGTAGATTACACAAGGAAGATTTGAGTTACGGGGGATAGAAAAGAATGCTCTCTTTAAAAAGAAAAGGAAAGGAATTGATAGGAGGCACTAAGATGTAGGATATTTAATAGGCAAGTTAAGACTTCAAGACTAGGATCAAACATTATCTTTAGTGCCAAAGAAACTAGTGCAGTTAGTCAGGGATCATATCAGAGTGGCATCGGGCATCATGCTCGGTATAGTTCAGTTCAAATGGAACGTGACAGAAATCACTGTTTTACTTGTGGGAAGCTCCACTCATGGCAATATTATTAGGTAACAGGTGTCTGTTATCTTTGTGGGCAAGTTGGATATTTGAAGAAGAATTATCCACTTCAGCAACATGGGTCTAGTTATGGATTAGTTTCATCATCTCACTAGACAATTCCTATGGCAGTTACCCAATTCTGTCAATTTCCACACAACCAAGTAAGGGTGGTGGTGGGAGAGGTGTAAGAAACAGGGGGTTAGCTTTTGTGGGAAAAGGGCAAGCTCGTGTGTTTACCTTAACTTGACAAGATGCCCAGGCCTCTAATGCAATAGTGACAAGTACACTCTGAGTTTGTTCTTATAATGCTCATGTTTTATTCGATCCTAGTTCCACCCATTCATATATATCCCCTTATTTTGTTAACGAGTTGCTAAATATCCAGTCAAAATAGATGATTCCTGTATAGTTGCGACTCCAATCAATGAATCTTTACTAGTAGAGTATGCATGTCAATTTTGTGAGATTCTTATCGAAGGTAGGAAGACCTCGGCGGATTTGGTGGTGCTTGACATGACTAATTTTGATGTGATTTTGTGTATAGATTGGTTGGCTTCATGTCATGCCATACTGCATTGTCATTTAAAAGTGGTGAGATTTAATATTTTGGGTGAATCACCTTTCTTGATATAAGGTGATTATAGCAAAGTACCAATTAATCTAATCTTTGCATTGGTAACCTAGAGGTTGTTGAAAAAAGGATGCCAAGGATATCTAGCTAACATTGGAAATGTTGATACTCAAGTGGTGAGTGTGCAATAGATTCCAATAATTTGAGAGTTTGTTGATATATTTCCAAAAGAGTTACCTGCGTTACCATCAAATAGAGATATTAAGTTTAATATTGATGTGGTTCCAAGCACTTAACCAATCTCCATACCTCCTTATCGTATGGCACCATAAGAATTAAAGAATCAGTTGTAAGACTTGCAAGATAAAGGTTTTATCCATTTGAGCACATCCCCTTGGGGTGTTCCAGTGCTTTTTATAAAGAAGAAGGATGAGTCTTTATGGTTATCATTGATTACAAGCAACTTAATAAGGTGACGATCTGTAATAAATACCCACTGCCTCATATTGACAATCTTTTTTATCAATTGCAAGATGCGTAATATTTTTTCAAGATAGACTTGAGCTCTAGGTACCACCAGTTGAGGATAAAGAAGGAAGATGTGCCCAAGACTACTTTCTGAACCCGTTATGGTCACTATGAATTCTTAGTGATTTCCTTTGGGTTGATTAATGCACTTGCAATGTTCATGGATCCGATAAATCGGGTGTTTCGACCATTTTTTGATAGATTCGTTATAATATTCATTGATGACATCCTGGTTTATTCAAAATGCCAGGAAGAACATGGACAACACTTACAATTGGTGTTGCAAAAGCTAAGAAATGAGCAATTATACATAAATTTTTCTAAGTGTGAATTCTAGTTAGACTAAGTGGCATTTTCTAGGCCATGTTATTTTAAAAGATGATATTCAGGTGGACCCAAGTAAGGTAAGAGTAGTTCAAAAGTGGCCTAGACCTATCACAGTTACTGAAATTTGTAACTTTTTGGATTTGGCAGGATATTATCGCTACTTTGTAAAGGATTTTTCAAAAATAGCTATCCCTTTGACTAGATTTGTACAAAAGAATGTCAAATTTCAATGGTTAGACACTTGTGAAGGAAGTTTCTAGAAGTTAAAAGAGTGTTTGAATTTCACCCCAGTCTTAACCTTACCCTTAGGGACAGAAGATTATGCCATGTATTGTGATACTTCTAGAGTAGGGTTGTATGTAGCACAAGCGTGTGATAGTGTATGCTTCTAAGTAACTTAAAAAACACGAACAAAATTTCCTTACCTATGATTTGGGAATGGCGACAATAGTTTTTGCCTTCAAAATTTGGTGACACTATCTTTATGGTGAAACTTGTGAGATCTATGCTGACTATAAAAGTCTCAAATATATTTTTCAACAAAAGGATCTTAACCTTAAACAACGAAGATAGATGAAGTTGCTTAAAGATTATGATTATACTATTATTTATCATCCTGACAAAGCTAACGTGGTGACGGATGCGTTAAGTAGGAAGTTAGCTATAATACCAAAATTTCTTAGCTTATCTCATGCCTTCAAATAACTTATTTACAAGAATAATGTAAATATTCAAAGAAAAAGGCATTAAAATCATGCATTATTTAGCATTGCGTCGTGTTTAAAAATTTCATTCGGTGTCACGTGGACCATGTGGGCTCATGTATCATATTCCTATATTTAATGCATGGATACAACTTATTTCCATCACCAAAATTAACCTAGAACTCGTGTATGGCAAAAGGAAGCGTAAAATTCATATATGCATTTTCAGACAGAATTTTCTCATTTCTGTCACAAACTTTGAAAAATCATAACTAATTTTAGAAAAATTGAAATCATGAATTCTTGGCTGTTCTAAAAAGTTACACAGTTCTAGAAAGCTACACATGTCTACATTATGCTAAAAATATATCTAGGCAGTGGAACACAATACAAAAGATGTTTGATATTCTAAATGATCTAGAGGTCAGGCTATCTATTGGTGCTATCACAGAATTTTGTTGCAAACTTTAAAAATATCCAATTAATTCCACAAAAATCCAATCCATATAAATAATATCAATATGGAAATTTGTGGATGTTAGCTAGTGGAAAAAAATAACTCTAGACCAGTTCAACCATGCCTAGACCTCGAAACTCAATCAAACAATAACTAAGATCGGCTAGTATTTCTGATATTGGACAGATTCTTTCAAAATTCATATCTCCCTCTCTAAACATCCAAATGAGGTGCTTCTAGTTCTTACAAGTCACTGGTAATATCTAATTCTCTGTATAAAATTTTGTAGCAATTGGACATGATTTGTCCTATGAGTGATAGAATTTAATTTTGGACCAGTGCTATAGTACCAATGACCAAAACCAAAAAAATTCTCAACTTTAACAATTCGCAAAATATTCCATAGACCTTTAAAAATTATTAACTTTAGTTTTCCAAAAATCTCTCAATAAGCTCTAAATGCATACCAAATTTCAGACCAAGAAAAGCTCATTTGGACAAAAAGTGATATAACCTCATGAAATGGTCATTTTTACTCCCTATCAAGAGTCACTTTGGTCCAAATGGCCTCCTCTTGAGTTTGGCACCTCTTAGGCAAGTTTAAAAGCATAATTATGACTTCTGGGAGCTGTCCAAATTTCGCACATCTCATTTTGGCCATTCAACATCCATTAATACACTAAACACATATGCCATTCAATGGTCTAAATACATAATCTCATTGATTTAATACTACATAAAGTTTACAGAGTCTATACATCGTATTACATGTGCTCAAGGTCTTACATTACCAAAAATAATATGTACAAAACTTCTTTGACATTCCATCACAAGTTAAACTACAAAATGAACAAGGTGTAGCCATTTAATATTCTTGGTAGACATTTCAAGAGTGAAGGAGAA
The DNA here is from genome assembly GCA_032878935.1 of Erythrophleum fordii. NCBI lineage: Eukaryota > Viridiplantae > Streptophyta > Magnoliopsida > Fabales > Fabaceae > Erythrophleum > Erythrophleum fordii. Next base: position 28,649,988 of record JAVQMF010000054.1, on the reverse strand, counting down.
AAGGGAGTGAGATTTTGAGAATCTCAATAGCTCACACACTTAGTCACATATACATTCAAAGCATACATATATCAAAATCTCAAGTGTGCAAACATAAAGTATATAATACTACATTTTCATGCCACATTTCTACATCAAGCCATTTTCATGCTCTAGGGACTTTTGGTTTTATCTCACCCCATTTTTAGGACTTTTGGATTTGCCTTACTCTTGGTTTAGGGACTTTTGACTTAGCATCACCCATTCAAGGGAATTTTGACCTAGTCTCACCTATACCTTAAGACTTTTGGCACATCCTCGCCCACTTTAAGGGACTTTTGGCATTACCTCACTCTTGAGAGCCATTCTCACAATCAATGGCATTCAAGACAATACATTGGTACCAATGCAACCTCAAGACATCAAGTGACATGTTCTTAAATCACAAGAGCATACACAAGCACACAAAAACATACATATACACACAAGAATGCAAGAGAATGAGGTGGAGAGCTACCTTGGATTTACGCAAGCTTTTCTTGATCCTTTCCTTCTTTCTTTTCGGCCTCACAAGTACACCTAGGTGGTTGGATGTTCTCTTGGCCTAGCCACCATAAACAACACACAATTACACACTTAAAGCAAACCAAGATACTAAACTAAAGCTTAAACCTACACTTGGTTTCATACTTGGCATTATGGTTCCATAATTGGCCTAATGAAGCAAATCTTGCATTTCAAGTTTTAGGCTCCATTCTCTTGTTATTTGTAAACTTTTTGGACTCATTTAAGGTCCTTGGAGCTATCTCACATTCAATTGTACAATTAGAAAACTAAGTTGCTTCACAAAGTATCATTATGGACACCATTGTCCCATCTCCCAATTCATGGTTCCTAAATTTTTACCAATGGTCTCTCTCATCTTCTAACATCATATAAAGTCCTAAACCAAGGCTAGAACAATTTAAAACACCCTCTATCCCATCCATCCTAGCTTGGCCGAACCTATGAGAAACAATAGGGTTCTTGGAGTTTTAAATTTTTCCTTGATGGGAGAGCCATTTGGGGAGGTTTCTAAGGATCTTAAGAGCTCAAGGAAATATTCACACAAAATCAGATTTTGCAAAAACTTGGAAAACACTACACTTTTCTAACTTGTTTTCTATTGATTTTTTTTTAGAATTTCTTGCCATATTCCATCTCCCCATGGCCTAAAACCCTTGTTCCTTCCTTGTATTTGGACAGAACATCCTCCCCTCCTTTGGTTCTTTTCTTGGTTGAAATGCACACAAAGGGAGGGGGAAGAGAAGATACAACAAAAAACAAATATTACCTAGGATTCAAGTGAGCTTTCAAGTGTCTTTCTCTTTGGTTCTCTTTTCCTTAGAAAATTTGAATTTTTCCCTTTCTTTTTGGACAAAAAATAGAACCAATCATCCAAAGAAAACCATGGAGAGAAAGCCAAGAAGGAGAGGAAGAGAATTGGAAGAAGGAAGAGCATGAAATTCTACAAATTTTCTTACCTTTTTCTTGATTTTTCTCCTCCTTTTGTGCACTTAGAAGAGAGCTTTCATTTGTAAAATTTAGGCAAAAAATTTCATGCTTAAGAAGGTGGGAGAAGAAAGGAAAAGTATGTGGGAGTTTCTATAAGCATATTTTTCCAAAAATTTTAATTTTGTCCTTCTGTAATGGTAATTTTGTTTTGGCTTCATTTTGGCTCCTTTTTTAGAACCGTCTTTTTTATCATAAAATTTAAGTTCCTAATTTAATAAAATACCTTTGGAATTACTCAATTTGGAGTTAAAACCTTACCGAATGACTCTGTCAAAGTTCAGGCTCGTTGACGTTGAAAAACATACACCGGAGGGGCTTTACCAGTCCCGCACTTCCCATAATTTTTGGGACTTTTGAGAACTTTGCACAACTCAAAACTTTTATTTAAAAATCCCTCCTATGTATTTTTCCAAAAGTTATACTTATTTACGAAAATGCCATTACGTTTCGTTCATTTTCGTCGCAAATTGTTTCTCCATCTTAATTCTATTTTTCTTTTCGTTTGAGTCTAGAATTATCATTTTTAAAAGTTTAGGACTCTACCTAAATTTTTTAGGATATTATCTAGGTTATTTTAGAGGACTTGCTTTTATAAGGCTCATTTCATCATTTTATAAAAATTACGTTCATTACATTAGTGGATAGTTTAACCCATATTTCAGAAGTTAGATGACCACTAGTTGAAGAGATTCATAAATTGGAAGAATGTGGGATGAAGTTCGAAATTGGTGAGTTTGAAGCATTCTTAGCTCATATGCAAGTCTATTCGTCCCTTATTAAGAAAGTAAAAATAGCTCAGAAATTAGATCCAAAGTTGAACAAGGTTATAGTAGGAGTAAATGATGGAAAAAAATAGTGAATTCATTGTGGACTTTGAAAAAGTGCTTAAATTTAGGAACTGACTTTGTGTACCTAATGTCAAAGACTTAAAGAGAGAGATTTTAGAAGAGGCTTATCATTCGGCATATACAATTCATCCGAAATCAACAAAAATGTACCAAAATTTAAAACAATCTTATTAGTGGGATGGTATGAAAAGGGATATAACCAACTGTCTCTTGTTGTCTAGTGCGTTAGCAAGTGAAAGTTGAACATAAGAAACTAGCAGGGTTACATCAGCAGTTAGAAATATCAGAGTGGAAATGGGAAGAAATTACAATATATTTCATTACAGGTTTACCTCGTATCCAGAAGGGGTATGATTATATCTGGATGATTGTAGATAGGTCAACTAAGTCGGCACATTTCCTTCCTGTCAAGACTACTTATAACGTAGCCAAATATGCACAACTCTATTTAAATGAAGTGGTAAAATTACATGGTGTACCGGTGTCTATAATTTTTTATAAGGGCCTCCAATTTACTTCTTGCTTTTGGAAAGCTTTTCAAGAGGCCTTGGGTACTCGAGTGAATCTCAGTACCCTTTCCATCCTCAAATAGATGGGTAGTCAGAGATAATGATTCAAATATTAGAAGATATGTTGAGGGCATGTGTCCTTGATTTTGGTAGTAATTGGGAGAGTCACTTGCCTTTAGCAAAATTCACATATAATAATATTTATCAAGCGAGTATCCAAATGACACCATTTGAAACACTATATGGAAGGCAGTGTAGGTCTCCAATTGGATGATTTGACATTGGTGAAGCCTAATTGTTAGGCCCTAATCTATTACAAGATGCGCTAGAAAAAGTGCTAGTAATTATAGAGAGATTATTAACAGCCTAGAGTAGACAAAAATCTTATATTGATCATAGACGTTGAGATTTAGAATTTATGGTGGGTGACTTAATGTTCTTGAAGGTGTCACCTATGAAAGGTGTAATGAGGTTTGGGAGGAGAGCAAAGTTAAGCCCAAGGTATATCAAACCATATGAAGCTTTGGATAGGGTTGGTTTCGTTGCTTATCATTTAGCTTTACCACTGGAGCTAGCAGGAGTGCATCCAATATTTTATGTGTCTATGTTGAGAAAGTATTTGCCGGACCTTTCTCATGTAATGAAATCTCAAGAAATTAAGTGAGACAAGGGGTTGACATATAGGGAAGAACCTATTGAAATTGTAGATAAGTAGGTAAGGAAGCTTCGCTCGAAAGAAGTAGATGAGGACTAAATACTCTCACTTGCTTAAGTCTTAAGGTTAGAACTTGAGATTTAAATTTGGGGACCAAATTTTCTTAAGGGGCAAAGAATGTAATAATCGGTAGAAAAATTAATTAATAAATAAATAATATATATAAGAAAAAAATTCCCTTTATATTTTATTTTTCCTTTCCTAGTCCTTTCTTTATTCTTTTCGTTTATTTCCTTCCTCTGCATACTGTTCAACTCTCCCCCCTATGCGTGTCAAGCCTCTCTTCCCTGGGTTGCCGTCACTTTTTCCCCCACCGTAGAGCCATCATTGGCGTCGCGCAGCTCCTCACAAGTCTCCCCACTGCTAGTTTAAGCATTGAAACCCAATAAAGGGAGCTAGCAGTGCCGTCAGTCTGCATGAGCTTCCTTCTGTCTCATCTATGCTTTTCTTTCATTTTCTTATTTCTAAACTCAATGATTTCTACCATTTCCTCCCATTTTTTGGCTTATCCCTGCTCTAAGGAGTGAAAAAAGTATTGAGATTCTTCCCTTTTGTTTGGTTGGTTGAATGAGGGTGAAGAAATTGGGGTTCTTTTAATGAGGCTTCTTAACCATGTTAAGTATGCATAAATCTTTAACTTTTGCTCCTTTGGAATGATTTTTTAACTTAAATTATGGAATGGAATTTAAGAAGGAAGATTCAAGCCAAAGGTTAGTTATATGTGTGTGAGTGGGATTATGGAATAAAATGTTATTTAGATAGCTATTATGGAACTACGTGAATGCAAAAATGATTGTTTTGAGCCTAGGTAGTGATTTAGTGAGTTTGGGTGTTATTAGGAAACTCTATGAGCATTGGCAGTGAAGGAAACCAGCCTTTCAAAGAAGAACAAATACTGTGCTAGTATTAGGCACCATCTGTGAGTAAATAATGGATTTTGATGTCCTTATCATTACCTTTGATTTTGATATTGTCATGTCTCTCTGAGTCTCACTATGTGAATTTAAATTTGTTGTTGCATGTATTTTTGTGGCAATGAGTTGATCTTAAGGGAACAACCTTCTAAATAAGTAACTTTTATTTATTCATTCCTTTAATTGGCCTTCTTTAGTTATTTATTTACTTATTTATATATTTATTCATTTTATTTATTTATTTAATGATTTTGGTTTCACATAATCCTAATCTTTTGTCTAAATATTTGAATAATGATATATTAATTTAAAATATTATTAGTGTCCCATGTGTAAATCTTCTTGCCATATTACCCTTGGCTTGGTAACAAAACAGAAACCCATAAATGGATGCTATAGTCATTGGTGGAACCAATGACTAGATAAGATATATTTAGTGGAAGGATCTAGGTGGAAAAGGAGCTGTGTAGCCACTCGTAAAAAATGGGTAAGGAGCTGCCAACAAGGTATAGCCGACACCTTGCATGACTGAGTGTTAAGCCTCCCTTAAATGGTCATATTAAGAGACTCAAAGTCTTAATGGTTATTCTTACACACATTGAACTATATAGTTGTTAGTTATTTCAATTATGATGATTAAGTTATTTACTATCTAGCTTGTTGGTCATGACCTTTTTGTTTTAGTTGTGGTAATATGCTATTTGCTCATTGAGTTTTCGACTTATTCCTTTAAATTTTAATTTTTAGATAGCGCTGTTGGAAGCCTCCCTCATCTTTCCGAGGCATTGTGGTGGTGAGCCTCTCTTTTTTTTTTTTTTTTTTGAATTGTAGGGGCATGGCTATTTTTGTTGTGATGAGTTTTGGATTTTAATTGTAAAATATTCTAAATGTAGATCCAATGGACATAGATTACATTTCCCCTCCCTTATTTTAGTCTTTTTGATATTTTGATGACTGGTTGTGGAGAGTAGAGCTCTCCTTTGTTGTATCTATTGATTTCTGGTTGTTTATAGAAATTTGGGATGTCCTATTTTCAAGGAACACTCTGCCAAATTTTTCACAAAAAGCTAGGTGTACTAGAATAAATGTCTAATGAGATAAGATTATACTTAATTTGCTACTATCCTGTGTAGAACTTCACAAGGTCATTGAATTAGGAAAACGTAATAACTTAGGCTTGCAGATAGGAATCCCATGTGGATTCTCGCACTGGTCACTCCTTCCAATTTGGGGCGTGACACCAAGAAGAATCCTTCTAGGTTGTGGCTTTTGAATTTTATGGCCATGACTCCATGCTTGCTGAATTTTGAGTAGTGCCATTGTACTTTGAGGCCATGGCTCTAGCTTTTTGGGGCCTAGGCTCCAAGAATTTCAACGATTATTTTGGTGCATTCTTCAACCTACAAAACACAAAAAAAAATTAATGAATAGCTAAAACCATACAATAAGTACATATTTAGCATTTAAACTATATTAAAACCTCCTGACATTTAAATACAAAACTTAATTAGAAGTTAACTTTAAACTACGAAATTTTACTATTTAAGAGTAAGACTTAATTTAACTTTTAAAAATATGCAAATTAACTCAATTTTGGAGAATTATCAAACTGCCATTAAAATAGTGGTGATTTTAAATGTACATATAAAGCATTTAGATTTGGATTCTCTCATCCAAATCTTCCCTCCTCTGTCTCTCCACGAAAATCTCAACCTTTAGATTTATCAGCCACTAACAATCAATGATAAAAATTTTGAAAGACACAATCTAAGGACTTAGATTTTAGTAGAGAGGTAGAGGAGGAAAGATTTGGTAGAGAGAATCCAAATCCAAAGCATTTATGCTCATGAGAGCTTAGTGGCGTTGAAACGCTATTATAGTCAAGGACTTTTATATCTTTTATATCTGGCATTTTTTGGAATGTACATACTATCAAATTGCAATAGAAAACAAGAACCAAACAAACCTATTGATCTGTGCTACCTTATATTAAAATCTATTAAATTTGAGCATGAACAACTTACAGATTAATCATTTTTGTCAAGAAAAAAAAAAGGCACAAATTCATCATATTGTATGTTAAAATGTGAAATTTAATTTTTAATTAAGAAAAAAGAGCAACAAGGATTGAAATTCTTGACCTTTGGTGATAAAATTACTAATATTATATCAAATGAATGCTTTCAAACTTAAATTATTAGTTGAATATTCATTAATTAATTTTATTATAATTTTTAATTATCCGCCTAGCTACTTTCTTGCTTAATTAGCTGCATACTTTGTTCCTTTTCTCCCGTCAATCTGATAATTAGATTTGGCAAAGTTGATGAAAAGAAAGTGATAGTCCTTAAGATGGCTTTATGTTGAGACTTAAGTATTAGAAAAAGAAAAAAAGAAAAAAATTTGATACCGATCTTTGCAAATTATGGAGGTAGGACCTCGTAAATGCATTTCTTAAACTACTCACTCACCTTATAAAAGAGTGCAACTTTTCCTCAAGTCACAAAAAAGCAAAACCCTAGTAAAATTAAAGCATTAGAATATTTAAAAGCTAATAACTAGCCCATGTTCCCAAAAGATTTAAAGTGAGAATGATGGGTGTATTTTTTTATTTTTTAAAAAGGAAATTTCAATAATTTCAGCAGACATCATCAAAAGAAGTTCATTAAAGTGCCATCAATAGTCTTGCTTCGTTAAAGCTCTAACATTGAAAAAATAAACCCCCCAAGTGTTTAATGATATTAACCTAATCCATTGATCATGATTATGTCTCACTGATTGCAACCCCTTTGGCTTTTTGGCATCTTAATCATGTATAAAAGAACAAAAAATATTTATATTCTTTAAAATTAATGATAAACAATTCTAAATGCATGTAGACAGCTATACAAGTTTTCATTCAATGTTCGAGAAAAGTCTAAGACTTAGGTGATGTTATTTTGATTTCCTTTCCCAAGACAAGTATATAAATTATAGGATCCGATGAACAGTTATTTAATAGGGTGATTATTCACAACCACAATGCTTAACTCAGCATTGTAAGATAGAAAAAAGGTCAGGGGCTGCAAAGAAAAAATGAACAAATTAATAGCCCAAAATAAAAAAAGTATGCTAAGTACATAGGGAGGGATTGGAATATCGAGATTGGACCGATCGGTTAGGTCTTGTTCAAATTATTATTTATCATGATCAATTTTACTTTTTTGAAGAAATATTTAAATAAATTATGTTTAATTAATTAAGTACATTAAATTAACTAATTAATAAAAATACTTGTATGAAGATGTCAAGTTATTTTTCAATAAATTTCAACTATGACACGATTAAATAACTATATGATCAATTCTACTTTCTTTCTGTAGTTGATGTGCTAATTATAGTAAAATATGAGTTGTCAGAAAACCTTCGCATACTTGTTTATTTCACATATTGAATCATTTATTAAGAAAATAATTTAAATCCCAATTTTGAGTATTTAATATCATGTGGCTACATGTGAGGAGCTCTTCCATAATTAATATCAAGAACCAGAATTTAGAAGTCAAAGTGCTAGAAGAAGAAGAGATAAATATAGTAAAATCATTAATTTTATTAAAACAATGAAGGAGAGTGCAATAACTCCAAATATTAGGATGGTAAAGTAGTAGTATTATTATTATTTTAATAATTAGATTACTAATTCATGTCTACATGCCACCCCACTATACAAGAAACAGTACAATCATATCTTTCAAATCTAATAATTAGAAATTAAAAGCAACAACAGGAATTTTTAATTTTTCATCATGGAAAACTGACTCAATCTTATAAACTAATATATAATCAATTGAACCACTTTTCACAAATTAAAGTTTGGGTTTTATTTGATTGGAAAAGATATTGCTATGTTGTTGGCAAGACTTCCTTCACCCCCTAAATGATTCTTTCTTTCTCTTTTCCAAAACAAAAAAGATGAAGTGAGAGAAAGTCGAAAGCTAAGAAGATAAACTATGTCCTCTCTAACTATATTTGTGTGAGTGTGTGTGTTTTCTTTATTAATCTATTTTTTAATCCAAAATGCAACTATTGTCTATAAATAAAATTAGAATGGATCTTCTATAATATTATATATATATATATATATAGAGAGAGAGAGAGAGAGAGAGAGAGAGAGAGAGAGAGAGAGAGAGAGTTGAGAAAAGGACCGCACAAAAATTAAATTTATGTACATCAAGTCTCTTTGACATTTATATCTAAAATAGATGTCACTTGACTCAAGGCTCTAACATTACAATTATTCAATTAGTTTTTACATATGAAAATATTGGAAAATCCTTATTTGATTATAACTCTCCTAAATGAAAATTTTCTTTTTTTTTTTTTAAATTTGTTCTTTTTTTATCGATCCAAGAAATTCCATAGTTCTCTTCTATACGTCTTTCATTAAGGAAAATCCTATTAATCATGGTAATATTCCCTTACAGACCAAATAATTAATAATTATACAATATATATAATTTTCAAATCAAAATAAATTTAAGTCAATCCAAATCATCACAAAACATAATACAATTATTTAATCTTGATAAGTAAATATCATCATTTGTAAAATTCTCCTTTTTATTAGTATTTAACTGTCTCCTGCTGCCTCCCACTAATGAGACGATTTGTTGTGAGTGCGGAAAATGTACAAACAACAATGCAGCCTGGGTCCTGGGATATGTTTTCACTGTGATTGTGATCACAAATTGACCAGACATGCGTACAATTCAAGACATTTCACTCAATAAAAATCTTCTTTTTTTTAACTATTTTTACCTCTCATAAAAGATAATTGAAAAAAATTATAATTTAAAATCTTAAGTCAAAAATATTTACATTAAAAAAATCTCATATTTTAAAAGTATTATAAAACATTTTAGGATGAAAAATTTAAACTATGCAAAAAAAATTACAATTTAAAATTTTCTTAAGTTACAATTATTAATTTTAGAATCTTTCAAAATAATTTCAATATTTAAAGTCCATCAATATATATATATCTTTAAATTAAAATTTTAAACTATAATTTTTCCAAAGATAATTCTTTCCATTATTTTGATTGCCTTTAACCTAACTGTCCAAGTTCATGTATTGTTTGACTGTCGCAAGGAAGTTACCTGCACTATTTTTACAGTAGTAGATTGGTTTATATATTTTTCTCAATAAAAAATTTTTAATACTCTTTTACATATATATTTATAAATAGCTTTATTTAAGCATTTAATGTCATAATAAAATATATTGATCTTTAATAAAGTATGCTAATTTGAGCAACAATAATATGAAATTAAACATTAACCAAGAATAAATTGGTGATATACTGGTGATCTGCAACAATTTTTTTTTTTACTTTAATGATAGGTTAGAATCTCTTATATGTATGGTGGAATTGTATGTAATTGTTTAATGATAGTTTTTATTTTTGGTGAGATTTCTTATTTTTTATTGGCTCAATTTACAATTTGCTTCTTGAAAAATAAATATCTGATCGCATGTGTGTGTGTGTGTAGTTGAGTTTTTATTTTTATTTTTTTAAATTTTGAAGTCAACTAAAATTTTATTTTGGACTAACAAAAGGATCCAATTGAATTTAAATTGAAAAAAATGCAATTATAATTATTTTATTTTAAGAACAAAACTTAAATCAGTTATATTTTTTGGGACCAAAATGTGTATTTGATATTTTAACTTTTATTTTCATTTAGCCACAGTTTTTGTGGTACATGACTAATCAAAATATCAAATTCTTGCTGGTTTGTTTTATAAAAATAATAAAAATTTAAAACTAGCACGTATAAGGCAGATTAAATATTAAGATTTAAATCGTTGCAGAATGAATAAGGCAACTTAATTGATGGAGGGAAACGTGTGAAGTATAATTAAAATAATAAAGTCGAGACATAATGCATTACATAATCCGAATACTACTTATTATAATTTATAAAATTAAATAATGAAAATATTATGACAGAGTGATCAAAACCAGTACTTTATTTGGCCCATTTGGTTCACGCGCAAGAAAAAGAGAGAACAATGCATTCCATCGGTTGACTCTGTTTGGTTAAAGGCATCTCAATGGAAATGAAATCCTCACACTACAACTGTAGCCCGTGAAACTTGAAAGGCTTTGTAGCGACAATCGGACAAAGATAATTTTCGACGTCAAAACTCGCTGTCGTGCCTCTGTTTGGGATCGAAGAGGAAGCTGTAGATGCCAAATCCACTGTTTGGGATTGCTGCAAATCACATTTTCTGTTGATGTCAAAGACAAAACTGTGTCCTACCAATGTTGAAGACGAAGCCAAATCTGCTATGCCACGCCGTGCACAGAATAGAAGACGACGTCAACGTCGAACTCGCTGCAAACAATTTAAAATTTGTTTTGAAACTGTTTAATTCTTAAACTATACACAGGTTTTTTTTTTTAAATTAAAAATTATTTTATAATTTAATCGAATCTAAATTTTTTTTAACTAAAGCAGACTTTTCCTAAAACAAATTCTCTTTTAGTTTTGTTAAATTTACACAAACATTTTATTTATTTTTAAAACATATATAGATTTTTTTAAAATAAAAAATTACCTTATAATTTAGTCTAATTTTAATTTTTTATTAAAATACTCTTCATTAATTTTAATAAAATTAAATAAAAAATATTTAGGTCAAAAAATTGAAATAAAACAAAAGTATAAGATGACCTTTTCTTTTAAAAGAAATTCAAATATATTTAAAAAATAAAAAAAAATATACACAACTTTAACAAAATTTATGCAATTTATTCTAAAATGTTAAGTTAAAGTTTTAAATTATAATTTTTATACACGATTTAAATATTTAGTCTTTGTGTTTTTAAAAATAATTTAAGATTTTAAAATTTTTTAATGTAAGTGTCGTTAATTAAAAATTTTAAATTATAATTTTTTCAAAAATTTATTGGGATGTTGCGTGCAGCAATTCTATAATGATTTTTTGTCCTTCGCATGTACCACAAAAACAAAGTGACATTTCAGCGTTATCATCGCTATGCAGAAGCCATCATGTATGTACATGTCCCTCCTCACTCATGAATAATATTAGGGGTTATGATTATAAAGTATATTAAACTAATATAATTATTATTAAAGTCACTTATTTGTACAGAACATCGTCATCATAAGCAATTTAGTTTGGCTCTAAATAATTAAAAATTCTCCCATGCGACATTTTATATTTTTGGTAATTAATCTATTTAAATTATTTTTTATTTTATTTATATATTTTTCTCTAATAAATTGTGTACAAATTATTTTAGTTACGTTTTGTATTTGATTCTGAAAAGGATTAAATGACCTCACTTCAACTGAGATACAACTTAATACTTACTTTATGTGTGGAAGATTTGATCACAAAAGGTTTTTAAGAAAAATTATAACTGAGAATTAAGATATTTATATTAAAATATCTTAAAATTTGAAATTATTATAAAAGATCTAATATCTACAAATTTTAACTTGATATTTTGAATTATAATTTTTTTGTGCAATTTAAATATTTTATATTTAGGACCCTAACAATAATTTTAAAATTTAAGGTATTTTAATATAAATATTTTTAATTTAGGATCTTTAAAAGATTCTATCCTTTTTTTAACAATTCTTTTTTACAAAAAACCATTGTTATTCACGCCCCCTTCTTTTATTGATTACTCAGTCCTTTTTCTCATACTTTTTCGTCTCATCTAAAAAATATATATATAACTTTTTAATTTCAAGTTATTTACAAATATTTTTAACTTCAAAAATTAAAAAAAAAAACTTTAACTTATGCTGCTCAGCATTTAAAAACATATTTTGGTCTTTTTTTTTTTTTTAGTGAAAATGCCACTTCACAATTTTTCCTTTGTTACTCTTTCCCATTAATTTAAAAGTAAAAAAGAGTAGTTAAAAAGTTTTTAAAAAAACTTGTATAGAAATAAAATGTGTCAATGCTTAAGTCCCAAAATTACCATATGTTAAAATATGAGAATTTAATAGAAGAATAATAAATTTTTTAAATTGAAAGAGATATTTATCGAAGAACTAAATTGAAAAGGTATGGGCCTGTTTGATTTTGTTCTGGTTTTAATGTTTTCAAAACAGATGTTTTTTAGAACAAATTTTGAAAACAAAAAAAATAAAAAAATTTGTTTGAATTATTGTTCTAAAAATTAAATCTAAGAACAAAAAATTTAAAAAACTTGTTTGAAGAAATTGTTCTTAGAATAAGTTTTAAGACTAAAACAAAAAAATTTGTTTGATTAACTTGTTTTATTTAACTAATATTGATATTGTTTTTTTATAATTATTTAATATTATATTATATTAATAAAGTAACAAAATGGTAAAATTTGAATAGAATGACCAATAAATAGTATAAAGATATTTTTTATTTACCAGCAAAAATAACATAGTTAACGTGGTGGGCGACAGATACAATAAAGATGAAGAAGAGACACTTATATTTTAAAATGCAGAAGGAGATGTTCAAATGAGAAAATGCAGCAGGAGAAGCCCAAACGAAAAAATGCAAGAAGAAGAAGAATGAAGAAGTTAGATTGAAGGAAATGGCTAAATGAAAAAATACTCCTGGAGGAAGACAACGAAGGAAAAAATAATGCAAGTTCAAGATCCAAGTAGATGCCTTAGACTTGTATGAAGACGGCGAAAGAAAAAAATGACGTAGCAAGAGAAATGAATAAAATAGCTAAGTTTGCTTGGTTACTTTGGTTATTTTAAGTTTGCCATTAATGAAAACATCTCAATTATCCACCTCTAGGTCTGTTTCGCGAAACTAAGCTGCAAAACAATAAAAAGTAATTTTGGTTTTTTAATTCTTCATAACAGCCCTTTACTTTTTTGTTTTACAGAATATGTTATTAAAAATAGACAATCAAATGAGTTTTCTTGGTTTTCTGTTTTCAAAAATAAAAAGTTATTCTGGAAACTGATTTTTAAACAGGCCTATATTTCCACCTTTACCTTTGGTTTATTAGTATTAGTTATTCAATTATTTCTTGATCACTTTGACAAAGATGGAATATTCCCAAAATATATAAAGTAAATTATTCCCTATGTCTAAGAGATACTTAAATTATATAATTTTTTTAATTTTAAAAATCTATACTTCTTTTCTTAAAAATTAAAATTGATAAATTATAATTATATTTATTTTGACCAAAATATCTTTATACCTATTATTTATAGAATATAACAAAAAGTAGATTATATTGAACTAATATAAAAATAGTCAATTTTTTAATTTAGAATAAATTAAATTTATAATTTTCAACATAAAATAAATAACATGAAAATAAAAGTTTAGAAAATGTATTTCTTAATAAATTATATTTTTAATAAAAAATTAATATCCTTCTTGAAAATATTTTGATTACATTTTAGTTTAAGGGAATTTGTATATATTTTCATCATAAAGAGTAGAGTTGTATAATTTAAAGATCTTCCCAAAAAAAAAATTTACCCAAATATATAGTATATTGATGATTGTTTTGATCACAAACCTTTTAGCAACTTCTTCGTTAATTTGATTGTAATCCTAGACTAGAACATCCATCACCATTAATGTCAACCAAGTACATGATTTCAATTATTCAATCGTGAATATGAATGAAGCCTTGAAAGATAAGACGGCCAATCAAAGTGAAGAAAGTTACTGTAATATTTTCCTTTGTCTTTCTATTTTTCTACCCCCCACGGTGGGGCAGATTGAATATTGGGGTATAGGTATGATAAGTTCCATGATTCTTTGTCTACTCCATTAAGTTGAAGAAAAATACTAAACGTTGGAATGATGTTTAAGTATACTCTTTACCCTTAAAATAAACGTAAAAAAATCAATTAAAGCGTGTATTTTAGGTTGAAGAATCTATTGATATACATTTCGATTGATCCAACTTCACTTGTATAATATAACTTACACTGGTATTTTTGAATATTTAGTGCAGGGGAAATTAGAAGAACCGAAGATATTGGAGATTAAATCATAATAATAGTTAGAGCTCCACAAATCTGGAGTTGGTTTAGTCATTGGTGTAATTCGGCATTTGGTCTAACTTTGCATTGGGTTTCAAATTCTGAATTTGGTGCCCGACTTAAGCTGATTTTTTGAATTGGCTAAACTATTTTATTTTATTATAAAAATTATAATATAATTTTTGAAAAGAAAGTTAAATTTTTTATATAAGTCCTTATAAAATTATAATTGATTTTGAAAAAAATTTATTAATAAGATCAGATTGAGTTAGTCTAAATTAGCTGACTTAAATAGTTTAATTAAAAAAGTTTTTTGGCTTAAGCCAACGTGATTGGTTCAAGTCTTCTTGATCACTTCTAATAATAACTTTTGAAATATATTATAATCACATTGCCATTTAACGTGATTTTTGCCTCTACTAATTATGATAGGGTTAAGACAAATTATTTCTGAAAATGATCTAAAGCACCAGAGAATTACGGTTAGCAGCTATACGGTATTGTCTCCTTAAGAATAACTCTGAAGGAAGCAAAAAAGGGTGGAGAGGAATTAGGACCTATTTATAATAATCATTTTGAACCGGTATAATTTATTTAAATTTCGTTGAATCATTATTTAAATTAAAAATAAAAAATAAAACTTTCACTACTTCTGCAAACCTATAACAATCATATAATTGTTGTTTTATGAACTAATTGCCAGTCAAATGTTAGCCTCGATATTCTTTTACGCCAAAATCCAGCATCGATCAACTATTGATTTGCATAATAAACTTCATAAGGGGAAAAAGAAAACATTACTCTCTTACAAACTTTTTTTTTTTAAATGTTTTCACACGTAGGAGAGAGACTTCTCTTTATAAAATTTTAAAAAAATTTTTTAAGTACATCTGGAATATAGTGTACCTAAATAAATTAATGGATGAGATTGAATTTGTACAGGTAGGATCCATGTGTAGTACAGGTAAGACCTGCGTACAGAGTAAATCTGAACCGTAAAATGTACAAATGACTGAGCGCACCGGGTATATGTAAGGATTGCTCAAATTTCAAAGCATATTTGGTCCATTCAAAGTAAAATATGAAAGACACCATTCTCTCTTGTACACATACTCACTTGTAGTTTTTAAACTATTGTTAATATTCTTTCACCTAACTTGAAAAACTAAGTAGTCCCTATAACTTATAGAATCATGCGTAGAGCAAAGTTATATATCTTTCATTCGATGTATGTACAAATTATAAATTGAAGCTAATATAAGCAATACTCTTCGGGATCGATTTTATTGTGGCCACCGGTGCATATATATGAAAGCAATCAATATCCTCTTTTTGCCTAAAGTTTGAATTGACCCATCAATATTATGTTTTTATCTAAGTACCGACTTACACTCTATGGGTTGAGAATTTGGAGAGGTAAATCAAACAAAAATCCAAGAGTTTTTCAATAATCTGTTTTATCATTAATAACTTATCTCCACAAACTAACATTAATTTCTAAATGCTATACGGATCTTGTTCAATAATAAGATGAGTATTTGACTTAAGATTGATTTTCTATTGCCTAAGAAAATAATCAACTTGAGAGGAAATGAAATATAAATCTAAAGCACTTTTCTTTAGTAGATCTTTGACTCCACCTAGGTTCGCCAGGAGGTTACATATTTCTTGTTTCATTTTTAGAAGATGGATAAGGTTATTTTTCATATTTTTAGCTTTTGCACTAACAGAAGCATTGATGAACTTAATTTTTAAAATTTCCATATCAATTGATTATACTATTACATTTAAATCTATATGTCTTGTCTATATGCTTTTGAACTTTTGCATGTCCAACAAAATATCACTATATAAAAATATTGCTTTTAGCTAATTATTTAATTTTCTAAAAGCTAACCCCCGTTAATTTAGGAAGTTGTGCAATTTATCCCCCTAGTTTTAAGAATTGACTATAAACTCTACAAACTTTTAATTTTATTCAATTCTAATATTTTCATCCAAAATCTGAACACCACCTTGCCCACGTCGGTTAAAAGAGAACAAATCAATTATATATAAATATATATATATATATATGTCCAATCTATCATTTCAAGTAGCAAATAAAGACTTTGTCACTACAAAAAAAGTGAAAAGAAATGACCAAAAAAAGAAAAAAAAAAAAAAAAGCTTTTGTTCGCCACTTAGGATGACAAGGTAAATGCATTTTTACTAATTTTGATGTGGAACATGTAACAAAAGAATTTACAAAATGTGCTGAATGTCAGAAACCTAAAGGAAAAACCCGTTGCTAATAAAATAAAATGAATACTTTAATTTTAAACAATCATAACTTTTTATCCAACAAAATTTTATTTTAGGCTTTACTACAGATAAATGGAAAGCTCTTTGTAGATCCTGTTGTCATTTTGATCTAAGTTTACTTCTTTGAAGGTTTTTTAAGTCCAAAATCTTTCATTTCGTGTGTTTAAGACTACTATAGTATTTACCCCTTTTTTGTATTTTTGGTCATTTATTCTTATTTTTTGAAAATTAATTAAGGCAAATATATAAATAGCTTTTGATCCTTTTTTTTACAGCAATTTTCTTTTGAATAAAATTTCTTGTTCAAATTTTTGGATTTCATATTCAATTTTTTTTTCCTTTTATTGCATGTTTTGCCACTTCTTATTTTACTTTTTTTTAACCTTTTTTCAGTGTACATGGACAAGTAATGTTATAGTTTAGGGTGGAAAAGTTGACAAAGTGGCTGCACCAAATTAAAAATTTAAAGGGAATAAATTGTACAACTCTTAAATCTAGAGGAGTTCTTTTCATTTTGGTATTTTCTAAATATTTGATGTACAATTTTTTTCTCCCTACGTTCTCCATTGTTATTTTCTTTTTATCAAATGTCAACTTTTTTCATACTACAAGAATATGTTAAAAATTTAACATACGAAATCACAGTGTATTACTCATCAATTAACATCACTATAAGAGATTTCATTAAGAAAAAATCAATATGAGATATAATATTATATAAAAACTAAAATTATATAAATTTTTTTTTATTTTTAAAATATACACATCAATCTAATTTTAAAATTTTTAATTAAAATATCATCTACTAACTTAAATGTACAAATATATATTATATCCAAATATACACATAAAAAAAATAAATTTTATTTTCAAATATGTACAAATAAGAATAAACAAGAAGATATAAAAAAATTGAAAAAAGATACTATAATAAATGAAGTGCTAAAAAGGAATAAAAATTTTAAAAAAATAAAAAATATATTATATATGCGTGGGCGTACATGCACACACACGCATATATATATATATATATATATAAAGAAAAAATAATTTTTTTAAATACTAAAAAGAATTGGCGCATTCAATTTCTTTTACATTTCCTGTTGTTACAGTCATGAAATAATGAATTATGAAATTTAAAATAATAATAATAATAATTTATGGTCAATATTTAGGGTTTTAACTATTTAAGAAAGGGGGAAAAGTGCGAACATTATGAGTATTAAAAAAAAATTGTCGGAAAAATATATCAAAAGTGTATCTAAAGGAAATTAAATGATGGAAAGGAGTGATAAAAATGGTAACAAAATGAATTTATGAAAATGTTTATTTGTGAAAATTTTGTACTATGAGAAGGATAAAAATAACGCATATCATCATATAGTTTAAGATATAAATAATATTTGAATTTCAATACTTTTGTACCTCTATATAAATAAATATTAAAATTATTGGTAAAAAAAACCATTATGAAATTGCGCATATTCCACTGATTCAAAATGCAGATAAACTAACATAAGAAATTAGTTTAATAATTAAGAATGTGTGCTTTCTACTTTTTATATTCATTGTTTATATAATATAATAATTATTAAATATTATTTGAACAATACAAAAATAATTAATTTTTTAAATTTAAAATAAATTAAATTTATAGTTTTTAATACAAAATAAATAATATTAAAATAAAATTTTAGAATATTTCTAATAAATTATATTTTTACCAAAAATTATTATTCTTACAAATATTGTGATTATATTTTAATTTATGTGAATTTTTATAATAAAAAATAAAGTTATGTGATTCAAATTTTTTTAGAAACAGTAATTTATTCTAAAATTAAAAGCTATCAAGTTTCCAAAACCAAAATCTGCTGTGAATTAGAATGACAAAACTGTCCCTAACGCACCTCGTGAATTATTCTTTTGCCATCATCGTCTCTAGCGGCAAAGTCATGGTCGGCATACGCTCTCCAAAGCTTCGTTAGATGTAATTTTTTTACATAATTTTTGTATAATATTTATGATATTTTATTATTTAATACTTTTTACTATTTATTTAAAATAAGAGTATGAGAATCATTTTTTAAATTATTTTTTATTCCCTTCACAATTTTATTCTTTTATATTTTCTATACCAAACAGTTCAATTTATTATATTTACAATCACACATGGTTGAATTAGTTTAGTTATCCTGTCATAATATTACAAATTCGAGACTTTAAATAAGGTATAATAATTATAAAATAAAATTTTTTAATGTTACCAAATTTATTAAATTATTATTATATTTATTAATTAAAAATTTTATTTTTATACAAATTATAAGTATAATTATAAGAATAAATATAATAGAATGAACTAAATATTATGTATAATAATAATTATTATTATTACTATTTTACAATTAAGGTTCATGGCTAGTCCGTATTTACAGTATCACCACTCTTATTTTTCTAACTTGATTAAAAATAAAATAAAATTGTATACTAAGATTAATAAATTCATATAAATCATAATTTATTTTCAAAATATTAAAAAATATAATTAAAACTTATCATTATGTACTTAACCATACATAACATGTTTTTGCCCACTATGACTAACGTATGAACTTAATCCTTAGCCACACGTAGCATATTTATTTCTTTAGGCATTACTGAAACTTATATAATATTTCTTTTAAAGATAAAACCCCAATATAACCCATTCCTTTTTTTTTATTATAATGTTTATGATAAAAGGTTTTCCCAACATGCGTCCCAGCTAAACTCTCAAGAGTGATTTTAAAGAGAGCTCACGTAGACACTTAATCTACTAATAAATGGCCCATTATTAAACTTCAATAATTATTAAAATAATAAAAATTTCAATCTAGAATTGTGAAATAAAAAATTCATTCTTAAATACTTTTATATTTCCCAATGAAGTTTTAGTTTTTTTAAATGACGTATTTTTTTTATAAGTTTTTCATTACTCAGTCTAAATCAACTCACACAGAATGAATTAGTTGTGAATTTATAAACAGCTCAACGTTTAACCCATAATTACAATCTAATACTAAAGAGATAATTAAAAAAATAACATCAAACCTCTACTTTCTTATATACTTATAATCAAATTCTCAACGCATGAGGTTGAAAATTGGTTCATATAAATGAGATGAGATACTTTCGTGAAATAATTGATTGAAAGGTGAATAATTTTTATTAAAATAAAATTTATGATTTTACTTATAATAAATTATATGAATTTCTCATAAATTTTGTTAAATTTTACATAATTTTCTTCTATTTTAAAAATACATTCAATTTTTTCTTAAAATAAAAAATTATACTTTAATTTAATTTTATATGTTTTGACTAATCTTTCATTAATCACTTTTATATATTTTTTTATGAAAATTACTTTAATTAAAAAATTTAAAATCAAAATAAAAATATTTTTTTCAGAATAAAAAATATAGGTAATTTTAATAAAATTCAATGTATATATAATTTAGTCTTTAATTAATTATTGAGGTAATTTCATTTGCTTACACGTGTGCAAAATTTGAGGCACACTCATCTTAAGGGCGTCGTGGTAGAGTACGCTCCACGGAAATCTTCATTCCTTAGGTCTCAAAAGAAAAACATACAAGGTGCTTACTCAGTTGCGCACACGTTTCATTTTTCTTTCTTTTTCGTTTTTTAAGACATAATCTAAATATAATATTTAAGATGCTTATTACATAAAATTTTCAATAAAAATATGATAAATAAATGTTTTTGAATCTTAATATTACATAATTAAGTATTTTAAAATTTGTTCACATATTATATTTTCGTTTGATAATTTAAAAATAATTCAGATTTATCCTTAGAAAAAACTTAAATATATTTTTCGTCCTAATAATGTTGTAAAAGTTTTAATTTAGTTCATTAATTTTTAATAGAGCTAACAAAATCTTTTAATATTGAAAAATATTATAATTAAGTTCTTTTTTATTTTTGTATAACAAATCATATTTTTATTAAATTTGGCTCTAATTGAAATTCAAATCTAAAATTTTAAATTTTGGATACTTTAATTTTATTGACCCAATGGTCATACTGGTGATAATAAAATTTGATAAGGTTGTAGTTAAATCATATTTATGAATGAGATTCAAGTTACATTGATTTGCTAAATGGCAAACAATTAATTAAAATTATTTTAATATTTTATTTGAATTTAAATAAAAATAATTTGGGAAAGAGAAAACAAGAACAAAACTTGTTATAAATCGAGAACGGCTGTAAATGAGAAAATGGTTTGAAAGAGAGAAAATTGTAGTGCTCTAAGATAAAAATGTTTCACTAAGAGTATTAGAGTTAGTAATCATAATTGTGATAATACATTTTCAGTCCCAATAATATTATAAAAGCTTTAAATTAGTCCATTAATTTTAATTGAACTAACATAAACTTTTAATATTTGGAAACATTCTAATTAAGCTTTTTTTTGTGATAGCAAATTATTTTTATTAATTTTGGTTCTAATTAAGATTCAAATCCAAAATTTTTAATTCTGAATATTCTAATATCATTGAGCCAAAATTCATTAATTGTGATAATAAAGTTGTAGTTAACTTATATTTATGAATGAGATTTAAGTTACATTAATTTGCTAAATGACAAATAATTAATTAAATTTTTTTTCAATTTTATTTGAATTTAAATAAAAATAATTGACAAAGAGAGAAAAGAGACCAAAATGAGTTATGGATCGGGAATGGCTACAAACAAGGAAAATGTTGCTTAAAAGAGAAAGAAAGTTGTATTGCTTTAAAAGGAAGATGCTACAATTAAGAGTAACAAACTTAGTGAGTAGGGAAAGTATTTGTATGAATTAGGTGTGTGTGTGTGTGTGTGTGTGTGTGTGTTTGTGTGTGTGTGTGTGTGTGTATTCTTTGATGCGATGTGGAACTCTTTTTATATAAGGAGAAATATAAATTAATCATGACTTTAATTAAGTTAATAGAATCAAATTGTATTATTCAAAATAAATTTTGGTTAATAAAATTGTACTATTTAAAATGATTTATTATTCCAATTCGCTACATGCAACTTGACAATGCTTGAGATTTTGCGACCATAAATTTTTGGACCTTAATACAAATTGAATCAATTTATTTAAACCTACAAACATTTATAGTTTATAAAGTATTTATAACAAAATAGAATCTTATTATTTAGCAAATTCATATTATTTAGACAACAGATGTTAACTAAAATTACTTTTTTTTTTCACATTATCACAAGAGTAGGACTAAAATTAAAAATTAATTATATTATTTTTAATATTAAAAAAACTTTGATTCAATTAAAATTTTTACAATACCCAAAAAAACCCAAAAGCTAATTTTGAAAAAACACATACGCACGCAATCACACTTGAACACACTCACACAATCACTATGCAGTCTGGGCAGTTTTCGATGACGCGGAATATGAGGGGCAGATCCCGATATTCCAAAAGAGCGAGAAGGACTCTATGGTCATTTCACGACAACAATCAAGTAGTACATCGTACGATCATCAGCTCCCACACGCGTCATAGATCTAAAGACTGGTGTATTTGTTTCGGTGCGTTCGCGGTCACGCTAGCTATCTGCGTTCACCTGATGATTCATGCCACGTATTACGACACGTGGCATTTAATGTCCACGTCAGCATCTCGCGCCTCCCGCTATAAAATGGCAAACCCACCCACGCACCTCGTCACCTAATCCTAATAGCCCCACACCAAAGAACCTGAGGGGACCCCCAGAAGCTCTCTTGCTTGCCTTTTACCCCTCCTTCCTCCACCGTGCTCCGTCGCCGGCGATCTGAGCTCGCCGGAGAAATGAATATTCCGGCGAACCTCTTTTCCCTGTCGATGAACAATGCTCGTCTCTCCGATCATCGCCGTCATGTTTTCCACGAAATTCCTAACCTTATAATAGTGATCTCCTTCTGTTCTCGCCTTTTCTAGAAGTTGTTCGACGGTTCTTCTGTGTGTCTTGAGGAAAGCATCGTTCTCGTCGGTTCGTACATAAGTTTTGGTAGATTTTTCCTTTCCGTTTTGTTGATCGGTGAAAAGCGTGCCGGTTCTGTGAGTGGTTGTTTTTTTGAGGTAACCAGAGTAGCAGATGATGAGTGTTTTGTCAACTGGGTTGCTGGTTGGATTTGCTTAGTGTTTTAGCTCCTTCTTGTTCATCTTCTTTGGAAAGAGAGAGGAGTGTTTCAATTTCGATGTACATTTTCAGAATCTGTGTTTGACTTTGTCGCTTTAGATACTTGCAACTTCTTTTCTTGAGCGCGTGAAGTTCATTGATCTCTGCAAATGGAGCAGAGCTGACACAGAGTGGTGGAGTTTAGTATAATTACGAGGTTGTGAGAGAGAGAGATAGAAACGAAGCGGGTTTGCAGATCATCTTTAAAATTTTCTCAGCCATGCCTCCGATGAAAATACAGCCCATTGATATTGCTATCGATTCCCAGAAACTGAAGGAAGCAGCGGTTCGAAACGATTCGGTGAAACCAGTGTTGAAGTCGCGGCTCAAGAGGCTGTTCGTGTTTGATCGGCAGTCTCCGAGCGTTTTGAAGACTTCATCGGCGGAGAAATCCGTCGCTGGTGAAGCTCAGAATCACAAAGATGGAGGTGGAGGCTCGGAGTTTGAGCCGAGCTCAGTTTGCTTGGCCAAAATGGTGCAGAATTTCATCGAGGAAACTAACGAGAAACAGCCACCGGCGGCGAAATGCGGTCGTAATCGCTGTAATTGTTTCAACGGGAACAGTAATGATAGTTCTGACGAGGAATTCGACTTGTTCGGTGGTTTTGGTGAATCAGTTGCCGGTGGATCATCCAGTGATGCCAGCGACGTGCTGAAGGTAAATGTCGCAAACTCACCCTACCTTTCCTCATCGTTTTGAGATGAAATTGCAAAATCTAAAGCCTAGTTAGCACCGAAATTTTCATAACTTAGATTTTCTTTCATTTTCTTAGAAACCAAACAAAGCAAAATAGGTGAGAAGCTGAAATCAATTTTTTTTTTTTTTTCTGTTTTCCGTTTTCCAGAGTTTGATTTTATGCGCTAGTGTTGCCGAGAGGAACCTCTTGGCTGACACTGCGAAGATCGTTGAGAAGAAGAACAAGGTCCATAAACAAAAAGACGATTTGAGAATGATCGTTACTGATAGCCTTTCTTTGCTTGGCTACGATTCTTCCATCTGTAAATCCAAATGGGACAAAACCCCATCTTACCCTGCTGGTACACTTTTCTTCCTGAATTTCCCTGACATTATTTAGAAATTTCAATTGAAAATAGAAATTAAGAAACAAAAATTTCCTCGTTGATTCATTATCAGGTGAATATGAATACATCGATGTGATCGTTGAAGGAGAGAGATTGATAATCGACATCGATTTCCGATCAGAGTTCGAGATAGCTCGATCAACTGGGACCTACAAGGGCATCCTTCAATCACTGCCTCACATTTTCGTCGGAAAATCGGATCGTCTAGGTCAAATTGTATCGATTGTATCGGAGGCGGCTAAGCAGAGTCTGAAGAAGAAAGGGATGCACTTTCCGCCGTGGAGGACGGCGGAGTATATGCGAGCCAAGTGGCTCTCTTCTTCCTACACTAGGGCAAAGCAACCCCCATCGTCCTCTTCTGTCCAATCCGACGTCGTTTCGGAATCCCAGACCTCCAATAAGGGGAACGTGAACGACGGCGATGATGAGTCTGCGACGACGGAGGACGATTGTGGTGAGTTGGAACTGATCTTCGGCGAGAAAACCTCTCCGCCGGACCCGTTACCGGAGGTTGATGCCGGTGAAGAGATGACCAAGCCGGTGGTGGATGTGGCGGCGCTGCCGTTGTGGCAGCCGCCGGCGATCAAACCGAAGAGTGTTGAGAAGGGAGCAAAGGTCGTCACAGGATTAGCGTCTCTTCTCGAAGAGAAACCTTCGAACTAAAATTTTGGACTTTCTACTTTCTCCTTCTCCCTAATCCTTAATTTAAAAAAAATATATAACGAGAGAAATTCGTCTAAATCTCTCCTTTTTTTTAAATTTTTGCTATTTTTGTTTTTGCCTATTTAATGTTTGCAGGGAGGCTCTGTAAGAAGCAATTATATGATCAATGTAATAAAATACTTGTAGAAAGCCCCCAAAAAAAAGAAGTACAAATTCTGATAAATCTTAGAAAGATAGTTTTTAATTTTAATGTTAAAAAAAATTCTTCACCATACCAACGGCAGAAAAGGTTAAAAGCCTTTTTCCTCGTTTCCCCAAATGTCGGTTTCATTATATTTTCAATTCATTTTTCTGAATAAAATTTATATTTAATAGCTCAACAGTATAATCTATTTTTTATTTATTTGAGGGGATGTGTAAATTACGTTGGGGGTTGATTCTTGAGACAGTGCAGAGAGGGGACAATGGACAATTTTTATATTAATTTTCTTCTTTTTATTTATTTTAATAATTTTCCAATTTAATAAAAAATGTCATTTTGAGTTCTTTTATAAAGCAGGGAATGAGAGGGGAGATGATGACGCCGGCGGGAAGGAAGGCTCGTGGCATCTAGAACACCGTGAGGAAGAGGCAAAACCCAAGAAAATAAATAAGTAAAAGAGAAATAATTAATTATGAAAAAAATATTCCATTCTTATATTTTGAAAATTTAAAGCTTGAAAAGTGCTGCAAAAAGTAAAAAAGTGAAAATCTCCATTCCACCTTTATCTTACCAAAGCCTGAAAAAAAGAGAACCGGGAATATGCCTATATTTTACCTGTATCAGCATTAGCAGAGTACGGGTAAATATTAGGTTTTTTTAACCCGGTCAGTAAAAAACCACGTGGCAGTTGTTCATGAAATTCACGCCCCCGTTAAAAAATTAAAAAAAACTCAGATTAGCGTGTGCGTGCGCGCGTGTGTGTGAGAACTTTATTTTTTGGAAAATTGAATTTATTCATCGATAAATATAATTTATGCATTCTTATATTTTAAATTGATTACATTTTTCTTAAAAAATTGAGGATGGCGGTTGGGAGGGTTGAAAACAGTGAAGTATAATTTTGACCATCCTGTCTCAACAACCCCCTCTGCACCAAATTTGGTGGTCTATACTTTTTTATGCGGATGACTCTCAGCTCCTATGGCAGATTTTTTTTATTTTTTATTTTTTTTACAACTATATGTAATCTCGGTCTTAAGTTTATAATAATAATTATTTTATTCTTGGGTTTTACTTTTTAAAATTTTATTACTTTTGATAGATTAATTTCATATTGAGTAAATGCTTTACTAGTTCAATTAGTTAAGTTATGGCCAAAAAAATTAAAAAGAAATGGAGAGGAAAAGATAGGAGAGCAAGGTTTTGCTTTGTATCTTTCATACTTGATAAGGGTTTGAAAGCAATTTGGCAAATTAACAATAAGGTTGAAGAGAGCATGTTACACCCTCGAAAGGAAGCATAACCGACATGATCTGAGTCGAAAGTCATACTCATAAAACTCTTAACAACTAGAATTGTAAACATACAAGGTGCAATAACAAAGTAAAATAAACATTTGGGAATTTAAAGATGCTTTCTTTTATTGAAAGATTTATACAATATTACAAAAAAAAATTGAGTACAAAATAGTTAATTTAACTTTTTATAAAAATTTTGACAAAGTTTTTTCTAAACATAAAATTGTTCAAAATTTCTATAAATAACCAAACAATTAATCAAAATAATCAAAAGAGCTCTGCTCTCAACCTAAAACACTAAACAATAATAAATGGGGACGAGGATCTTGCTTGTGCAAAAGTGGAGCCACAACTAAGAAAAAGTAATATAGCTAGTTTCAAATTCAAAGTTCACAAAAAAAAAAAAAAAAAGCCCTAACAAAATCACACAGGGCTCAATATTATGAAGCAGTCATTCCTATGCCGGTTCTAGACCCATATAGCTATCTATAATGAAAAGAAATTAAAAGAGATGAGTTTGAAATTTAGTAAGCAAGTAATACTAACTATAACCAAAATGCAAATCATAAAGAATGGTCTACTTTCAAACTTGAATTTACATTGAAAATGTAAGCAATAATGTAATATCTAATAAAATTTATTTCTTCTCATTTATAACAGATAAAATTTGATAATGCAGATAAACTAACATTTAAAAACTCATGCATAGCAATACAATTGACGTGTCTAAACAAAACCAAATTAAACGAATGCAAAGCACATTGCTTATAAGGGAATAATAATACCAAGATAGCTTCGGCTTAACCATTCAAATAGATCTACATGTGGTGGCCAACACATGGGACTACGAACACCTTTACTAGTTGGGGTTCAGATCGAGGTGCACCAAGACTAACAACTATTACTGTTAGCTGCATGATTATGTATTAGACCACTTTTTAATCAAAGATGACTAAAATAATTAATTAATCAAATAATTATCCAAGTATATTGAATTAGTTAATCAACAACTAAGATATTTCAATAACATAAATTAATAATTTCTTTTTAGTCACACATAATGAAATCAAATTTAGTATTCCATTATTTTACAATGAACAAGTAGTATAAATTTGTCATAGCAAGTATTATCTACTCACCACATATGACGACAGCATAAATTTCTCTAAGTCTTAATCTAATGAAGCACTTGATATGAGATTATCTTCGAAACTTCTTAAATTACCCATAAACAATTTTGATCACTAAATAACACATTAATTTGCACAAGGTCAAGCTACTCTTATTTGTTATTATATCTCTTTTTTTTCATTTTTTTAATATATCTTCCATATTCTATTGTAAGGTATTTCCACTTAGACCTACTATTTAGGTTCTACTTAGCATAAGGTTTCATATTTATTAGCTATACTATTTAATCTTCTAAGTTATAATATCAAATAAATTCCCTTTCTTAGTTATCAAATTTTTCTTACTATTCAAGAAGTTAAATAATCAAAACTCTACTTCCAAAAATTTATTCAAGTAATTTGTCCTCTCTTAATCTAGGTCTTAAGCTAACACATAAGCTATGGAAATTTCAATTTTTTTTTATCAAATCTTCGCCAAACATTTTCCCTAATTAGGCATAAAATAAAGCAAGTTTCCAAAATTAAATTCCCTTAAAGCAAAATCTGAACTTCAGCTGCCAAAAATGAGGAAAAGAGGTGATTCTTACTAGGAAATCAAGAGAAGAATGAAATGGGATGAAAGCAACTTCTTAAAACTTAAAACCTTACCTTAACACCATTCCAAAGTTGCTGCCGCGGTGTTGAATAGGGTTACATGCTACAACTAGTGGAAGGGGCTAATTCCACAGCGGATGAGGTAGTTGGAAGGAAGAAGAACAATGAAAAGGGAGGAAAGAAAAAACAAAGAAAAATGGAGATGGGAAGAACAATAAAGTGACAAAAAGAAGAAAAAAAAAAAGACAAAGCACACTGGACTTATGGCAAAGAAGAAAGAAAAAGTAGAGAAAGTAGATGGTTAGGATTTTTTTTAAACATATTTTGGATAAAATTAGATTTTAGCCCCTAAAAATTTTAAAATGTTTTAAAGTAGTCCTATGTCACTCCATCTACTTCAAAAATTAAAATTTTTAAATTTACCACAACTTATTCTACCATTCTTTTCCTTCCTAAATTATTTTATAATTTACTTGAATTATACTCTAAATTCTTAAGCTAATAGGAGCACAAATGCAAAAATATTTTTAAAGTTGTTACAAAGCATATTGAAATGTATACTCCCTTTTACAAAAGAGCATGATGATTACTTATGTAATTCGTCATAGATGGACAACGATTATGTTCCATTAAGTAAATGTCTAGAAAATGTAATGACCACATGAAGTGAGGATAGACCTTAAGTTTATTGGGCTTAAAATGGACTAATTGATAATAAGTCATGCTTAAAGCTTGGTTTATCACTACTCCCCCCAATCTTTTGGTACCTTAGTGGTAACTGATTTATTTTAAAGTAAAACAACTAATCAATCATTCTTTCCAAACCCAGATCCTCTGAATTACTTTGGGGGGAGCAAAATAAAAAGAGAGAAATAAAGAGAAAAGTGAGACTCACATCTATCACATAAGTTCTACACCAATGGGCTTCACTTTTTTCTCTCTATTTCACCTAAAATACTTCAAGTGATCAAGCTCACATTCTTTCTTGGGTCACATTATCTTAATGTTAGTATATTACCAAATATTCAAATGGTAAAGATCTTTTAGGGAGCAAAGATTTTAATTTTCAAATTTCGTAGGTGTCAAGTGCCATGAACTAAGCAAGAAGGTATCAATCGATAAGTATCCATAGATACTCTTGGTCAAGATGGTGTTTGAGTGAGAGCATAATGGTAATCTCACAACTTTGACCCAACTGTTTATTCTAGTCAAAGGGTCATAACAATTTAATGACTCACGTTAATTGAAAAGTCGCAATTTTTAGACTTATAGTCATCCTTTCCTTTTCACCCTTCTACCTAAGACATAAATGCCTTTGAAACTTAAAGTTGGAGACATTTGATATTTCTTGCCTTGACACTTTGTTTAACCAAGTTTCAAAGTTTCACTATATTGCTCTTTAGACTTTGCATTGTTGTAAGATTTTTATTTTTTGATTTTGCAATACTTAATTAGAATATTGTCATTCAAATTGCAAAATGAGTATTTTACATTTGTAGGTCCTTGTTTATGATTCAAGGTTTTAGAGAAATTTATGTAGGTAATGGAGTAGAAGAATTCTAAATTTATGATGTGTTAGGTTTAATTTTAACTTAGTTTTGATTTTTGTTGATGGCATGGTTAAGGATTGTTCATGTTTTGGAGTGGAAATAATTAAAAGAATTTTTCTAACATTTGATTTTTGCAATATGTCAAGTACACTCTCCATCTTTCTTTTGCACTTTTGAATAAATGGGTAGTGAATCACGTGATTCATCTCTGGAGGTCACTTATCAATATATAAGTGAGGAAAGAGTAGAGGAACATGGTTTGTTATCTAAGTTAGAAGTGTTGATTAGGTGGAAGAGTATAAAAGGAGCTTCAAGCACAACTTACAAAGGCTTGCTAAAGCTCCTTAGAAGAACTACCTTATGCATATGGCATTGTTCAATCCCAGCATAAAGATTAAAAATTTTGACTATTATAAAAATGTATCTAGTGATGAAATTCACAAGTGGATAAATGTTAACAATTCCCAAGTGTTTTCTAAGGATAAAGAACAAGAAAAAGATACTGAGGAGGAAGAAAGGGAGAAGAAAGGGATAACTAAGGAAGAAAGACTAAGGGTGCTAATTTAGTTGAAAAAGATAATGTCGCTTCTAATGGCAATGGTGTTCGGACATAATTGATCAAGTCCCTAGAGTTCAGGTTACCTATTCTTAAGTTAGGACTTAGTAGTAAACTTGATTATGGGTCGAAAAACCCTCCCAATTTGATAGGTTGGACTTGAAAAATATAGATATGAACCCAAAAAAAAAAAGAAAAAAGAAATGTTCACTTTTAAAATGGGTTAAGCTTGAGTTTTCTTAAAGCTCAGCTTAGCACAATAAAATTTTTTTTAACATCATTAAATTTCATTTATTTCTATTCCATAATCAAGCTTAAGTGCTTTTATTGGTTTAGTATGATGAGTTTTCCTTTATCAAAACATGGGTTTTATGCTTTGGTAGATTGATATGTCTAAATTAATAAAAAGGTTTATTAAGGCTTTGGATATAATAGCTCTAAATGAAATTGGTTTTACTATGTTTGGTTACGTTCAACTTTAATTTAAATATCTCTTTCTTCCTATGAATAGTTTGTTGAAGAAGATTTCAATAAAAAAAAACAAAATTCTATTGCCCATCTTATACACATGCTTCATAATGGTGATTCAAAGAAAATGATAAAGGTATATTCTATTGCATATAAAGTCAATTATATTTAATTTTTATTTTTTGAATATTTTTTAGATATAATATGCTATAATAAAATTGCATAAATTAGATATTTTTTAAGTATTTAAGTATATATTGAAATTTAGAGGTTTGGCTAAAAATGAATGCATAAGAGTTTTATCGAGAAGGATCAGGCCTAGCCCATTTTTATTGGGTTGGGCTTAGGTTTAAATTTTTTGCCACCATATCGAGCTTAGGCCCATGCCTACTTTTTTTAAACATTTTTTTTTCTTAGGGCAACCCATTTTTACATAAGCATAGCCCACGACTAGGTATACTTAATAGTAATGATAAGAACTTTTTCGCTTTCTCAATATTATATATAAGACAATGTGTACTTATTAGCTAAGACAATTTGGATGATTGCCTTTCCAATGCATTTGTTTTGATAGCACAATGCTGATCTTTTTATGAATGAATAAAAGTCTTAACTTGTCTTCTTAAGAAATTTATTTCCATTTGATAATAATTCTTGCTGAGGTAGTATCTCCAGCTATTATTATCACAAAAGATGATTGTCTTAAAACAACCAATCATTGTGTTTAATGGGAACATATATTCATTCTTATCTAGACTTACCAGGTTTTCTCCCTTGTCATTTTAAAATATGTTATGGTTTTTAATTTTCTCAAAGATTGTGCCAAGACTTTCAAAGTTCATAACTATGCCCTTAAAAGAATGCATTTTTCTTAGAGATGTGTTTTTCCATTAATAAGGAAGTCCAACTATTGCTTTAGCAAGGGCTATTTAATCTTTCAAAAAGTTGTAAACTATTTATCTTCAATTTTCCTTTTTAATTCCCTATAAATTGTCTTTCTCTTCTTCCTTTAGTGGCAAATTTTATGCCCTTTGTTATGCATTTGATGTGGTCAAAAGGGTTCTATGATTGAGTAGTTCAATCTTGTTAAGGAACTAGGTATTTATGTAAGCATCTCAAATTCATATCAGCCTTATACATTGTAGGTAAAGGCCAATGTCATTTTTGAAATATGATATAAGCTTTTGCTTGAGCAAGGAGATGATAATGAAGAAATAGTTGATTGGACCAAGGCTTGTTTTTTCATTTTACCAATCATAAACAGTATTGAGATTAGATTCTTCTTTAAAACTAGAGGGGAGTGGAAGTTAGAGATTTTTAATGTAATATCTACATGTTCCAATATTATGCTTGATCTAAACATCATGGTTATTGCAAAGAATAGATTAGATTTTGATTGGGAGACTAAGATATGTGAATCCTTTTACTTTTCTCAATGTTACTAAGTGACCACATGACCAAAAAGTTATGGTGGTATGTTGCTAATTTGGAATTCCTTTAAAGTTTGAGTGGATGTGACATTCTCCTTTCCTTGGGAGGTTCATGTTGTCATTTAAGCTATATTTTAACCTTATGGTATTTGAGGTTCTTTGCATATTCCCTATTTAGTTAAGGTATTTACCCAAGTGAATATTTGGCTCCATGTGATTGTAGTTGCTACTGTATTTAGGATAATTTTGTACTAGGTCAATTAACTTCTTATAATTATCTTTGACTGTAATATAATGCTTTTTAAGTGAAATGCTCTTTCAATATTATTTGTTGTGGAAATATTTTTGTCTAATTGTAATTGTGTGCTTATTTGACCATAAATCTTCAATCATAACTTCTTTCAAGGTTAAGGCCCATCTAATCACTTTAGCAACATAAGAAAATTTTGCTCTAAATTTCTTATGGAAGCATTAGTTGCCTAAAAAGGACATAAGTTACAAATTACTCATAAGCCATAAAAACTTGCATCATCTAAGTCGTAAATCTCTAAAGCAACCTTGTTAGATCTACCAAAAAAGAAATTATTTCAATGTTTCATATTTTCCTATATGAAACTTATAAGAAAGCTAATGCTTTATTACAAGCTTTGCTATTGGAAAAGGGCCATAAGAAAATATGCTAGGTCATCAAATCAAAATATAGGTCACTATGGTAGAATGGTGAATCATGACAAAGCAATTCCTATTAAAGTACTAAAAAATAATTGAGACATCATTGTTAATAGTCATGTCTAAGATCATCATGATAGAGACCAAAAACTTGACATGGTCCCTTAGTTTTTCTATCATAAGTATTGTTGATAATGGGCATTTTAAACTCGATTGGAAAGTAAGTTTACATGATGTGAGGTGTAAACAAGTGTTAGGTGTGTCTTGTGAATTGTTGCTTAAAAGGATTATACTCATGGAGTAAAGGTGAATAGACATTTTGATACAGGTATAGAGGTGGAAGTGAAGGCATATGGACATGGGGTGTTTGAATAGGTGTTGGTGGAAAGCCAATAGGAAATAATGCTATAAAACCAATAAAGGGTGCAAGCAACAATTAAGGAATCATATATCATTGCATCAAGACAATTCCCTTCAAAGACATAGTAGGATGGTAAATGTAAGGATATTGTAGGTTATATTGTTCACCCTTGGTTAATATCATATGAGGGGGAAAGTTAGGTAATTAGTCTCAAATCTAGTAAAGTTAATGGTACTAGTTGGTTAATCGATACATATCTGTGATATGGAAGACTAGTAAAATTAGTATTTCTCATATGGATATTCAAAGGAGGATTTACTTACATCCTATCATTTCCCTTTCGAAGTTGTTGGATCTTTAATAAAAGTACTTCTTTTGAAAGGGCTTGTGGAAGGTTAAAAAGGCAAACCTCTTCACTCGAACCTTGTCTTTCCTTATGGCATGAAGGAGGCTCTAGTGTATGACTTCTATTAACTTGGTTATTATAATCTTACCTATTACCTCTAGCCTATGACAATTGAACATTATTCCTCCTCCTAGCAATAAAAGCAGTAGTGGTTGACCATGTTTGCATTTGAGACATCATAAAAAAAAGAAGACTTCATCATAAATTTTGGTGAGTTCTCACGGATAACACTAGTAATGAATTAGTTTTAAATTGAACAATTGTTCAATTGCTCTATTGGTTTGACTACTGAAGTCATGATAGTTAAAAGGTTAGTAAGGTTCTGAGAGAAATATGGTAGAGTAATGGTATGAATCAAATGAGCATACCTAGATTAAGGGGTTGAGGCCTCTTTACCAAAAAAGAGTTGGAATGATAGATAAGTAATATAAGAAAAAATAATTAGATGAAGGAAATAAACCAACCAAATTCGATTGATACAATCCAAATTTGGTTGAATTTGAATTCCATGACTTTATTTTTTTTTATTTTGAACAAAATTCATGTTGGATTATTTTGTGTAGACTCACATTAACTATCTTATTTATTTTATTTTCTAAAACATATCGGTTGATGAATAATCTATTAAGATATTAGGCCTAATATTATTTGTTAAAGTAATTATTTAGTAATTAGGCTTGCCACTCATTAAAATATTATATTTAAGTTTAATTAATAGTCATAAAAGCATGAGCCATAGGTCTTACTAAAGCTCATAATGAGAGGGCCAGTAAAAAACTATTTAAGTTAAGACTATATTTCCTCTTTAACCCTAATTCAGTGTATGCTTTCCCATAATAACCACTATAATGGCTAGAGTTAATGGAAGATAGGCTAGCTAATCCTATTATAGCTCAATAACATATGGAGAAGTTAGGTAAGTATGCAAAACTAATTATTTCTCATAATCACAATTATAAAAGTGTTTATTTGTTCTTATCCATCAATTTTGTTATTGATAATTTACTTATATGTTTTACCATTCAAATTTAACCAATCTGAATTCTCTTTAAATATTTTTAATCTTATTAAGTGAAAGGGAAAAAATTATAATATCAACAAAATAATTAAATGAAAAACAACAATAAATGAAAAAGTTATGTAATATTTAATATGAAATTACATCAATACAAATATGATAAAAATAACTACAATAAATGACTTCTAGTGTCACAATAAAGTCTTCTCCCTTCACATCATGGTTGTTGTTACCTTAATTCTTCTGCTTTTTGTTACTTTTATGTTGTAGGATAAGAGTTTAAATCTAAGAATAAGAATTAAACTGAAGAAATTGGCTTATGTGGGGTTATAAATCTCAACTGCAACAACTTCCAAGCTCAAAGGGGTAACTAGTGTACGCGACATTAAACGTAAATGTACTAAATAGGATCTCTATGAATGATTCGGAGAGCCAAACATCTACTAAGGGGTTTCAAAATAAGGTGAAGGCAAGGGCAGCATGTAAGAAAAAGGACCTGCTCCATCAACGGTACCAAATTAGCTAAGCAGTATAAAATAAGATGGATTAGTTATATCAATATCCTATTGCACTGGGTCAGAATGTATGAAGATACATTGAGAATATCAATACTAATGTCCTGCTACATTAGCCCCTATGTTGCTAGTCATTTCTTCTAATAGTGGGCTATTAAGTTGATAGTAACCCTGACATCTTTTTCCTAAATGACTTGTTGGAATCTAAGGCTTAGGTAGATCCAGTGCCTGTTTAGTAGGTTGGGAAAAAAATAAAAATCGTTGTTCATTAAGAACACATAATATATTAGTAGAATCTCAGTGCATGATATCACAACAATATGTCCAACAATATGTAGGTAAAAGATCCTGCAAGTACATTTTATAAAGTTCCTTTGCTAAATCAATCTAACAAAAAAGAAATTAAATATCAACATACAATATATTAAGAAAATAATGATAATAAATGTGGCAAACTATTAAATGATGTACCACATATTTAGTAGTAGCACTTGATCTTTGAATCCATTGATGAGTATATTGCCAATACCATCACATATATTTGAATGTGTGATCAAATGAGTGATAGGAGACTGAGGTATAATATCTTGTTATCCTTACTATCATTAGATAAAAATGTTATGCTTAGATACCCAATTAGTTTGGAGTTTTCTTTGAAGCTGTAGATTATAAAAGGAATCTAATTTGATTGGCTCTTAAGGAATTGGCTAGTGGCAACCAATTTGTTGTAGGATGTGATCTGGATTATGCTATTTTATGATCTAAAAGTATATGAAGTATGTGAGTGACATTGATGTGATCTAAATGTCTAGAGAAGTTAAGCAGTATCTTAGAATTAGGTTTTTATTTCAAACATTTTAACATTTTTGCTTTCTCATGTAAATTATTTTAACTAATTTTCATTTACACATATCTAATACATAATTTTTCTTCTTTAAATAATTCTTTTTTAGTTTTAAGAATTACTTTCTATTTTTTCCAAACGTTATTTCTTTCTCTTACCCTAATTGTTTAATATATTATAAATATACATATTTCAAATTTTTTGCCTTTTTTTTTTAAATTCACTTAATTATTTCACATTTTTGACATTATTTTTTCATTTGAAAAACTTTAAATAATTTTTATTTTGCTATGTCCTATAACTATTTTTCCTCCCTTAATTTTTTTTTTCAAATTTTGAAATTTACTTTTTATTTTCCACAAAAATTTTCTTCTACATATTTACATATTTTTAAATAAATAATCCTTTTTTTATATTATCAATGTCTACTTTTCAAAATTTTCCAATCAAATAATAAATTTCTCTTTTATTTATTTTTTTCTCTTCATTTATTTATTCCTTCAAAATGTTATATTAATTTTTTTATTTGTAATATATATCTAAAATAACAACTAAAATCAATTTTTATCTTACTACATACAAACATATTCTAAAACTAAACATCCACTCATGACATCAACAAAAATTATTATTGCACAAATATTTCAAAATACATATATTTCAGTCATCATAAAAATAAAATGATAGATACAAAAATATATTACAAATATATTTTAGATATTATGTCCCACTTACTTAAAATTTTGCTAAAAAATAAAATTTCAATTGATAAATTTTGTAGTACTTCCTTCCTTACCAATACTCCAAGTCAGTAGCAAAACCTTAATATAAAAGTTGAACGAAGGTAATATTGGTGGAAGAAAGGTTATGGGAGAGAAGTTAAAGGAATTTCATCTCTTTCATTGTGGTCTCAACCAATATATAGATAGAAGTTTTAAGAGTATTTTTGCTCGTTTGCCACTCTATTATCTACTTTTTTTTTTTTTTGCTAATAAGAACTCTCGAAAATTTGTATCCTCTAATCACAAATTAACACATGTTAAGATAACACAATAAATTTATTTTTAGCATTCCACCATGCGTTAATA
The DNA here is from genome assembly GCA_032878935.1 of Erythrophleum fordii. Classification (NCBI taxonomy): domain Eukaryota; kingdom Viridiplantae; phylum Streptophyta; class Magnoliopsida; order Fabales; family Fabaceae; genus Erythrophleum; species Erythrophleum fordii. Next base: position 28,613,026 of record JAVQMF010000054.1, on the reverse strand, counting down.
AAAAAAAAAGGCAAAACACAAAGGAATTGTGCATACCTTAAAAATTAATTGATAGTGAATCAAATGTTTTCAAAACAAATTTATATATTTTTAAGATTAAGAAACCAAGTAGTTAAAGTTTGTATCTTTTTTTTTTTTAAAAAAAATATAAAGTCCATATTCTCAATAATTTAGGTAATATGATTAGTTTTTATTTTAAATTTGACTAATTTGTAAATAGTTAAATATAAAACCATGTAGTCTCAATGTCACCAAATCTGGTATTACTTTTTTATTTAATGTATATTGCATTACCTTTAAGTATAGTATTATTATATTTTCACGATCTTCTTTCTCATGGTAAGGGTATCTTTAATTAGTTTACATGCTCACTAATGGTGTGTTTAGTTCTACATTTTCAAGACTCAAAATCACATTTGCTTCGCAGTAATTTGTTGCTTCTACACAAAAGTGATTTTAAAACGAAATTCTAAACACGCACTAAAATTAAGTATCTCTCTGGATCCTCATCATTGTAACATATTTAGAAGAGTAATTTTTTTTTTCAAATGCTTATCTAAGGAGGGAACCCAAATACTCAAAGTAAATATACACTTTCTTAACCATTAAACCAATTCTTTGAGATTTTTAAAATGTATTTAATTTTTAATAAATTTATCAAGTTAACTTGGTTGTGTAATTGGTAACTTAACTAAGGACTCGTTTAATTTATCACAAAGTGGACGGAATATATTTATTTAACTTGTATAATGTTTATTATATTCATGTACTTATTATTCTATCAATCAAATTATCATTTTAACTATCAAATTAATTTTTAAAAAATAAATATAAAAAAATTATTTCTTATTTTATCTACTTACTTTTTAATTTTTTTTCTCCCTTTGCATCATCCAACCATTCTTCTTCCTTTGTATCATCCAACTAAACGGGGTTAAGTGTTTGACGTGGCTTTTATTTCTTAATTGTAACTAAAACAGTAAAGAAAAAGCAAAAGGCAAGAACAAAAGTGTCAAAATTATGTATTTCCAACCAAATAAGACGTTTTATTATTTTTAATTTATCGCATTTCATTAATATTTAAGGAGTTGTTTGATATAGAAAATAAAAATAAAAAAAATAAAAATAGAATAAAAACATAATTTTGAAACAAAAAATAATTTTTATGTCTTTATTTTTAAAGAATAAAAAAATAAAAAAATAAAAAATAAATATTATACAAAATAAGTCATTTCCTCCGCAATACCAAACACGCCAAACTTTGTGCAGCTCTCTATTTTTAGACTTTTTCACTATTTTTTTTATTAGCAGAGACATTATCTGTAGACTATTAAAAAATATATCTACTTCAATTAAAATAAGAAAAATCAAAATTTTAAAACCAAAATAAGAAGAATATATTTTGTAAAGTTAAAATATCAATTAACTCCCTATAATATACGGACACATGGTTATTCACAATCATTGCTGTGGCCCTCCCGTAATCCATTATATAGTATATCCCACCAGATAATAAGAGAAGAAAAAATACAAATATTTTTTTATTTTGCAAAGTGGGATGGGACCAATCACAGAGCTGTCAGAACTAATATAAGAAAGGTTGTGGGCCCCCCTCTCTCCTCATTATATATTATGGGACTGACAATTATTATAAATAAAAAAATAATTTATGTTTATATATACTAAGAATTAATTTTTGAGACGCAAAAGTTATTCCATGTTTAGTTAGTAATATTGTAAGAGTTCATTACTGTTTTTTTTTATACTTTTAGGAGAGTATCATATTTTATAATATTATTTGACGCATTAAAAAACACAATTTTTAATATACCGTTACATAATATAATATCTCTAAAATATGTTAGTAAATAAACTTAATTACTAATTACAAAAGTAAATTAAAAGTCATATCACAATAGTCAATATTTTAGAAACTAAAAAAATAAATAGAAATATCATAAAATAATTTATATACTAAAATTCATTTTACTTACGATTTATTGATCATTAAAGTTGTACATAATGCTGATATATTTTATAGGAGAAAAATACATGAACTCCGTTAAAATTATGTCATTTATAAATAATGACCTAAATTCTTAAAATTATTTAATCTTCACAACCTAAAAAATTAATTTTTTATCCATTTTTTAACAATATTAATTCAAATCTTACATGAAACTTTTTTATAATTGACATTTTGGCATTTAAAGTAAATAAAATCTTATCACGTCAATTATTGAAAGGTGTGATGTATCATTTAATGTCACCAAAGAAAAAGATTTTGGATGATTTAAAAATTTTTATTATACAAATTTTTTAAAATTTAAAAAATAAAAAAAGTAATAAAAAAGAATATAAATTTATATGTACTTCCACTTTTTATATCACTCTTTTCTCAATTTTTATAAAAGATTTTTAAATATGAAATCCTAAAATATCCTTATACTAAAGAAAAGTAAAAAGGCAAAAAGACATTTGTTAGAGTATAAGTTTAAGAATTTAATTTTTAATTTTAAAAATTTATGGAGTTATTTGTAAGTCACCGAAATTTTAAGAAAATTTCTTGATTTACTGTTATTTTAAATAATAAAAAATGATAACAAGTGACTTGCACATTTTGTTTTATATTGAATAATTTATTTTGAAAAAGATGGCTTGCAAGAGGCGGATTTGAATTTCAGGGAGATTGCCTAGTCCACACGAAAACGAATGAGCAGTGGTGAATAGTCAATACTCATTACTCACACAAAAAGTTTGAAAGAAAAAGTGGTACGACAGGATGTGCGCGTCCCCACGGTAAAGAGTGGTGGGGCATATCTGAGATTGGCCGTTGGATCAAAATTGCTTTTGTGATATCATAAAATAATGGAGTTGCAGTTCAGGGGATCTGGCACAAATGCTGAGGAATGTACCTGATCCACACTCCACAAAGTGAGACTCAGAAAAATAAATATAAAATAGTAAAAGGTGAAGACACCTTATCCAATGGTGATTTGACATCTCTCTTTTTGATGGGCTTTTTTTATTGTGGGTGTATTAACTGACACGTGTGCAATCTTGTTTTGGACTTTTTTTCAAATCGAAATTAACACAAGAAGTCATTCAAAAAATTTATATTTTATTTCTTGCACTAAATTTCATTATAAATTGCTAGATAGAATTTAAAATGCTTCTGAATTAATTTTAAATTATAATGACGTTAACTTTTTAATTAAAATTGATCGCACTGATTTCTCGTTTTAACAATATTTATAGACTAAGAATACAAATTCGGATATAAGAGGTTGTAATTAATTTTATTTTAAATTTAAAAATTTTAATTTAATCTAAAAGATATTATACTATAATTTATATTTTATTTTACAATTAAGTTTGTAAAAATTTAATTTCTGTAAAATAAGAAATGATAAATGACAATTTTATAATTTATATTTTATTTTAGCAATTAAGTTTGTAAAAAATGTAATTTCTGTAAAATAAGAAATGATAAATGATAAATGATTATTCTTCTTAAAGAAAAGTTATTAATGAGAATTGATCAAATGATCTTGTGGAGTTATAAAAGCCAAATATTTAGAGTGATTTGTTGTGTTTAGTCATATATGATTATGTTCAAACTTCTTAGACATATTTCTTAGTTTTTTCCCCTTATATGATGTTAGCAAAGGTGCAATCTAATTCCTTTATCTTTCTTAAGTAATAGTTTGTGAGTTTTATTAAAGGTTGAAAATAATTCAAATAATAATTGTTTTGAGTCAACTTCAAAGAAAGAGAGGTAGAAAATTGTCTTATTCCAATATAAAAGTAATACAAGAGTAAAAGCCTTAGAAATAATGTAGAGCTAAAGATGTGATGTTTTTTTTTTCTTCTTTTTCCTTCTTTTTCTTAACCTTAGGGGTTTTTTCATTTATATTCTTTTTAAAGAAAAGTTACTAATGATAATTGATCAAATGATCTTGTGGAGTTATAAAAGCCAAATATTTAGAGTGATTTGTTGTGTTTAGTCATTCTGAGTTGCACCATTCAAAATAACTTAATGTGTTGGTAAATTGCATGTGTCTTGCTACATTATAGTCGTAAAGTTCTTTGGACTTTGATGAAGTGGATGGGATGCTTTAAGTCTATAAGAAAGTTCGGCTTATAAAGCACCTATAATACTTATCCCATAATCGGTCAACTGAGTTATAAGCTAAATAGCCTTAAAGAGAAGTGCTTCTTTTGAGTTGTTTACTTTAAATTTGCAGGAGTTCAAATATTAGATGGTTTCTTTGTGGTCTCATTCCCTCTAAGGGATGGTTGCTTTGATGGTTCATGTTTGTTAGTTCATTTGTCAAGTTTTGTTGAAGATCTATAGTTATATTTCAAAATTTTTGTTTGTTTTTGACCTTTTTTTTTCCCTTAATGTTTTGCTTGAGAATCTCCTACAAGGTTGTGTTGGAGTAGTTTGAAAAAACTAAAGGGACAAAGTCCCACATTAAATAGAGACAACAACCCATAAGCCTATATAAGAATGGCTTAGCAGGAAGAAAAAATTTTAGGTAATGATTTTGAATGCAAAAACTCCTATGAACTTGTGGGGAGGTGAGGGAGGAATAACACATGTCAAATAATACTTTGAAGGGTGAAGTGGATTTAAATATTAATTATATAATTAATATTTAAACACTTAACACTTAGCACTTGGCATATGGTGCGTTGGATCAAAATAAATCTAATGGTGTGTATCTGGTCAAATTTTTTTTTATTTTATTATTATTAAATATAAAAAGAAATTGATTTCAATTTAATGTATATATGTTTTTATCTTCAAAATTAGAAATTGATTTTGGTTTAATTGCTAACGTTTAGAAACAGATGTTTTCTTTAATCACAATTAAAAATTTGGTTTCATACTCTTTAGATAAAAAGGAGGCAAACCAGAGAAAATACATACAGAACATTACATCTCTCTTCTCTAAAAAAAAATACTCTCTGTTTTCGTTCTGCATAAAAGGAGATATCTATAGTTGCTGATAGATATCTCTGGTGCTTAAGATAAATTCTAGGGGTGGTTCGCTGAAACCCAATAACAAGCTAATAGGGGCAAAGAAACGGACTTGCGTAAGTCATTCTATGATGAAATCAGAGTTTGTTGCTTTAGCATCTGCATGGTAAAGAAGGGAGAAGTGGCTGAGGAACTTGTTATTAGAAATAAAGCTGTATGTGAAATAACACCTTAAGGATAGTGTGTTGTCACACGTTTCTGAACACTAACCAATCCATTTTCTACATACGGATTTCAACAGGTTGATTAATGGTTGTTGGTGCAGGCTTAAGTTGATTTCAATAACTCCTAGTGATGTTTTCTTTGACGTAGAGGACTTAGATATGTCTATCTCACCTCTTTTGTCCTTTTTTTTTTAGATCATGGCATTACCAAGGGCATTCAAGCTAATGTTGCCTAACGTTGCGTTTGCTACTACAGGTTTTTAACTAGTAAGGGACATGACACATGATTGTGGTTGTGTATCTATGAGCATTTGACATATGCCTTTTTTATTGCTTAGGTAACATGCTCCTTATTGTATGCGAATGATTTTGTCTCCATCTATGCATCTTCTTTCTTAGTATTGTCTTCTTATATCTTTTTGCATTTCCTATGCTCCTTCTTTGTGAGTGTGCAAGATTTTAATGTACCTTTGTAAAGCTTTTTGTAAAAATCTTGGAAGTTATAAAGAAGTTTTTAGTCTTTTATATGATTGTATCCTCTTTCCCCTATTTGTGTAGATTGAGAGTACTTTGAACTTCAGTTGACCATTCTTTATCAAAGTTTCGATTTTTACCCTACATGTTAAAATTTTGGATATATGTAAATAATAATTGAATACCTAGTTTTCCTCTACATCCTTAAAGTCATGCAGCTTTGCTTCCAGTAATCGCGTAAACCTAAATTACTTGAGATCCCTTGATACGTTTGACAATGATGGATCCAAAAGGGGTAAGCACATTGAAAACCTTATACATTAGGGGTTTCTTATGAAGAAGAAAAGGGATGGCTTTGGATTACGAAAACCTCATGTGGTAGAGGGAAAATAGTTTGTACAGAAAAGGGCAATACAAAAAGGGATTAGTTGGCTTGCATACCACTACCTAAATCTTTTCATGTAGCAAAGGAACTAATAATGACTATATTTGTGTTCTGTTGATACTTGGTCCAGGTTGGATGGCGGAGGCTATTGATTTGGTTTCAAGGAAAGTTGCTAAAGGTAGTAGGGAATAGCCTATATCAATATTTTGTTGATACTTAAGCTAGGTCCATTTGTATGGTGAAATTTTGGAGATGATAAATGACGTTAACCTTTCCATTGTATTGTTCAAGTGCTATCGGCTTATATCTCCTTAGCAAGTCCACTTTCTAAATCTTGTCTATGAATGGAGAGTTATTAAATATTGGAAAGCTTGTATCTCTAAAGTAATTTAATTGCAACATTTTTTTGTTTCTTTCTCTTTGCATGACCTCGATAGCCTCCTATCTTCCTTTTTAGGCCTGTTATTCTTTCCTTAGTTCCTGACCTCCCTCCTTGTCTAGGGAGGCTTCATGTGCTTCTTCTCTTTTCATATTTCCAATCTTAACTTTTTTGGAATCATTATCCTGCAAATCGTGTAGCATTATTATTGTTGCAGTTGGTTGTTCTTCCCTTATAACTTTTTCCCTTTGATGAGTTCATTCTTATAGAGTTGCTAATTGTTTTTATATGTTGTTAATGGTTTGATATTGCTAATATAGTATTTGAAAATTTCCAAGATTGTTGATTTGCAAATCGACTAAGGTACTCCTCATGCCTTGATTGGTGATGTTATCCATCAATGTTGAGTTGAAGGCATTACCTCCTTGAGTCCTTGAAGTGGATTAGCATTATCAGCTTATGCCATATTAGCTATATTTTCTCTTGGTATGGTTTAAGTTGGGTTCAATAGGTTCATTTAACTTAATGTGGTGTGGTGGTTTTAGATGGAAGATAGATCTTCTCCAATCATATAGACAATTCGAGAGAATTCAGTCAAGCAAAAAATACTTTTTCTTTTAAGCTTTAGGTCCTAAATAATAAGTTTGATAATAAAAATTAAAGTTGAGAGATAAAAAATTGTAATTTTAAAAAAAAATTATATTTTAAAAATTTTAACTGTGCTATGAAATTAAAGTTTTTAAAATGTAACTTTTTCTCTATATTTTATTGCACTAAGCATTCATAGTTTCGTACAAAAGCTTTCCCAAAATTTTTAATTTTGTATAAAATTTAGTAATTCAAAATTATAAGCAAATTAAAATAACCTTTTTCTTTAAGAAAATTGGTCTCTCAATAGCCATAAGTTAAAATAAAACTCAACTTGAATTTAAATTTATTTAAATTATGATCAAATTAAATTAAGTAAATTACAAAGACTTTTTTTCAATTTTAATGAAATTATATAAAATTTTTATTTATTTTTAAAATATATACAAACCTTATTTGAAACAAAAATTTATCTTATATTTTAATCCAATTTTAGATTTTTTTTATCAAAATATCCTCTATTAACCTAAATATATATTTTTAAAAATTAAAGAAAATTAAATGAAGGATATTTTGGTCAAAATTTTAAAATTAAATTAAAGTGTGAGATAAAATTTTATTTCAAAAGAAATTTGTATATATTTTTAAAATAAAAAATTATATAATTTTAATAAAATTTAAAATAATCTAATTAATTTACTTAATTTAATTTGAAAAGCTAAATCCAAAAAAAAGAAGCGAAATTTCTACCATAAGTTACTTGACGGGAAGTCAAAAAAACATGAGGGTTGCCTTTTAACGCGTTTGCGTGTGATTTACAATAAATTCTTCCACATCATACTTGACAATGATGTCTCCATCAAAATTATAGTCAAGTTTGAAATTTGATGCAATTACGAGGTAATTTAACATATAATTTATTGTTTTTTATATTTTAACAATTGTTTTAAATATTTTAACAACCCCTTTCGCTTTCCCCCAAATCATTATCACTCCACAGACGTTTACTGATAAAAAAAAAATTATTCAGCAATTGTTTTAACATTTTATGGGCACAAATACAAATTCAAACACTAGCTGAAATTTACTCGTTTTGGCTTTTAAAATTGGTCTGCGCTTAATTTCTCATAATTTGTTTAGGAAAAATTATAATTTATGATCCTAAATTAAAAATATTCATATTAAAAAATTTTAAATTTTAAAATTATTTTAAAATTTTTAGGATAAAAAAATTTAATTATTTAAAAAAATTACAGTTTAGGACTTTAAATTAAAATTTTTGGTCTTAAATTTTTTTAAAATAATTTTAAAATGTTAAACTTTTTAATATAAATATCCTTAATTTAAGTACTTATATAATAATTTTTTTTATTTACGTTTCAATTTATAGATTTTTTTTAATGTACAATAACAGCATTTTCTGGTCATTGAGATTAATGGCCGGTTTGATTCTATTATAATTTTAATGTTTTTAAAATAAATTTTTTTATAAAAAATTTTGAAAAAAAAATTAAAAATATGTTTAAATCATTATTTTGACAAATTGCTGTTTTTTATATTTATTTTTTTCTAATTTTACAGAATAAAAGTTATAAAATATTTTAAAAATGTTCTGATTTTTTTGTTTCCGAAAATAGAATTTTATTTTTTTGTTTTACAAAATACTTCATTAAAAACACATTATTAAACAAATTTTTTTATTTTTTAATTTTTTAAAATAAAAAATTAAACAGACTCTTAAAATTCTCTGGATACAATTTCATGATATATCCCCAGCATGGGCAAGATGCATTGAAGGAAAATAATTTTTTTTAAGATACTACATCAACCATATATCTATATCCCCTAAATTTTTAAGTACATCATCTTTAAATTCTAGTCAATTCCTTTGAATTATCTATAAAGTGGTTTAAGGTTTATAAAAATTGAATCTAAAAAATTAAATACAAATCAAGTTATTATGTTTGCTTTATCATTAATATTCTAATTAATGCAATCATTTAATAACTTTGAAAAAATATTATCATACTTTGGTCTCAATATTTAATTTTAGTTAGCCTACAATTCTTAATCAGTACTTTTTTAGTTTCTTAGGTGGTATCTAGTAAATTATCATTTTAATTTATTAAAAACTTAAAAAAATTTATTCATGAAATGTATTTGGGTATGAAATGAATGAAAAAAAACATTCTTTTATTATTTAAGACATAAACTACAATTAATTTTTGAATTTTTTACACATCTTATATTTAAATATTAGGTAAATTACTCTCCTTCTTATTGAAAGATGACTTGGTTGCACTACCGTCCTCTTGGTTGTGAAAATAATGGCATAACTTCATTGAAACTATTCATTTGACCAAAATAGCCACAAAATTGATTTCTTTTACCAAAAATATAACTTATTAAAAGATGTGTTTTTTTTTTTTAAATTTCTAGTTTAACATTATTTATTTTGGTTTAAAAATTAAAAATTTAATTTAAGCTAAAATTTTATTAGATTTATGATAGCAATTATATTTATTAGTTTATATGTAATATAAAGTTATTATCAAAATTAAACATTACTTTAAAATGTTGCTAAATTTAAAAAGCATTTATTTTATATTATCAAATGCATATTTAATACTTTTTATAATAATTATTTTTTTGATATGTCAGAGGGTTTAAATCCTCAACGATACTTGTAATCTGACCTCATTCTTATTACTTGGTTTACTTTTAAATGGCTTATTTAATACCTTTTATACTATATGGACAATAGATATAAAAGCATTTTAGTTAAAATGATAAACTAATTGTTTATCTTTTAATTTTAAAAGAGATATATGTATATTTTTATAATAAAAAAAGGCTGGATAATGAAAATATTTATCAAGTGAGAGAAAATAATTTTACCCTTAGATATTTTATAAGTAAACATTCAAATATTTTAAAAATAAAAATACCCACATAATAAACACTACATTATTGTGTGTTATTAGTTGCAACATAGATAGGATTGGAGGATGTGATATTTAATAACACATTACATATTTACATTAATCAATAATCACCAATGACTTGTTAGAGTTTACTTGAAGGGAAAAATTAAGTACAATTTCTAAATATTTATTATCATATTTTGCAAGAAAAAAATGACAAATTGAACATTTGTAACAATTCACTACTATATAATTGTATTTTTTTAAGAAAAAATTAATTCATTAAAGAAGTTAACAACAAATACCTGAAAACTTCTATCTAAATTTTACGCTTAATGAAAAAGACTTAAAACAAGTGGCTTAACTAGCAAATTAGTATCTAATCAAAATGTCTAATCACATGATTTATAAATGTCACTGACATTGTCATTTTATTAGGTCTTTGAGGGGTCAATATTTTTTTTACTGGGGTCCATATTTTGGCAAGTTTGGGCCACAGCCCATTTAAGATGCAACAGGGTAACCCCCGGCAGTGACAAAATTGATGACAAATGAAGAAAGAGACTGATGATGTTTGCTTTATACAAGGACCATTAATTAATTAATTTGATGTTATCTTCCAAATGTATATTCAATTGTTACTTAATTTCTTCTTTGTTTTGGGGACAATGTTGCACCACTTGTCCAAATGGCCAAGAACTGTTTTATGCGGAAAACCCCCCCATTGATAAAGCCAATGATCTGCATTGCATTGGGTAAAATGTTGCTTTCTGAGTGGATCCATGACAGGAAAGAAAGATAGTGATGAGATGTTGTTTTCATCTATTTATTAATTACAGGAGAAGGACCTCTTTGATTTGTCGTTTTTGGTATCTTTATAAAGTTTAGGTATAAGTTTTAATGATTTGTTATTAAATATTTTGATGTAAAAAGGTTAATAATATGATACTAAATTGTAAAAAATATTGATGTATTATAAATTTTATTAAAAATTTTGATAATGAACACCTAAATAATTATGTCTTGTCCAATTGTTGTACCTTTGAGTTGTTAGTTCTCTCTTAATAGAGCTAACATTAGTATTTTGAAAACTATAATTGATTAATAAATCAGAGAAGGAATTTAATGTTCAATGATTTAAAAGGGGTGGGTCAAATTGTGGTTAAACTGAACTTCGTTGAAAATATATACTTTTAATAAATATATAGCTAATAATTTAAAATATAATAGTTTGTAATTAAATAAATAAATAAACGAATCTATGAGCGATAGTTTAAGCAGTACCTCCATATGGTACAAATGCTAAGAAGTCTTAATACATGTTGATCTTTACCAAACATTTTATTCTATCATACCTAATTATGGTTGGAAAGCATGTTCGGTCCAATAAATACCATGTAACAAAATTAAATATGAATTTGAAAATTAAAACTCTAAAAGAGAATTAGACTAAAAAAGAATTAGACTCAGGCTTTAATTTTTGGTGTAGGTCTTCACCATTTTATTATGGGCAATTTAACTCAAATAAGTAAGACGAAAAAAGGCTCAGATTGAGGTTCATATTTTCAGAGTCTGTACATATGAAAGTTTGGCTCATAATCAAGTCAATTCTTGACTTATTACTCCAAAAGTTGTATGCCTTTTTTATAATAATAATCATAAAAAAGAGTAAACTAGAAGAAAATATAAAAGTAATTACAAATATTTTGACTACAAAAACTAATATTGAATCATTCAATGCATTAATTTTAGTTGACGTATAAATTGGTCCAAATATACTTTTATCGTACAAAAAAAATCACATGATCTTCTTTTTCTAACTTATTTTTCTTCCAAGTTTGACTCAGGTGATCGTACTTTATTACCTATTGTCATTCAATGAGTTCATATAGCCTAAATTATATCTATTTAAGTGAGTTAATTTGCAACATCATTAATTTTCCTTACCACAAAAACAAAACTAGCATAAAAAGATTTAATGGCCTAACTTTTAAATATTGAAGGACAATATTAACTTAAAACAAGAGGGACCTATTTGAATCTTTTACAATAATAAGAGACCCAAAGTATATTTAAATTAAATTTGATTGATTTTAGGTATATTTAAAAATTAATAAAACTCCTAAGTTTTAGTTCAAATAATACTTCTCTTAGACATAAGTATAAGAGGGACCTTAAGTATTTGAGTTTAATATAGACTTGATTATAAGTGAGAATGCCTACTTGATCTGATAGATTCAATAAAAAAAAAGGATATGATTTCAAAAAATAAAGTTTGGTTAAAAAATAAACCCACTTATCAAGGCTCATTTTGTAAAATAGGGCATTATCAAGTTTTTTTTGTTTGTTAACTCGACCAATTTTGAGGTAGTATTATTATTTTTAATTGTTGTTATTATTATATAATTACAATATATTATTTTAGTATTTGTAAACACTTTGTAATCTATATATAGAATGACTTCCTCTTGCAATGAAAAGGAGAAATCAAAAGGGGAGGGGGAAGTAAAGAAGCTTCTCAACATTAGTGGAGGAAAACTTTATGAGAGAAATATAAAATTACTTATTTCATATTGATCCCATATTCTCAAATATTAAAACTAATGATGGAATTATACACATGTAAACACACATAAGGTCAAAGCTTTCCATTTTTTTCCTCTCAAAATTTAGGCTAAGGTAAGTGATCTTGTTATTTTTCAATTGAGTCAGGCTTAGTACAACAAAATAAACTAAAATTGGACCAAGTTCGGGCTTAGTTTGAACTCATCTTGATGATTATATGCATATAAAAACTTATCTTATTTTTAAATGAGTTTAACCTATGATTAAATTTAATTTGATCCTCACTTGTCCTTTTCTCCACATTTAACTCGCTGGGCTTGTGTTTCATTTGTTAAATAAAAAATGAGTAAATTAATGATTTTATCATGAGACAGATCACTTGCACGTTCACTTGGTCCTCAAAAAAAAAAAAAAACTCTTAGAATTTACTCCCCAAACTTTCTTTTTCCAATCAAAATGGTCCCTTTCGTCAAGAAAATAGGATCCCATGTGTCAGATTTGAGTTTCCTCAACTCCTAAAATGATGTTGTTTTTGCATTAGAGTTAGGTTTTAGTGTATCATATAGTTACAAATGCTTTTCCAAAGACCATTTTGATTGAGGGCTCAAAGGGTTAAATTGACAAATTTTATTTTTAAAGAATCAAATTAAATTGAGAATGATTTTCAAAGGTTAAATTATTAATTAAAAAAATTAATGAATACCATGAAAGAAATGGCAAAACAGCACATTAACTAGTTCTGTAGAGCACAGCTTGCATCACTACTAGGGGAAAAGGGTATTACAACGAATCAGAAACAAGCAGAAAAAAATCAAATTTGTAATGAACCAAAGATTGTGATACTTGAATAATCATGGGCTTCTGCATATAATAATGCTTGCCTTTTAAGTTCTGCTGCTGTAGCTGCAGGAATCCTAGAAACCAGTGGATGATCTCAATGCAATGAATGAAATTTACAGAGAGCCCAGTGAGAAATTAAGAAAATTAAAGGCTCTCTTCCCTTTATTGATGTTGATAGCTTTATGTGTATGTGTATCAGAGCCTGTGTCTCCGTGACAGTGTTAATTAGTGCTTCCATTTTGGTTGTTTGCATTGCATTGCATTGCATTGCCTTCAAAGGTGTTTGCAATGTAATGAAATATGACCATTTATTTTATTGTTTAAAATATTTCAAGAACCATGGGAAGATTTATCCCTTTTATTTTTTTCTTGGGTTATTATGTGGCACTGACACAAAATTAATGCTAGGTTTTTAAAAAACATATTTAAAATAAATTTTCTTGGGTCATATTCATGTATCATTTAAAAACAATAACACCGTAAGGGGCAAGAGTGGGGACAAGACTAGTAGTCCTTATTCTACACTTCTTTATCTCAATTTCTATATTTATTTTTAAGGTAAACTACATTTTGGTATCTTATGATTTGGTTTATTTTAACTCTAATATTCTATAATTTGAAAGTTTATATTCAGATGCCTTATGATTTAAATTGTTAGTATATTAATATTTTGTAGTTTCATGTTTATATATTTAGGTTAATTACGGGTATTTTAGTCAAAATATTTAAATTCAGAGTAAAGTATAAATTTTAAATGTAGTGAAGATATCTATGTAATTTTAGTAAAAATTTTTTAAAAAAAATCCATGTAATTTACTTTAATAATTTTAATATTTCAACTTTATGGAAGAAATATTTCTCATCTTCACTCTCAGGCGGAGCAATCTCATGAATAAAACATAATTATTTTTCCTAATAATATTGACATCTAATATATAGTATCTGTTCATGAAAAAGAAAAATCAGGTATACTATTTGCTTTTAAAATGAGTGCAAGAAAACAATAAAATTTTGAGTGAATTATATGTGCCTGTCCTGAATGTTTTTGAAATTATATGGACTTTTTTATTTTTAAAAAATAAGAAGTTAATCTATATCTTAGTCTGATTTTTAATTTTTTGACTAAAATACTCTCAATTAACTTAAATATATATTTTATTAGAGTTAGATTTAATGAAAAAAAAATTTACTCTTTTTTATTTTTATTTGTATATATTTAGATATAAAATATATTTATTCATTTAGATTAATAAAATATATTTTAATTAAAAATTTTAAAATTAAAATAAAATGTATATTTTAAAAATATAAGAGAAATTAATATAATTTTAACAAAATTATGTAATTTACTATAAAATTTTATTGAAATAAGATACATATTTTAGTAAAAATAAAATTTCTCCAAAAAAATATATGTTTTTTATTTTTTCAAAGCATAGAATTCCATTTTGGGTTATGAGGAATCTATCTTGTGGTACTGGGAATATGCCAAAGCAGCAGTCATGTCACATTGAAACAGACCTGAATTCCATTTCCCCTGCAGCTGCTATAATGTAATGTTATGTGGTTACCTTTTCAGGCACTCCTAGTAGTGCTACTCACATTTGTCAGAGATAGCAAAGTTTGAAGAGTCCCACACACAACGGACTGATTATTTAATCTCAAATTGGCTAAGCTTCTAATTTGTCACAAGGTGGACTTTGTCCTCCAATGCCCATTCTTTTGTTTCTATGACCATTATCTCATCTTTGAAAAAATAAATTATATTTTTTAATCCTTATAATTTCACTTAATTTTTAATTTGATTTTTAATATAATTGAATCATTACAATTTAAAAAATTTTAATTTAATTTTTGCTGTTATAATTTGGTTTGTATTTTATTAAATTTAACAAATGCGACTAACTATGTATTATCTTGTCATTTTAAATACATATTATCAGAATCAATTCTCTTACATAATTTAACATAAGTTGCATCACATGTAAGTTTATTTATTTTTATTATTTATTGTTATCTTTTTTATTAACATAACTTATATATATTTATAATGTCAAGATAGTATATACTTAGTTATATTAATAAAATTTACTAATTAAACTTTAATCATAAGGATTAAATTAAAAAAAATTTAAACTATAATGACCTAGTTATAAAATTTTAAATTATAAAAACTAAATTAAAAATTGAATAAAACTAAATTAAAAATTGAATAAAAAAGGACGTATAAATGGGAGAGAATTGAGTGCTCTACAGAGTAGTTCCATTAATCAATTAGAGGAATCTATTTGATTAGTTTATGTTATTTGGGATAGTTTTACCCACTAATTCAACAATGAACCAACCTTGAACGGAGGTTCTAGATAGGTTGAATTTACTAAAAAATATTAGTTTTTGAAAGAGACACAATTTAAAAACTTTGAAATCCAAAATATTATTATTATTATTTTATTAATTGAAAGTGATTTGTAAAATTCAGTGGATTCAATCCTTTAAAATAATATGTGGCAAAAAAAAAATCCTATAAAATAATAAGTTGTCACCTCCTTTTCATCTTTATTCACTTAAAAAAAAATCCCCTTAATTCTTTTTTTTTTTTTTCCCAATTTTCTTAAGGGTTATTTTTGTGTGATAGCAATGGAATACTCCATAAGATGTTATGCTTGAAAATTTTGAGCGGCAGAAGCAAGACACAAATTTGATAATTTATTTAGACTCCATTTTCATCCTCAAAAAAATATTATAGTATTCATTAAATCATTTGAATTTTTTAATAATTTTAATACTCTAAAGTTTAATTTTACTTCAAGCTTATCCTTCCAAAGATTAAAATAACTCTATGATAAAATCATTTAAAAAATAAACATTTTATGGGATTGAAACGAAATTAAACTTTTTAAGTATCGAAGTGACACAAAATTTGAGAATAGTGATTAACACTTAAATCAATCAAAATAAAGTTTTACTCTTTTATTCACTACCTCATATATAAAGAAAGAAAAGAAATCTGGAATAGAAATTTTTTTTTTCCCTTTGTTTTGATTCCAACCCAGTTTGCGTTTAGTATGGACAAAGAGATATTGAGGAGCAAGTATAGTGCACAAGCCATTTAAACTTAATTAATTAAATTGATTAGGTGAATGGAAATTGACATTTAAAATTTGAGTTATTTTATATTATACTAAAATGAGAATGAGAGCATTGTATGCTTCCTTCCCTGGGAGTTATCTCCCAATTCAATTGTAACTAGCAGAAAAATTTCTTAATGAAAGATTCTTATATAAATATACAATAATAATAGCCCACCACCTATACCAAAGAATATTTAATTTTACATAAGATAAGGACAAGACAGATGTGAAATCCCTTTAAATAGATATTGGATTTAATATAAAGCATTATGATTGTGAATTATTAACAACAAAAAATAGGGACATACTTGAAGTAACCTACTGGAACAGCTAATGCCACAGAGCTAGCAGGGTCATGGAAAAGTACCTTTTGCAAACAATATTAATTAGCATAGATGGTATGAAAACCACAGGTTACATATTATTGGCCCATCTGCCAGCTAATATTTTAATATAGAGACTTTTTTTTTTCCCAAATAAACTGAAGCCGATCCTATCCACAAGTTCATTAATTAATATTGGTTACTATTATGAGAAATTTACAGGTTCAATATTTTTATTGACTCAAAATAATTTAATTTACATTATTATTACTTATATAATAGGAGTGTTCAAGTCCCTAACTAGGTTGGGTTAGGTTAAGAAAGAAATTTTGTTGATTTGGTTGGACACAAAGCTATTTATATTAGCCAATTTGATCTTAATATGACTTAGTCTTATTAATTAAAAAATTATTTTTTATAGGTATTTATATAAATTTTTTTTAAAAGTAAAATGTAATTTTATAAGAATTTATATTAAAAAAATTTTTATTTTTTTAGATGTTATTTTATAATTTTTACAAAAAAATTAAAAATAAAATAAAATTATCCAACCAACCTCAAAAATCAAACCAGCCCAAATTAGACATAAAATTAGGCATTAAACTAAGTCAATACTTGGCTCAGAGTTTAATAACAGTTGGCACAAATTCTTATCTATTAAAAAAAAAAAAGCTTTAAATTATAGAGACAAACTCAATCATCATCTCTAAGAAATAGTAACTTTTACCCAAAACATTAATATATACTAATAGCTACTAACAGCTCTCTTATACTTCCTTCAACCTTATAGAGCAATACTCTTGTATCTAACACCCTCTAAGCAGTATAATACATCCTAGTTTGATTAAGCTTCCTTATCTTTATTTTGTCATTCCCTTAATGCCAACAGTTACATATAATTTAAGATTTTAATATATTAAAGTTGTAATTTATTGTTATTAATTCTCCTTTATTTATAAGCGACATCTGTAAATAACATTTGTATAGTAGTTAAGGTTGCACCATTTTTAATTG
Organism: Erythrophleum fordii; assembly: GCA_032878935.1. Taxonomy (NCBI): domain Eukaryota; kingdom Viridiplantae; phylum Streptophyta; class Magnoliopsida; order Fabales; family Fabaceae; genus Erythrophleum; species Erythrophleum fordii. The sequence goes on along the minus strand of JAVQMF010000054.1, from coordinate 28,595,192 downwards.
GCTATTCGATGATGAACATACATATCATAAGTGGTCCAGGTTATATTGTCAAAGAGCTTATCCTTCTTTTATTTTTCTCATTTATTCCTTGAGAAAATTGCAGGTACTGCTCCTAATTAAGAAAATGATGGAAAGAAACAGAAAATTTGTATTAGGTAATGTTCTTCACTGGATATTTGAAGTTTTAGTTCATAAGAAACTAAAGTATGAGCGAAGTTTGAATACTGAGATGCCATATTAAAACAGGAGAATGAGTATATAAAGTTTTTAAGAAATATATTCTTCGTTATAATATAGTGTATGTACATATGCAACAATTAAAATTTAATTTTAACAACCTGAAATATGAATTCAATAAATGTGTAAATCGAATCTTAGCCATTACATATATTACACTATGTGGTATTTAAAAATTCGGGTACCTGAATTATTTACAAGTTTTAGCCCACACCCTAACTAACATAAATATAGAATGTGCACTTATTTTTGTCATTTCTGAACAACTAGAAAATATCAAAGAATGTCATATATGGAGGATTAGTTACATTAATTTATCAACCCTAAAATCATATTAGTTAAAGACAACATTAAACAAAAGAGTGCCTAAAGAATATGTTGGTTAGTCAGAAGTTGGCTGCATGTATCAATTTTCTCGTGTTTGGTGGCTGCTTTATATTAGATTAAAAAGAAAAGAAATAAAATTATATGTATAGTCAGTTATAACTTGTAATATAATAATAATTATTTGATTTTTACAATTGGTATAAGAATTCAGAATGAGATCACACATATTGAAGCAAATCAAACCCCAATATGGATAGGTTAAGTATATGGTTAGCATGTAAGTTATTTTGTAATCCAAGAATTCTGTGACTTATGTTTGTTTTCCACAGCAAATGACACATAGTATTAATCCCATAGTTTCATTATACTAAAACCTTCTTTTGTAATGATTTATATAGGTCTGAACTCCTAACAAGAACGGCAAATGATGGCAATTCTATCACGCCAAATTGAACCAAACAAGTGAACAAATTATTTCAAAGTACAATTCACAAGAGTCTCACTTTTTTTTTTTTTGGTCCTTTTAAAAACCTTCTACACTAGATAGTAATGGACATGTTTAATCACCTTTCAAATCCAATGAGTTTTTGTGTAAAAAGTTGCATTAAACATACATTATTCTTCAACTTTCATCTAACAGTTTGCGTTTTTATATTAATATGATTTCTTGAGAGAGAAATCCTTTGGTACATAAGGTATAAGTACTACAAGTAACTAAAATTTCAGCATGTCATCCTACATAAAGCTATAATGTATAATTTTTTTAAAAAAATTATTGTGGTAAAGTAATGTATCAGCTAATTTATACATATCTCGATCTATTCTTTTGATCAAGTTAAAAGACAAGTTTATCTATCTCAAGATTAAGAGATTCACCACACACAAAAATTGCAACCTGGCCCTGAAGAATTGAAAAATCTAAGATTTGAATATATAATAATTTGCCTAATTATACATCACATACTCACTTTTCTACTAAATAACTAAAATTTTAGCAAGCCATCATACCTAAAGCTAAAATATATAATTTTTTTGGTATTGTGGTAACATAATGCTAGAGTTAGCTTATGTGCACAGGGTCAAAGGAAAGTTTGCATATCTGATACCAAGATATTTACAAATAATAAAAAAGAAAAATTTGCAATCTAATCCTATGAAGGTGCAAAGTTAAAATTTGAATATGTAATGATGCATTTAACCACATATTACATGTTCACTTTTACCACTAAACCAACCTATTAGGGTCCATCTTAATCTTTCATTACAATTGTATTTCTATATTTCAAGATTAAGAGGTTCACCCAAAAAAAAAAATCTTTGCAGCCTATCCCTAAAAAATTGAAAAATCTAAGATTTATATAGTTCATCTAACTACACATCGCATACTCACTTTTCCACTAAATAACTAAAATTTTAGCAAGCCATCTTATGTAAAGCTAAAATATATAATTTTCTGGTACTGTGGTAACATAATGTTGGGCCTAGCTTATGTGCACCGAGAGAAAGGCAAGCCTACCTATCCAACACCAAGATATTTAAAAATAATAATAAAAAAATTTTGCAGCCTGATCATAAGAAACTGACAAAGTTAAAATTTGAATATATAATAATGCATCTAACCATACATTATATGTTCACTTTTACCACTAAACCGACCTATTAGGATCCATCTCAATCTTTCATTACAATTGTATTTGCACCCATATACCCAAGTATTTCTCTTCTCAAACGCCAAGTTAAGAATGTGTGACTCACATACAATTTGGTCATGAGATCATAGATTAGAGATTGACTAGCATTATCACATTGCTAATAAAGGTCCTAGGGACCCATTTTGTGGACTGTCAGTGGGTGAAATCCTGGATAAGCCCTTTGACTTGGTCTTGAGAAGTTTATGGTTGAATTTGTAGTCACTTTGCTTGACCCCACTTAATTATTTTTGGTGTGGTGGGATGAATGTCCTGGTAGGATCCACTTGGCACTTAAGACTTCCAAAGAAATAAGATATTTTCTTTCTCAGGCTTAACAGAGCAGGCCTAGACATTATTGTTCAAGATAAGGCCTTTAAGGCCAACACATTTTTTTATTATTTTTGTTAAATTTTTAATAAAATTTGTATAATTTTTTTAATATTACTGTCCTTATCATTAGGCTGCCAAGGTAGAGTCCAAAGAAAGCCCAAGGATTATTGGGTGTATGGCTCTCTGAAGTGATGAAATGTGTATCTGCAGAGAAGCGCTTTATTCTTCACTATTTTATCTCTGATTATTGCTTAAGCCACGGACTTGTTTTTGTGAAATTTTAGAAGACTTAAGTTCAAAATTTAACAAATTTTACATGTAAAATTAAGCTTCAAACTTATCCCTTGATCAGGTGGTGAAAACCAGCAAGCAAGAAAGCCAAGTGATTCAGAGTGTTTTTCTTCCTCTTGATCTAAGCTACTAGATAGCTCGTCTGTTGTGGGTTGATGTAGACCTTGCAGTTGAAAATGGCGAAGGGGGCAAGTTCTTGCGGGCTTTTGTCAGGATACCCCATTTTGTTTTAATTGCCATCCCAGGAGAATGATTATACAATAAGTCAGTAATGGACAGGTTTTCTAAGAGGTGACTTTTATGAATAGTTATGATTTATATTGTATAACCATTCAGAAATTAAAAGAGGTCTCAGAAAATTAAAGGTTTTCTCTCCTTTATTGATGTCGATAGCTTTCTTTGTATTTGTATCAGAGCCTGTGTCTCCGTGACACCGTCCCCTGCACAACATTTCTTTATATAAACCACTTGCTAGTAGCTCATTCGGGCCAACACAAGAGCTTGATATACAGGAGAAAAAACGAATGTACAGAGTTAAGAGAGAAAATTTGAAAAAGAAAGATGTCGATGGCGAGGAGTATCTGGCATGGTGAGTTGGGTATCAGTATTATAATGCTTGTGGTGTCATTGCATGCCAGCCTTGTGCATTGCAGGGTTCTTCGATTGGAGGGTTTAAGCACAGAGGGAACTCATGGTTGCAAAGATTTGAGAGGATCAGAGTTGTCTCTGGAAATGGCGTCCTTTGCTGTTTCTTCCAACAACTCCACCCTCTGTGCTTAACCCCTATGATGGAAGAACCGTGCAATGCATAACACCGCAAGCATTATGATACTGATACCCAACACACAACCCCAGAGACTCTTTTCCATTGACATCTTTGTATTTCAAATTTTCTCGGACTCTGTAGGTTAATGTAGGTCACGTAGGTTAATGCAGACTAAGCAGTTGAAAATGGCGAAGAAGGCAAGTTCTAGAAGAAATACTAATCAGTAATGGACAGGTTTCGTAAGAGGTGACTTCTATGAATTAGTTATGATTTATATTGTATAACCGTATGATATATTATGAGTGGATCTTAAAGGTTAAACTCTTTATCATTAGATCATCTTGAAATTTGTCAGTATAATAAACAAAATTATTTTAAAGTGGCTCTTACCTGAGATCTCCACTCTTGGGTCATCCTTTTCTAGATTTTCTGTGAGATGGACGCCTGGGAAACTGAATGGGTCAGCCCTTTTTTTTTTTGGGTGGTTATTGTTTTTGGGTAAATAGCCCACCTTCTTGTGTGGCATCTGTACTCCCATGTGATTTTTCTTAATAATATCATCACCAGTTTCTTTGAAAAAAAAAAGGAATTACAGAAGAAAAATACACCTTGCTATTTGAAAGTATCAATACAGTAAAATTGTAGAAGGATTTTTCCTACAAAGTGCTCAACACTGCAAAATGAGTTATGATATATCACAAATGCGGCACCATTCAGTTAACTTGGATCATTTCTGGGCTTACCAATGTATATTACTCTTTGTCCCCAGTTGCTGATAGAAAGCCTAGTTGAACAGGTGCTTGTGGATCCACCACTTTTGATGATCCATAAACTGTTTTATCAAAATGCCTTCACTGAGAATAATATTCTAAATGCTCCAGGTTAATATTGAAAGAGTGCACCATTAAATTGCTTAGGGCAGGAATTAATTCTTTGACCATTACATTAGAAAGAAAAAGAAAAACTTCATCCTTCTCTCTTTTATTCTCTTTTCTTTTTCCCAAAATAAGTGATTCTCAACCATCCTCCAATAAGCAAAGAAGAATATCCAAAAGATCACTAATTATGAATGAAGAAGACAAGAACAAAGGCGATTGCTTCATGTTTGTACCTGCAATTTACTGGAGGTAGGCCGAGCTTGAACTGAAAGTTTTATCTGAGTTTCTAACACATTACACGCCCTAGGCTAGAAATATGACGCTTAGGGAGTCTCTTGTTCACAAAGCTAAGAACTATGTCAGCCATCTCATTTATGTTCTTGATCTGATCAATTTCCATATTCAGAGGCCCTGGAAGCTAGATTTTGTCAATGGAAGATCAATGCTATACTTAAGGTCTGTTTATTTCTTTCTATTATTTAATTAGAATAACATTCGAATCAAACAACAATAACAATAGTAGGCCTTTTTTCACTAGATAAAATTGGCCACATTGATTAAATGACGTCATAAAATTTTGTTATAAATCATATATTTAAATAAACTATTTAAATTTAAATCTTTTTTAAGAGTTTCGCCTATATTTTTTTTTTGTTTCTCTCTACTTTTAATTATTATACTACTCTTCATTTAATCTACTCTCTTTACGAGAACTTCTATAGGTCTTCTCCACACATGTTAATTCTATAATTTTTTTTTTCACAATAGGTGCGATTCCAACTTTTTATTTAATATATTTATTTCTAATTTTATCTAATTTGGTATGTCCACTTATTCAATGTAATAGTCTCATCTCTCCAACATTGAACTTATTTTTTTATTGACTTTTTATTACCAAAAACTCTGTCTCATACAATATTATTGGTCTTATAACTGTACGATAAAATTTACCCTTAAACTAGAGTAATACTTTTCTATTCGTAATAACACCTGAAACACTCTTTTATTTTATCTATCTAGCTTGAATCATATGATTAACATCTTTCTCTATTTTCTCATTATGTTATATGATGGATCCAATATACTTAAATCGAGTGACTTGTGGTATAGTATGTTCTCCGATTTTCACTTTTATACTAAAAATTAGTGAGCCTCTTACTAAACTCACATTTCACATATTCCGTTTTACTTCTATTTAAACAAAATCTATATGCTTTTAAAGTTAATCTTCACATCTCTAATCTTTCATTTATTTCATCTCTTGACTCTTCAACTAGAACTATATTATCTCCGCAACATTAAACTTATTCTCTTATTGGCTTTTTATTACCCAACACTCAGTCTCATATAACATTTTTGGTCTTATAGCTGTGCGATAAAATTTACTCTTAAATTTAAATGATACTATTCTATCCATAATAACACCCGAAATACTCTTCCATTTCATCAATCCAACTTGAATCCTATGGTTAACATCTTCTTGTATTTCTCTATCATGTTGTATGATAAATTCAAAATACTTAAACCAAGTAACTTATGGTATAGTATATTCTCCGATTTTCACTTCTACACTAAAATCAGTGCGCCTTTTGCTAAATTTACATTCCATATACTCCGTTTTACTTCTACTTAAACAAAACCTATGTGTTCCTAAAGTTAGTGTCCATATTTCTAACTTCTCATTTATTTTCTCTCTTAACTATTTAATTAGAATTATATTATCTGCAAAAAGCATATATTATGATACCGACTCTTGAATATGTTCAGTAAGTATATCCAAAATTAAAATAAAAAGATAAGGATTTAAAGTTGACCCTTGGTACAGGCCAATAGTTATGGCAAAATCTTTTGTGGGCTCACTTTGTACTCTTACACTAGTTATAACTCTATCATGTATATCCTGAATTACTCGAATATAAATAATATAAACTCTTTTTTTTTTCAAAGCCTTTCACAAAATATCTTTTAGCACCCTATCATAAACCTTATTTAAATCAATGAATACTGTATGTAAGTATTTTTTATTCATTCTATATTTCTTTATTAATTTTCGCAGCAAGCATATCACTTTTTTGGTTAACCTTCTAGGTATAAAACCAAATTGATTCTCTAGAACAACTTGAGTCTCTTGCCTTAATTTTTGTTCAATAACCCTTTTCCATAATTTCATAGTGTAACTCATGAATTTAATTCCTCTATAATTTGTATAGTTTTGTATGTCCTCTTTATTCTTATAAATAGGAATCAAATCACTTCTCTTCCACTCGTTCGACATTTTCTTTGATCTTATAATTTTATTTAACAACTTTGTGAACTAACTTATACATTTCACTTTTAAATCCTTCCACACCTCAATAAGTATATTATCTTGTCCTACTGCTCTATCATTCTTCATCTTTTATAAAGCTTTTTTTACCTCTGACTTTCAAATTCTATAATAAAATGTATAATTTTGACCATTTTTTATAATGACTAATCTACCTGAGTGCAATGAGATCTTGTATCTTTTATTGAATAGCCTACGAAAATAACTTTTACACTTTTTCTTAATATCTTATTCAATGACTAAGACTCTTTCTTCTTCATCCTTAATGCATTTCATTTGGTCCATGTCTCTTATCTTTCTTTCTTTACATTTAGCAAGTTTATAAATATTTTTTTCCTATTTTTAGTGCCTAAGGATTGATATAACCCATCAAATGCCCTAACTTTTACTTCGCTCATTGCTTTCTTAGTGTCTTTCTTAGCTATTTTATATTTTTTTCAATTTTCTTCATTTTTACACAAGAATTACATTTTATAACACTCACTTTTAATTTTAACCTTATCTTGTACGCTCACATTCTACTACCAAGGGTGTTCAAAGGTTCAGTTTAGTTCAATTTTGAGCTAAAACTAAACCAAACCAACCTAATCGGTTTAACATTTTATTAGACCTTATCGGTTTTAAATTCTAATCAATTTGTTTTGGTTTTTGTTTAGTTGGGTTCGGTTTGGTTCATTTTTTTTTTTTGTCCAAAAGTAATTTTTTTTAAAAAAATGTATTCATTATAATATGTAAAATTTAACTTCTAATATCCTATATCTTTTAAAATTTTGACTAATAATAACTTTGGAATAATTTTTTATTTTTATCTCTTTTTTTGGTCTAAAAAAATTTCATACATTCACAAAAAAGCTTTCAAAAGTGAGAAAAAAATTAAAGCAATATCTTATAATAAAATAGTATAAATAATTTGTATATTTCTTGAACCATATAAAGAATGTAGTTTTAATACAAGTTTAATTAACAAAATATCCTATTAATCTAAAAAGAAATAAAATATTAAATTTTAATTAATTGTAAGTTTAATAGTTTGGTTTGGTTAATCGAACCAAATAGGGGGGCATGGGTCGCGACGGGTTGAGATTTGCTTCAACCTGAGTCCCGACCCGATTTCAACTTCAGGACGAAAAAATCGTCCTGAGCCGGATCGGGGTCAATTGGGTCACGGGCCAATTTTTTTAATTTTTTAAGAAATATTTTTAATTTTAAAAATTTATATTTTTATATTTACTCAATTATTTTGGGCATATAACTATGTTTTTAATATATTTTTTAAAAATTTATGCAATAAACATAAAAAAACATGAATTCATTGGAAAAAATAAGAAAAAAAATATAAATATAGTAGTTAAAACTTGAAAATATATATATTTTTAAATTTTATTTTTTTTACATGAATGTGATAATTATATTTAGGAGAACTCTAACATAAATTTTGATCCCTCTAGTTATTTATAATTTATAAAATATGTTTAAAAATTTTGGTTAAAATTATAAAAAGACCCTAAAAAAAATTCTTTTCAATTTAGTCCATATCTTTTTATATATAAATAAATATATATATATATATAGACCTTGGGTCGGGCCGGGCCCGATAGGGCCAAGAGGTTATCCCAAAACTCGTTCTGACTCGAAGTATTATCCTAACCCGACCTTATTTCAATTTTTTTAAAAAAAAAATCCCAACCCTTCCCCGCTCGATTATGTATCAGGCCGGGACGAGCCAACCGAGTTGGGACAAGTTTGCCCACCTTTAGAACCAAATATAGAGAAAATTGATAATCGAACCGATTTAATCAGTTTTATAATCATAAAAACCAAACCAAACTAATTTTTTGTCCATTTTTCTTATTAGAAAGAACTCAATTTGAGAACATGTTCCTCTACTTTTTTATGTGATAAGATGCTCCTTACACTTCCTAAAATAAGTGTTAATTATAGTAAAATCGAACGCTAATGAAAAGTTTGAAATAGTTTTACCCTCTGTATTTGTTTCTCCTCAACTATATCTCACATGCAAACCTTCGTAACCTTTAAATGTACTCCTCATATGACCATTAAAATCTTCATCTATGAAAATCTTTTCTCCTAAAGGTATTTCCTAAATTAGACTTTCTAAATTTTTTGAAAATTTTATCTTATAGTGCTCTTCTAACCCTACTTATAGTGTATATGTATTAATAAAATTAAAAGTTTCTTTTTCTATTACAAGTTTTAATGCTATAACTCTATCTTCTAACCTCTTTACATTTACCACAATATTTTTTTAATACTTATTTACAATTATACCTAACCTATTTTTAAATTTAGTCTTACCAGTATACCAGAGTTTAAAACCTATGGTATTCAATTCCTTTGCTTTTTTTCCTATCCATTTAGTTTCTTGTAAGCACATAAAAGTAATTCTCCCCCTAATCATGGTATTTACTATTTCTATTGATTTACTTGTAAGTGTACCTATTTTATTGTGTGTCCATGCTTGAATTTGTGTGGGCAAAAGTATGATGCAGTACCAATGTACGTGCCTTAGTGATGCTTTAGAGTGAATTTTAAATCTATTAACAAATAATACTGATAAAACCTAAAAAAATACTCTAGGAATGATGAGAAATATACTGGAATTGATAGACTAAAACAACAACAAAGGCAAGATTGTCTTCACACAACATAGAAGTAGAAAATAATGTAGAAAGATAGGAAAAAACTTTAGCTATTCCAAATGCTAGATATATCCTAAGACAACTCCATAGTTTTTTTCCCTCCCTCTTGTCTCTCTCCTCCTTCACCATTTATTAAGCATTCCCTAACTAACTTCTTTTAGAAACAAGCCAACACTTTGCCCCAACACTCTGAATCATTCTTGGTCATGCCTTGCAAGGAATGGGACTTGAGTACTACATTGAAAGGATGAGATTCTAATGTAGAGTTTATAGGGGACTTTCAACTCTCCAACCTTAGCAGCTAACTTTTTTAGGTATAATTCTTTCAAAGGTTGGTATCAATTAGTATTAGAGCCTTTCCTACATCTTAATTGCAGTTGTGCCATGCAGGTGGTGATGTTGGTATTGCAATGTTAGCCCAAGACTAGCTTTTGAGTCATGATTCTCCCAAAAAGTTGCTATCAAATATAAAATTACTTTCATAGTCAGATAAGATTACAAGTCATAGCATAATGTTAAAATTCATATTTAAACTAGCTTTTATATAACCCCAATGCAATGAAACATGGATAATGACAAAGACACATCAAACTTCAAAAGTTTACAACATAACACTATACACAGACTATATATACATATATGTATGTATATAGTTTCCAACCATGTCTAGTACCTATCCTAACTGAAATAATTTTTTTTTAATTTTAACACATACTGACACTTGTCATTACTGAATCATGGTGAAAAAGTCTTTGTCACTTAATGAAGGTGAATGACCGAGTTTGGTTTCTATCTCTTTGCATCTCAAACTTATCTAAAGGCCATATTACAAAAGGCAGCCAAGGCCTTCTCTCTGTCTCCTACATAAGACAAAATATTGATAGCTTAAATGACTAATAGAAGAAGAAAAGAGAGAGAAGGGGGGAATCAATTTCATGTAGTATGCTCAAAATATTCAGATAAAGGCTGACCCTTCCACGTTCTGAAAGAACCACATATGTTGATAATTCACCTTACGCAACATTTAATATAAAAATTCTTTCGAAAGTGTCTTCATAAGACCCTAAACCTAAACTTGTTCATGTCATAAGCATCATGTGGCCAATGAATAAGCAACAAAAAGTAGTATTACTAGCTTCTTGAAATCAAAACTTTAGGATACTAAAATAAAAATTTTAATAGGGAAAAATACAAATACACCTATAAAAGTCCAAAAAAAAGGGATTTCATTTTTTTTTATTTCTTTCTTTTTCTTCTTTTTCTTTTACTATTCCTTCCTCCCTCAGCTTTTTTTTTTTTCATCCACTGCTTCTTCCTTTGTCACATTCAGCCTCCCTTTCTCGTTTGAAGTTCGTGTTCTCCCTTTCCAGTGGAGCTGCCATATTTTCCTCTACCTCGAAGCTTCTTTCGGCGTTATACTGGTCTCCTCAAGCTTCCCCATCGCTGGTTCGAGTGTTTTGGTCTAAGAGCAAGCCGAGAGCACAGCAACCCATGATGAGCGTCCCATTTTCGTTCCTCCTTCATTCTGAATGCTAGGTCCATTAATTTATATTCTTCTCTTCTATTTTTCGATCTATTCCAGCTTAGTGGGGTGATAAAAGGGGGTTGAAGCTCTTGCCCTTTCTTGGTTAGCCGAATATAGAAGGGAGAAATTGGGGATCTTAGAATAAGGCTTCCTAATCATGTTAATCATGTACAAATCTTCAATTCTTACTTCCTTGAAGTAATTTTTGAACTCAAATCATGAAATGGATTTAAAATGGGAAGAGCTAAGTTAAGAAGTACTTGTATGAATGATGGGTGAATTAAGGAATGGAAACTTTAGTTAGGAAGCTATCATTGAATTAGATAGATGCTAAGAATTGTTGTTTTGGGTCTACATAATGATTTGGTAAGTTTGGTGCTAGTAAGAAACTCTGTGAACATCGATAACAAAGGAGTTGAAATTTTGAGGAGAAGCAAGTACCCATTAGTTCTTGGTATCACTGTGAGTAGATGATGATTACAATAAATTTATGTATCTTTCCCATTACTATATATATATATATACACACACATATGCAATTGATGGTTCAAAATTTATCAAGCCTTGGTGAGGTGGGATGGAGGTATAATTAGGATTTGTGTGAGGTAAATGCTATGTTCTTGTCTAATTTTGGCATATACCCCTTCTTATATGGAGGAAATCCCATGTGGGAATCTAATTATTTTTTATTAACAAATTAGGAAGTGAGATGCGTTATGGGAATTTATTAAGCATGTTTATTAACCAATTATTGACATAATTTTAGATTGTGTCATGAATTTGATAGCTTGAATACTCCTTAATACTAGTTTACACACACACACACACGCATGACTCTTTCATTCATTCACTAAAGGTGTTTCTTATGGCATTATCCTAACTCATTCAAATTAAATATTAAGCACTTAATTATTTATACATATAATCATCTATGTAGATATTTAATTATCCAATCAGGTTTTTCCCTTATTTTATAATATTCTATTTATTTATTGATTGGGTACTCCTTTACTTGTCCATAGGCTTTATGTTTCTATACATTAATAACTTCTTGTTCGATTGCGATGACAAATGAGTATTACTTATATTGTTCTAGCCTACTGTGTGTGGGTTACCAGCCATGATACACTATCTAGTGTTCATTGTAAGACCTGGTTAGATAAAGAGTCACCCGTTAGGTGTAACCACTTGTAAAAGGGTAAGGAGCTGGCAACGAGGTGAAATCGTCCCAGAAAATTAATTATAATGTGTACTGGTAAGTGGAAAAGAAGTTGACCGTTAGGTGTAGCCACTCATGAAGGGTAAAGAGTTGCCAACGAGGCGTAGCCGCCACTAATAATGGTTAATCTTGAAATTTGAATAACCTTTATGCTGAGATTCAACTTTTACAAATGATCCCTTGTATGAGCTTCAGTATTATTTAACAATTCCTAGTTAACCTAGCTATTTTTAATTATAGTAATTATTTATTTATTCAATGAGTTCAACTCACTCTTTTAAATTTTAACCTTTTCAAATAGTACTGTTAGATTTGATCTGCCTCCTTCATCCTAGTAGATAGAAGCATCATATTGGTAAGCCTCATCTTTGGATCTTTAAGAGCATGGAATTTTGTTGTGATAAATTTTTGTTTGGTTGATTGTAATATACATTTGATTTAGCTTTGCTTAACACGAATGGGATTCCCCCTCCCCTAATAATTCTTTTGTTCTTTGGTCTATTGATTGTTGGTGGGGAGCGTGGAACTCACCCTTATTGTTTTTGCTGAATTTATAGCTATTATAAAAATTTGGGAATTTCTAAATTTCAGAAGAAACTCAGTCAAAATTTTTGCAACAACTATTAATATCTTTGTTATGACAGGAGGCAATATGATGGTTTAGATGACGAAGTGTATTTGAGTCGCATTGTAAAAAAAGTTTCTTTATTTGAAGTGTTATTGGATAGGCTTACAGACTTAAGCATTTTTTGTTTTCTGTATCGGTCACCCCCTTCTACTTTGGGTTGTGACAACACCCTTTCAATTTTAGGTCATTTGCAAACACCTCCCTTGACTTTAAGTTAAGGCAGTTTTTTGAGTATTTTAATTTCCTAAAACTTAGAAATCCTATTTAAGTGGAACTTCTAATGAATTTGGAGTTTATCTTTATCTAGAGTTTAAGTTAATCATTATCTAGAGTCTTAAAGCTTATTATTATTTAGGAGTCTTAGTTATCTTCCATCATTATCTTTAGGAGTTCATATGATAATTAATTTATATCTTCATATTATTATAAATAAAGGGGAGAGGGGCTGCCACATAGGGTGTGAGCGTTACGCATTTGGACAAGCCTTCTCATTTACTATATTTCTGTTTTTATCTTAAATTTTACAAGGACATATTTAATATATAAATTTTAGAATTTTCATATTTATTTCATTGAAATATCTTATAAATAAGTTTTCAAACGCTTGAGAAATTAAATTTCCCATGTACCAAATAGACACTAAAAGTCGGATTTTATCCCCTAAAGTTTCATCCGTTAGCATTTGGGATTAAAGGTTGGGGTATTTCATTCCCTCACAAGGCTCTTTCTAATATTTTAACTACCCTTACTGCTAAATTAAGGGGGTTCCATCTGGCAAGCGAAAGGGTGTGAAATGGCATCTTTGTTAGCAGGAAATAGATAAAAAGGTTTAAAACGCTAAAGGGTGAAAGTTTAAGGGGCTAATTTCTGGTCTTTAAAATTGAAGGGGCTTACTTGCTTTTTTCCCAGTTAAATAAAACAAGACAACAACCTCAGAAGGTCAAGCATCAGATTTCTTCAAGCTCAAATTAGTTCCTTTACCTTTCGTTTGAAAAAAAAAAAAAAATTCTCTGAAACAGATAAAAGAAGAGGAAACATCAAACCTGTTCCGGAAGAAAATGTTTATGGAATCAAGTATATAAATAGCTGTGCCACACGTCATATCTGACTAAACCTTAAAACGCAATATCAGAAAATTCAAAAAACAACTAAATGTGAAATCACTACTTAATTAAAAAGACAAGTAATTAATTGGGCTTTAATGAAGAACCTTATCTGTGGGCTTAATACTATATATTGACCCAAAACATTTAAAGCATTAGATCTATGAGTCAAGCAACTTAATGCCTCACTTTGTCCATCTACTTGACTTCCACTTGAATAGGATCAACAATGTATAGTATATGTGCATTAACATGCAGGAATAATATGTGATAATAAAGTATGTATTGCACAACACATCATTCGGTAAGAAAAAAAAAAAGTAAACTTCTGGTATAATTAGTATATTACACCAATGAACATGACAAATTGTTCATCTTTTATGCATTTTCTATTATTTGACTCCAGCAGGATACTCAAATTTTGTTTAGGGAAAAAAATAGTGAGCTTTGATCCAATATTATTCTTTGTGCTAGTGAATTGTGACAACTTCGGATCAATCCGAGCAATAGGAATTTCAATATTCCTATTTAATGAAATTCAGACATACGCAAATGCACTAAAGGCATAGTTGGTAGGAACAAGGCCACTTAAGATTTGTAACTTAGCATATTTGTCTAAAACAGATTTATATGTTACAAAATATACTTTTATTGGATGCCATGTACATGACAAATAACTACAGGCAGTAACTATCCTAAAAATAGACAAACCTGCTAAAAATAGATTCCACAAGGAAGCTACTGTGCAAACTTGGGATATCTAGAATGTGACTGGCTAAGAGTATCGATACAGGCGATATTCTAAAAACCAAACCGGTTATCAAACTAGACGAGGGAATAGCTCATGATTTAATAGTTAGATGGTAATTAAATTAAAATGGTTGAATTAATTTATTTTAAATATAATTTTTTACAAAAATTAAATTAATAAATACTTAAAATAGAATTATAAATAGTATATATATTAATTTAAATATTTTATATTATATTTTTTTTTAATATTATTTTTATTTAGACATTTTTATATATAATTTCTTGCACCGTCATGTCAACAAAGCAATCCTCGACGCATGGTATGGCAGGCGCAGCTCTTCTAATATTGGATGAAAATCTTCTTAAGTGAGGATTCTCTTAAGTTCATGAAGTAAGGGATAAAAGGCATACTTTTATAAATAAAAATAAAAAATATATATTAAAAATAAAAATAAAAATAAAAACACATGTGAAGCACTTCACTATTTCAAGAGATTTCTATTTCAAAGCATCTTCCTCCCTTTTAACACATAGTTGAACATGATACAGTTTTGGTTTTTTTAAAGTTTCGATGCTTCAAAGGCGGCAGGTCTTGGAACACCATGACAAGACAAGGGCAGCAAAGAGGAGAAAAATATAAAATGAATTACAACATGAAAGACGGCTTTTTTAACTTTCATGCTTAAAGAAAAAATACCAATAATTGATATATTACGTCATTAAAATTATTTTTTTAAACATTTAAAATTTTATTTTTTATTTTTTTATTATGAGTCGCAGTATCTTAAATATCGCAACCCATTTCTTTTATTATTTTTTTAATTGAGTCGCGACATCTGAGATGCTGTGATTCAATATATAATTTTTTTATTTATATTTGATTTATTTTATATTTTTTTAAATTAATTTAAAAATAAATTTAAATTTAATATATTTATTATTAAATTCAAAATTATCTACAAAAATATAAATTAAATTTTTTATTTTTTAGCTTTAATTATAATTGAAATTATTTTAACTAATTTTAAAATATATAATTTATTATTATGATTATTTCTTTAACATTTTGAATTTTTTTATTTTAAACAAATTATTAGACTTATTATTTTTTAAAAAACTTGAATTGAATTATTTTTATTTTTATTTATCATCTAATTTTTAAATTAAAATTTTTTATATCTATTTCATCCAATTTTTTTATTTCTTCATTTAAATTAATTACAGAATTTAAAATTTTTTTACAAAATTTTGAATTTAAAATTTCAATTCTTTATAGTTATTATATATATTAATTCGTTAACTTTTTCAAAATCTTTAATTTCTAATCCTTAAATGTCTATAACGTCACCAATATAAACATATTGTCTATTACTAGTTCTTATAATTCGAATACATTTTAATTCACTGCCCCCGCTATTATCGGTTACATTCAAATGGGTTTAAAATTGAATCATATCATTTTTTTTCTTTGTTCTTTCAATGCAAAGGGTGAAGTAAAAAAAAAAAAAAGAATATTGTGTATAAAAAAAAAAAAGAAACATACAATTGCAATTGTAGGTTTTTTAATCCTAAAAACATAAACATTCAAGGATTGGAAATTAAAGATTTTGAAGAAGTTCACGAATTAATATATATATATATATATATAATATATATATATATATATATATATATATATATATATATATATATATATATATATATATATATATATATATATAATAACTACAAAGAATTGAAATTTTAAATTCAAAATTTTGTAAAAAAAATTTTAAATTCTATAATTGATTTAAATGAAGAAATTAAAAAAAATTGGATGAAATAAATATAAAAAATTTAAATTTAAAAATTAGATGATAAATAAAAATAAAAATAAATTCAATTCAATTCAATTTTTTTAAAAAATAATAAGTCTAATAATTTATTTGAAATAAAAAATTCAAAATGTTAAAGAAATAATTATAATAATAAATTATATATTTTAAAATTAATTAAAAAAAGTTCAATTATAATTAAAACTAAAAAAATAAAAATTTAATTTATATTTTTGTAGATAATTTTGAATTTAATAATAAATTTATTAAATTTATTTTTATTTTTAAATAAATTAAAAAATATAAAATAAATCAAATATAAATAAAAAAATTATATATTGAGTCGCAACATCTAACTCAATTTAAAAAATTATAAAAAAATAAAAAATAAAATTTTAAGTATTTAAAAAAATAGTTTTGACGACGCAACATATTAGTTATTAGTTTTTTGTCTTTTAAGCATGAGAGTCAAAAAGTCCATGGAAGACCCTGTTCCTAAGAGAAGGTTGTTTAAAGGCAACAAGCCATACAAATTAAATATTACGTTGGGTAGAAGAAGCCACTTTTCAACCAAAGAAAATGAAATGCTGTTTCAAATTAACAATAGCTAAGAGAATGCTCAATCAGGATAGATATTTATCAAACTATATATTGTGGGCCCGTGGCTACTCTTATATAGATCTGATCATGGGTCGAAAAGTCCCTCCAACCTAATAGGCCCAACTCATGGATTTGAGCATGAAAAAAATCTGAAAAAATAAATAAATCTGTTTTACAAAAGCTCAAATATAAAATTGATTATATTTGAATTTTTTTAAAAGTTTGGTCTGAGCCCGCTTATATTATAATTATTTTTAATATATTATTAGTAAATAATATTATTAAAAAATTTAATTATAACTATAAATATAAGTAAAAAAGAATTATATAACATATATCATTATTTTTTTTATTTTTACTTGTTACATAATATATTACTAGGAATAAATTATAATTCAAATAAAATAAAGTATTAATCAGTAATATTATTAAAAAATTTTTATTTTAAAAGGTTTTATTATCTTATATATATATATCAAGTTATTTAAATTTCTTGCAATATTTTTTTGAGTTATTTAGTATTTAAAATAAAATAAATAAATCTAACAAGTAATGAAATATATAATATTTAAAATTAAAAAAAAAAAGATAAAATATTTTTTAAAGATTATTTTTTTAAAAAAAAGGCCAAGCCAGACTTGACATGTTTTTAATTGAGCTTAAGCCTGGTTTGGTACTATTTAAATAGTACTGGGCCAGGCTCAAGTCTAAAATAATTTATAAATTTTTTTATGAATTTGACCCAGAATCATATATATATATATATATATATAAAAGTCCCAATACAAACTATGAAGTAGATGGTATGGTCTCATTGCTTATATTTTCTGGAAAAGCGGAGTATCACTTCATCAAATTCCATGGAAAGCACAAAAAATGCTTGACTTGAAAGCAGAAGCCTGTAACTTATAAAGCATTGAAGACCATAAATTGGTTTACATTACTCAAACAAAGTAAAAGATGTCAAACTTTGAGTTTAGTTATCGCTTATCGCTATCTAAACATTAGCTTATCAGATTCGTAATATATCTTCTGCCTTCCAAATGTAGCCAGTTCTGTTTCAGCATTATATTAAAGAAGAAGGAAGCTACCATCATTTGCATGCCTTATAATTTATTATAACTATGTTTTAACTTCTACCATGAATTTAACAATAGCAAATGCATACATGATTCCGGCTCCCTAGATATTTTTGGTGACACAATATAAGCAATAGAAAAATGAATAACAATATACTAAAAGAGAAAATTGGATAGTAACAATTAACAACACAACACCAGATTAACAGTTAAATCATCCAAATTTTTTAAGGCTTACTACGGCACCTACCTGTATATTTAATTACAAATTGAGAGGTACTCTTTTATGCATTATAATGTAATATTAAAAATAGTCTTTAACAAATGCACTGAAATTTATCAATCAAACTGGAAAGTAAAATTCTTAATCCCACTAAGGCAACTGAAAATATTGTCTTTCCCAATATAGGGACGATTTAAGTGATAAATCTAGTCTGTTGTATTTAAAGCTGGCTACTTTACACCTATAAGTTGTGTTAGTACATAGACAGAAACCTATATTTTGAGTCACTAGAGAAATAGCAAAAGCATATATTGTTAGTATCATATGAAGATAAAAATCTGTAAATGTCTGCAGGAAAATGACTTCATAGGTAAAAGATTTCTTAAGGGTGTGTTTGGTTGAAAGTTTTTGGAGGAGAAAAGAGGGGAGGAAAGGAGGATAAGATATTTGGTTGAACAAAATTAGAGGGGAGGGGACCCTCCAAATTGAGGAGTTTTGGAGAGGTATTTTTTAAATTAAATTTACTTTATTATTCCTTAATTTTTTAATATTTTAATATATTAATATTTAATAAAAATTAAGATAATTTTTTTCATCAGAAATTAAAAATAAAAAAGATTGAAATTCATAATTTTTTTAAAAAAATATTGATATAAATAACTTATAAAAATAAATTTATTTAAATATAATTACTTTCCTTCCCCTCTCTTTCTCTCCTAAACCAAACAATAATCTTTTTTTTCCTTTTTTCCTCATCCTTTCAACCAAACAGAACTCGTTAAACTCTTTTTCCCTCCTCCATTAACCTCCCCCTCCCCTCTGTTAAACCAAACGGAACCTAAGAAGATTTCATTCGAGGGAGAAAGATATCGAAATGGTTCTATCAAAAGAAAGCTCAAGACTTTATTGCACAAATCCACGGATCAGGCATTATTTTTATCTCCTATCCTTCACTTCACCGTACTTTTTTTTGAGATGTTTTGAAACTAACATAAAAGAGAGATTTTAAAGATATGTTAGATTTAAGAGTAATGAATATATAATAGTTCATCTAACTATACATCACATACTCACTTTTTCACTAAATAACTAAAATTTTAACAGGTCATCTTACCTAAAGCTAAAATATATTATTTTTTGGTATTGTGATGACATATGTTAGAGCTAGCTTACGTGCACCGAGTCAAAGGCAAGTTTGCCTCTCTGAGACCAAGATATTTGCAAATAGTAAAAAAGATAAATTTGCAATCTAATCCTAAGAAAGTGGCAAAGTTAAAATTTGAATATGTAATAATGCATTTAACCACATACTACATGTTCACTTTTACCACTAAACCAACCTATCAGGGTCCATCTCAATCTTTCATTACAATTATATTTCTATGTCTCAAGATTACGAGATTCACCTCCAAAAAAAAAAAAAGAAAACCTGTGCAGCCTATCCCTAAAAAATTGAAAAATCTAATATTTGAGTATATGATAATTCATCTAACTACACATCACATACTCACTTTTTCACTAAATAACTAAAATTTTAGCAAGCCATATTATGTAAAGCTAAAATATATAATTTTTTGGTATTGTAGTAACATAATGTTGGGCCTTGCTTATGTGCATGGAGAGAAAGGCAAACTCCATCCAAGACCAAGATATTTATAAATAAATTAAAAGAAAATTGCAGCCTCATCATAAGAAAGTGACAGAGTTAATATTTGAATATGTAATAATGCTTCTAACCACACATTATATCTTCACTTTTACCACTAAACCAACCTATTAGGATCCATCTCAATCTTTCATTACAATTGTATTTGTACCCATATGCCCAAGTATTTCTCTTCTCAAACACCAAGTTAAGAATGTTTGACTCACATACAATTTGGTCATGAGATCACAGATTAGAGATTGACTAGCATTATCACATTGCAAATAAAGGTGGGGATTTGGGATCCATTTTGTGGACTGACCGTGAGTGGAATCCTAGGTAAGCCCTTTGACTTGGTCTTGAGAAGTTTATGGTTGAATTTGTAGTCACTTTGCTTGATCCTGCTTGATTATTTTTTTAGCGTGGTGGGATGAATGTCCTGGCAGGATCCACTAGGCACTTAAGCCTTCCAAAGAAATGAGATATTTTCTTTCTTAGGGTTAACAGAGCGGTCCCAGATCCATTATTGTTCAAGATAAGGCCTTTAACCGCAACACATTTTTTTATTATTCTTGTTAAATTTTTAATAAAACTTATATAATTTTTTTAATATTACAGTGCTGATCATTAGGGCTGCCAAGGTAGAGCCCAAAGAAAGCCCAAGGATTATGGGTGCATGACTCTCTGAAGTGATGAAATGTGTATCTGAAGAGAAGAACTTCGTTCTTCACTATTTTACCTCTAATTATTGCTTAAGCCACGGACTTGCTTTTGTGAAATTTTAAAAGACTTAAGTTCAAAATTTAACAAATTTTATATGTAAAATTAAGCTTCAAACTTATCCCGGGACCAGATGGTGAAAACCAGCAAGCAAGAGAGCCTAGTGATTCAGAGTGTTTTCTTCCTCTTCTTGGACTAAGCCACCAGCTAGCTGGTGTGTTGTAGGTTGATGTAGATTTCGCAGTTGAAAATGGCGAAGAGCGCAAGTTCTTGCAGGCTTTGTCAGGATACCCCATTTTGCTTTAATTGCTATCCTAGGAGAATGATTATACAATAAATCAGTCATGAACAGGTTTTCCAGGTGACTTTTATGAATAGTTATTATTTATATTGTATAGCCATATCATATATTATAAAAAAAATCTTAAAGGAATCAAATTGAAAGGAGAATGATTTTCCAGACACTAAATCATTAATAAAAAATTAATGAATATCAAGAAAAAAAAAATGGCAAAACAACTCATTAACTAGTTCTGTAGAGCACAGCTTGCATCACTACTACGGGAAAAGGATATTACCTAGAATCAGAAACAAGCAGAAAAAGTAAAAATTTGTTATTAACCAAAGAATGGCATATGATGCTTATCTTTTAAGATCTGCTGCTGTAGCTGCAGGAATCCTAGAAACCAGTGGATGATCCTAATGCAATTAATGAAATTTACACAAAGTCCAGTGAGAAATTAAAAGAGGTCTTGGAAAATTAAAGGTTTTCTCTCCTTTATTGATGTTGATAGCTTTCTTTGTATAGAAAATTAAAGGTTTTCTCTCCTTTATTGATGTTGATAGCTTTCTTTGTATTTGTATCAGAGCCTGTGTCTCCGCGACACAGTCCGCTGCGCAACATTTCTCTGTAAAAACCACTAGCTAGTAGCTCATTGGGGCCCCCACAAGAGTTTGATATACAGAAGGAAAAACGAATGTCCAGAGCCAGCGAGAAAATTTGAAAAACAAAGATGTCAATGGAGAAGAGTCTCTGAGATGACGAGTTGGGTACCAGTATCATAATGCTCGTGGTGTCGCCTTGTACATTGCACAGTTTAGCCACAGTTGGAGCTCATGGTTGCAAAGATTTGAGAGGATCAGAGTTGTCTCCGAAAATGGCGTTGGCTGACATGCGATGACACCACAAGCATTATGATACTAATACCCAACACACGACCCCAGAGACTCTTTTCCATTGACATCTTTGTTTTTCAAATTTTTTCTCACTCTGTGGGTTGACGTAGGTTAATGCAGACTTTACAGTTGAAAATGGCGAAGAGGGCAAGTTCTAGAAGAAATACTAATCAGTAATGGACAGGTTTTGTAAGAGGTAACTTTTATGAATTAATTATGATTTATATTGTATAACCGTATGATATATTATGAGTGGATCTTAAAGGTTAAACTCTTTATCATTAGATTATCTTGAAATTTGTCAGTATAATAAACAAAATTATTTTAAAGTGGCTCTCATCTGATATCTTCACTCTTGGGTCATCCTTTTCTAGATTTTCTGTGAGATGGACGCCTGGGAAACTAAACGGGTCAGCCCCTTTTTTTTTTTTGGTGGTTTTTGTTTTTGGGTAAATAGCCTACCTTCTTTTGTGGCATCTGTACTCCCATCCGATTTTTCTTAATAATATTATCACCAGTTTCTTTAAAAAAGGAAAAAAAAAAAAAAAAAAAAGAATTACAGAAGAAAAATATACCTTGCTACTTAAAAGTATCAATACAGTGAAATTGTAGAAGGTTTTTCCTACAAAGTGCTCAACGCTGCAAAATGAGTTATGATATATCACAAATACTGCACCATTCAGGAAACTTGGATCATTTCTTGGCTTACTAATGTATATTATTCTTCGCCATCAGGTGCTGATAGAAAGCCTAGTTGAACATGTGCTTGTGGATCCACCACTTTTGATGATCCATAACTGTTTTATCAAAATGCTTTCCCTAAGAATAATATTCTAAATGCCCCAGGTTAGTAATGAAAGAGTGCACCATTAAATCGCTTAGGGAAGGAATTGATTCTTTCACCATTACATTAAAAAGAAGAAGAAAAACTTCAGCCTTCTCTCTTTTATTCTCTTTTCTTTTTCCCAAAATAATTGATTCTCAACCATCCTCCAACAAACAAAGAAAAATATCCAAAAGATCACTAATTATGAGTAAAGAAGACAAGAACAAAGGCCTAATTGCTTCATGTTTGGAACTGCAATTTACTGGAGGGAGGCCGAGCTTGAACTGAAAGTTTAATCCAACACACAAGACACGCTCTGGGCCAGAAATATGGCGTAAGGGAGCTTCTAGTTCACAAAGCTAAGAACTATGTCAGCCATCTCACTTACGTTCTCCATCTGATCAATTTCTATATTCACAGGCTCCTGGAAGTTAGATTTTGTCAGCGGAAGAAGATCAATGCTATACTTTAGATCTGTTTCTTTCTTTCTATTATTTAATTAAAAGAACATTCGAATCATTTTAAGAAAAGTTCTTATCATCAAGGCACGTACGTTGCTACTGCATCAGACACAAACTCAGGCGTGGATATGCAACAAAATGTTTTGAAGTGAATTTTAAATCTATTAGCAGATAATACTGATAAAACCCAAACAAATACTCTAGGAATGAAGAGAAATATACTGGAATTGATAGACTAAAACAGCAACAAAGGCAAGATTGCCTTCACACAACACAGAAGTATAAAATAATGCAGAAAGATAGAAAACACTCTAGCTATTCCAGACGCTAGATATCTCCCAAGACAACTCCAGAGTTTTTTTCCTCCGTCTCTTCTCTCCCTTCCTTCACCCTTTATTGGCCATCCCCTAACTAACTTGTTTTAGAAACGAGCCAACACTTTGCCCCCAAAACTCTTAATCATTCTTGGCCATGCCTTGCAAGAATGGGACTTGAGTACATCATTGAAAGGATGGGATTCTCATGTAAGTTTATTGGGACTTTCGGGTCTCCAACCTCAGGAGCTAACTTTTAAGGTATAATTCTTCCAAAGGTTCTTATCAATTAGTATTAAAGCCTTTCCTACATCTTAATTGCAGTTGTGCGGTGCAGATGGTGATGTGGGTATCGTAGTGTTAGCCCAAGACTAGCTTTTGAGTCATGGTTCTCCCAAAAAGTTGCCATCAAATATAATATTACTTTCATAGTCAGGTAAGATTACAAGCCATAGCATAATGTTAAAATTCACATTTAAACTAGCCTTTATAGAATCCAGTGCAATGAAACATGGATAATGACAAAGACACATTAAACTTCAAAAATTTACAACATAACACTATATACATACAATATATACATATGTGTGTGTGTGTAGTTTCCAACCATGTTTAGCACCTGTCCTAACTGAAATAAATTTTTTTTATTTTGACACATATTGACACCTGTCATTGGCAAATCGTGGTAAAAAAAGTCTATGTCCAAGACATAATAAAATTGTGTCTGTGCTTCATCTATTTATAATAGTCCCTTAAAAAATTAAAGGCGACATATTTGCTGCTTATATTTTAAAAGTATGCAATTTCAGAAACAAACACAGTGAAACAATTACTAATAGCAGCTTTTGAGTCTCAAGAAAACAAGGTCTTCAAGCCAATTTAGGCAAGATCATTCCTTAGCCAAGGGCAGCTTACCCTAAAAAAGTCCTACACGTTCATCAATGAAGGTGAATGACTAAGTTTGGTTTCCGTCTCTTTGCATCTCAAACTTATCTCAAGGCCATACCACAAAAGGCAGCCAAGGCCTTCTCCCTGCCTCCTGCATAGAACAAAATATTGATAGCTTAAATGACTGAAAAAAAAAAGATCAATTTGATGTAGTATGCTCAAAATATTCAGATTAAGGCTGACCCTTCCAAGTTCCAAAAGAACCATATATGTTGCTGACTCACCCTACGCAACATTTAATACAAAAATTCTTTCTCTAGTGTCTTCATAAGACCTCAAACAAGAGCTTGTTCATGTAAAAAGCATCATGTGGCCAATGAATAAGCAATAAAAAGTAGTATTAATAACTTCTTAAAATCAAAACTTCAGGATACTAAAATATAAAGTTTAATAGGAAAAATACAAATACACACCGTTAATTTTATGTCATTTGCAAACACCTTCCTCAACTTTAAGTTGGTGTCTTTGAGTGTTTTAATTTCTTAAAACTTAGAAAACCTATTTAAGTGGAACTCCTAATGAATTTGGAATTTATCTTCATCCAGAGTAGAGTTTATCATTATCTAAAGTCTTAAAATTTATTATTATTTAGGAGTCTTATTTATCTTCTATCATTATCTTTAGGAGTTTACATTTTATTTAATCTCTATCTTCATAATATTAGAAATAAAGGAGAGAGGGGCCGCTGCAAAGGGTGTGAGAGTTACGCATTTGTACAAGCCTTCTCATTTACTATATTTTTGTTTTAATCTTAAATTTTACAAGGACATATTTAACATATACAACAACAATAATAGGAAGCCTTTTCCCATCCAGAGGGATGAACTACGAATCATACGATATCATAAAGTTCTATTAAATCATTTAAATCTAAATCTTTTTTGATGGTTTTACTTATAATTTTTCCTGGTTTCCCCTATCTCTAATTATTAGATTACTTTCCATCTAATATACTCTCCTTACTAAGACTTCCATAGGTCTTTTCCACACATCTAAATTATTTAAGATGTAATTCTATAATCCTTTTCACAACAGGTGCAGTTCCAACTTTCTTTCTAATGTATTCATTTTTCATTCTATTTTGTTTGGTATGTCCACTCATCTAACGCAAAATTCTCATCTTTATAACATTAAACTTAATCTCCTATTAGTTTTTTATTACTTAACACTCAATGCCATATAGTATTACAAATCTTATAGCTGTACGATAAAAATTTACTTTTAACCTTGAGTGATATTCTTCTATTTATAATAACACTCGAAACACTCCTTCATTTCATCCATCCAACTTGGATCCAATAGTTTACATTTTCTTTTATTTCCCCATCATATTGTATGATGGATCAAGATGCTTAAATTGGGTGACTAGTGATATGGTGTGTTCTTCAATTTTTACTTTTACGTTAGAATTAGTGCGTTTCTTGCTAAACTTACATCCTATATATTCCATTTTATTTCTATTTATACGAAATTTATGTACTTCCAAAACTAGTCTCCATATATCTCACTTCTCATTTATTTTTTCTCTTGACTCTTTAATTAGGACTATATCATCTGCAAAAAACATGCAGTGTGGCATTAGCTCTTGGATATATTTAGTAAACACATCTAAGACTAAACTAAAAGATAGAGACTCAAAGTTAACCCCTTTTGTAAGCCAATATTTATCGAAAATTTTTTTGTGAACCCACCTTGTATTGTCACATTAGTTGTAACTCCATTATACATATAAGTAATACGAACTCTTTTTCTTTTTTCTTTTTTTCAAAATCTTTCATAAATTATCTCTTAGCATCCTATCATATGCCTTCTCCAAATCGATGAACACCATATATAAGTCTTTTTTATTCTTTCAATATTTCTCTATTAATTTTCACAACAAATATATCACTTCTATGGTCGACCTTTTAGACATAAAACCAAATTAATTCTCTGAAATTTGAATCTCTTACCTTAATCTCCATTTAATAACCCTCTCCCATAACTTTATAGTATGACTCATGAGTTTTATTTCTTTATAATTTGTACAATTTTGTATATCCCTCTTGTTTTTATAAATAAGGATTAAAATACTTCTTCTCTACTTGTTCGACATTCTCTTAAATTTCATAATTTTATTAAACAACTTTATGAGCCACTTTATGCCTTTCACTCCTAAACCTTTCCACACCTCAATAGATATATTACCTGGTCCTATTGCTCTGTCATTCTCCATATTCTTTAATACTTCTTTTACCTCTAACTCTCTAATTTTATGATAAAAAGTGTAATTTTGATCAGTCTCTATAGTGTTTATCTGAGTGTAATGAGATACCACTCCTTCATTAAATAGCCTATAAAAATAACACTTACATTTCCTTAATATCTTATTTCATGATCAAGATTCTCTTTTCTTCATCCTTAATGCATTTTAATTGATTAACGTCTCTTGTCTTTCTTTTTCTACTTTTAACAAACTTATAAATGTTTTTTTCCCCAACTTTATTGCTTAAGGATTGATCTTCACTCATCGCCTTCTTAATGTCTTTATTAACTACTTTATATTTTTCTCAATTTTTTTTTACTTTTACACAAAAATCACACTTTATAACACTTCTTTTTAATTTTAACCTTATCCTGTATATTTGCTTCCCACTACCAAAATTCTTTATTCTTAAGTCCAAAACCTTTTGATTCACCATGTATCTTTTTTGTAATCTTCCTAATCTCTTTAACCATCTCGTCATTAGTATTTCCTTGTGCCTCATACGATTCTTCCTCCAAAATCTTTCTCTATAAACTCTCTTTTTTATCACTTTTCAATTGTTACCACTTTATCCTTAACATCTTATCTTGGCATTTGCTCTTTATTCTCTTCTTGACTCGAACATCTATTACCAAGACCCTATGTTGTGTAATCAAGCTCTCTAGAAGTATAACTTTGCAATCCATATAAAGTTTTCTGCCCACTTTTTTAATTAAAAAGAAATCAATTTGAGAGTATGTCTCCCTCTTTTTGTACATGATAAGGTGCTCTTCACACTTCTTAAAATAAATATTAGCTATAGTAAAATCGAACATTAATGAAAAGTCTTGAATAATTTTATTTTTTGCATTTAATTCTTCTAAACCATATTCTCCATATAAACCTTCGTAACTTTTAGATACATTCCTAATATGACCATTAAGATTCCCTCTTATGAGAATCTTTTCTCCTAAAGATATTTGCTAAACTAGACCTCCTAAGTCCTTCTAAAACTTTATCTTACAGTACTCTTCTAATTTTACTTGTAATGCGTAAACACTAATAATATTAAAAATTTCTTTTTTCACTACAAATTTTAATGCTATAATTCTGTCTCTTACCTTTTTTACCTCCACCACTATTTTTTCAATACTTATCCATAATTATATCTACCCTATTTTTAAATTTAGTTTTACAAGTAAACCAGAGCTTAAAGCCTGAGGTATTTAATTCCTTTGTTTTTTCTCCTACCCATTTAGTTTCTTATAAGAATATAAAATTAATATTCCTCCTAATTATTATATCTACTATTTCTATTGATTTAAGTGCACCTATTTTCTAAATTTCGAAACGAATCATACTCTCGTGAATTAACTTCTTTATTCATATTCGTTCACAAAAATATGAAAAACCTTGCTTATTTTTCACAACACCTCCTAATTATTGTATTTACTATTTCCATTGATCTATCTGTAAATGTACCTATATTCTAAATTCTGAAACAAATTCTACTTTTGTGAATTAACTTCTTTATTCATATTCATTCACGAAAATATGAAAAACCTTACTTATTTTTCACTACACCTAAATGTCGATGCAATGACTCTTGTTTATTTGACATTGTACTTAAGTTACAGCATGTTGCTTCCGAACAACGGCCTAGCATTAATTCTAATATATCGTTGATCTATGTTATAAAAATTTAATAAAATTTTACTTTGGTTGTCGATTGCCTAACACAATCCTCTTTTTTTTTTAAGGCTTGGAACTAGTTATAAAATTATTTGCATTAAAATATAACTTAGGCAAAGTTACATATTTAAAATATAGATTTTAAAATTTTCATATTTATTACATTGAAACATCTTACAAACAAGTCTTCAAACGCTTAGGAAATTAAATTTCTCATCTACCAAATGGACCCTAAAACTTGGATATTTACCCCCTAAATTTCATCCATTAGCATTTGGTATTAAAGGTTGGGGTATTTCATTCCCTCACAAGGCTTTCTCTAATATTCTAACTACCCTTACTTTAAAATTAAGGGGGTTCCATGTGGCAAGCGAAAAGTGGCATCTTTGGTAACAGGACAAAAGGTTTAAAATGCTTAAGGGTGGAAGTTTAGTGAGCTAATTTCTGGTTTTTCAAATTGAAGGGGTGATTGCAAATGACCTAAAATTGAAGGAGTGTACTTGCTTTTTTTCCAGTTTAAATAACACAAGACAGCAACCTCAGAAGGTCAAGCATCAGATTTCTTCAACCCTAAATTAGTTCCTTTACCATTCATTTGAAAAAAAAAAAAATCGCCGACACAGAAAAGAAGAGGAAACATCAAACCTGTCTTGGAAGAAAATGATTATGGAATCAAGTATATAAATAGCTGAGCCACACATCATATCTGGCTGAACTTTCAAACGCAATATCAGAAAATTTGAACAACTAAATGTGAAATCACTGCTTAATTAAACAAACAAGTAATTAATTGGGCTTTAATAAAGAACCTTATTTGTGGGCTTAATACTATATATTGACCCAAAACCTTTAAAGCATTAGATTGATTAGTCAATCTACTTAACGTCCTCACTTTGTCCATCTACTTTCTATGTGAGACTTCCACTTGTACTTGAATTCCAGGATCAACAATGTAGAGTACATGTGCATTAACATGCAGGAATAATATGTGATAATAAAGTATGTATTGCACAACACATCATTAAGTAGAAAAGTAAGTAAACTTCTGGCATAAATAGTATATTACACCAATAAATATGACAAATTGTTGATCTTTTAAGTATTTTCCATTATTTGACTACAGCAAGATACTCAAATTTTTTAGGGGGAAAAAATAGTTAGCTTTGATCCAATATTATTCTTTGTACTAGTGAATTGTGACAACTTTGAATCAATCTGAGCAGTAGGAATTTCAATATTCTCATTTATTGGAGTTTAAACGAAACATTAAAAAAGATTTAGATTTAAATGATTTATCTAAAGACATGATTCATAATAAAATTTTATGACGTCATTTGATCTAGCTGACTTGACCCATTGGGAAAAAGGCTCATTGTTGCTGTTGTTATTGTTATATTAGAGTTCAGACATATGCAAATGCCCTAATGGCATAGTTGGTGGGAGCAAGGCCACTTAAGATTTATAACTTAGAGGATTTATCTATAACAATAGTAAAAGATTTATATGTTACAAAATATACTTTTATTGGATGCTATGTACATGACAAATAACTAGACGCAGTAACCATTCTCACCAAACCTGGTAGCAATAGGTTCCATAAGGAAGTCACTGTGCAAAATTGGGATATCTAGAATGTTATAGGCTAAGAGCATGGATACTGATATTTTAAAAACCAAACCGATTATTAAACCAAATGAGGGAGTGGTTTATGATTTAATAGTCAGATCGTAATTAAATTAAAATGGTTGAATTAGTTATTTTAAATATATTAAGTATATTTTTTTTATAAAGATTAAATTAATAAATATTAAAGATATAGTTATAAATAGTATATATATTAATTTAAATATTTTTATAATATATTATACTATATATTTTTTTATATTTTATTTTTACTTAGACATTTTTATATATAATTGCTTGCACTATTATGTTAACAAAGCAATCCTCGAGGCATGGTATTGGCAGGCGCAACTCTTCTAACACATAATTGAATATGATACAGTTTTGGTTCTTTTTTAAGTTTCCATGCTTCAAAGGTGGCAGGTCTTGGAACACCATAATATGAATGACAAAACAAGGGCGGCAGAGAAAAGAAGAAAATCATTTACTATGAAAACAAACTTAATTTGAGATGGGATATTTTAAGCACTACAAGCTAATTTTGGATCAATTCACAGGAGAGTAAACTCCAATTTACCCTTAAAAAAAAGAAAAAACACAAACAAACCACTACTTTCAACCTAAGATCATCATGTGATTTAGCATTTATGCTTAACTGCCAAAGATTTTTTCAGAATATGGGAAGGTTTGGTGTCTACATTCCAGTAATAAGAACCCCCCTTATTATCTAGCTCCTGTTAATCAATGATATGTAATTGATATATGGCCCATATATGTTATACAACATAAAATGAATTGCAACATGGAAGACCCTGTCCCTAACGGAAGGTTGTTTAAAGGCAACAAGCTATACAAATTAAATATTACGTTGGGCACAAGAAGCCACTTTTGACCCAAAGAAAATGAAATGCTGTTTGAAATTAACAATAGCTAAGAGAATGCCCAATCAGGATAGATATTTATCAAACTATATATTGTGGGCTTGTAGCTACTCTTATATATACATATATATAAATATATATTTAGAAGTCCCAATACAGACTATGAAGTAGATGGGATGTTCTCATTGCTTATATTATCTGGAAAAGCAGAGTATCATTTCATCAAATCTCATGGAAAGCACAAAAAATGCTTGAGTTGAAAGCATTCCACCTGTAACTTTAAAGGATTGAAGACCCTCATCGCTATCTAAACATTAACTTATCAGATTTGTAATATATCTTCTGCTTTCCGAATGTAGCAGTTCTGTTTCAGCATTCATATTAAAGGAGAAGGAAGCTACCATCATTTGCATGCCTTGTAATTTATTATAACTGTGTTTTAACTTCTACCATGAATTTAACAATAGCAAATACATACATGATTCCTGCTACCTAGATATTTTGGTGACACAACATAAGCAATAGAAAAATGAATAACAATCTACTGAAAAAGAAAATTGGTTAATAACAATTAACAACACAACACTAGATTAACAACTAAATCATCCAAATTTTTTAAGGCTTACTACAGCACCTACCTGTATATTTAATTAACAAATTGAGAAATACTCTATTATGCATTATAATGTAATATTAAAAATAATCTTTAACAAATGCACTGAAATTTATCAATCAAACAGGAAAGTAGAATGCTTAATCCCACTAAGGCAAGTGAAAATATTGTCTTTCCCAATATAGGGACGATTTAAGTAATAAATCTGGTCTGCTGTATTTAAAGCTGGTTACTTTACACCGTGAATTGTGTTAGTACACAGACAGACATCTATATTTTGAGTCACTAGAGAAATAGCAAAAGCATATATTGTTAGTATCATATGAAGCTAAAAATCTGTGAATGTCTGCAGAAAAATGACTTCATAGGGTAAAAGATTTCTTTAGAGGATTTCATTCGAGGGAGAAAGATATCAAAGTGGTTCTCACGAGAATATCAAAAGAAAGCTAAAGACTTCAGTGCACAGAATCCACGGATCAGGCATTATTTTTATCTCCTATCCTTCACTTCACCGTACTTTTTTTGAGATTTTTTAAACCAACATGTAAGAGAGATTTTAAGGAGATGTTAGATTTAAGAGTAATTGAAGGTTGAAGTTATCAAGTAAAAAAAAAATTGGAAGTAACTGAGATAGCTAGCTCCCCAAATATGTATTCCACCTAAAACTATAAAGACAGAGCTTAAAAACACACAGGTATATATAATTATTGTTGGAGAATTGTATATGTGTGTGTCAAAAGGTAAGAGAAAAAGAGAAGTCTCACATTGCTCAAATAAAGGAAGGCCAAAGGGTATAAATATTAACATGTGATTATAGAAAGAGCAAAATGGGTCTAGGAGGAGAGTGGGCTCGCGCGCACAAAAAGATGGGCCAACATAGCTGAGCTCAGTTGAAATTCGGCGATTTGCCCCCCCTACGCGCAAAATATACGCGGTGTTGGACATTTTTTACCATTGCAGGAATTTAATTTTTGAAAATTAAATATTTTCAAATAGCCTTCCAGAAAATTCACAAATTTAAGGCTTCGGTTATGAGTTCATTATGTGAACGTTTCTGAACGTTACTCATCATTTACCGACAACTATTAATCTGTTTTTTTATCTGATATAATGTTTATTAATCCTCATGTCGGAAACCGTCCAACGTTCAGAAACGTCCTCATTAATATAATTCAATATGGTCCAACGTCTCATTATTTTCTGTGCCTATAAATACCGCGTTGCTCTTTGGGTTCCACACACTACAGCTCCGGACAATATTCGAGCTGCTCCCTCCTCTCCTCTTCTCTCTGTCCCTGAGTTCTTATCTCCGCTGTTCTGCTTCCCTGCGACATCGCAGAAGAATCCGTTCAATCTTGGGGAGTGCCGTCTTGTGGCGGAATATCTCTCAAGGACAGTGTCCTTGTGCACGACTCGGATTTATTTTATACTAACAACTTCCTTGTGCAGCTACTGATTCATAACAATCTTGAGAGATATGGAGTCACAAAACAATGCTCCTGCTTCAGATGGCCCTACCGGTGCCAGTCTTGGTCCTACATCCTTTGCTCCGTTCACACTACCTCCGATGCCACTGTCTAGGCCACCGGATATTTCAAAAATTGAAATGTTCGATGGCAAAAACTTTCGAAGGTGGCAAGAACGCGTTTACTCAATCCTGGACCTATATGGAGTTGCTGCTGCGCTCACACAATCTGAACCTTCGTTAGATATTGACCAAAATCAAAGGATTGCTTGGGAATATGCCAACAAGGTATGCCAAAATACCATCATTAACACTTTGTCTAATGATCTCTTCGATGTTTACTATGTGTACAAGGAAGCAAGCAAAATTTGGGAATCGTTAATTGCCAAATATACTGCTGAGGACGTTGGGAAGCAAAAGTTTGTTGTTGGAAATTACTATAGATGGGAGATGACCGAGGACAAGGATATTAAGCTACAAATTAATGAGTACCATAAGCTGCTAGAAGAGTTGAGAGCAGAAAAAATCAACTTACCTGACGAGTTTGTTGCTGGAATTCTGATTGAGAAGCTGCCTGAATCATGGAAGGACTACAAACAACAACTGAAACACAAACAAAAGCAATTGCCATTGTCGGACCTAATCACTCACATCATAATCGAGGACACAAATCGAAAAGAGATGCAAGCTGCAAAAGGCAAAGAGATGACCTCAAAAGCAAATTTGGTGGAGACAAAGCAGTATGCCAAGAGGTATGACTCTAAAACAAAACCTGACTACAAACCCAAGAGTTCTAACCCCAAATTCAAAAAGAAAGGGAGTTGCTTTGTTTGTGGAAAACCAGGCCACCATGCTGCTCAATGTAGAAAGAGGGCTAGAAATGACAATCCTCCTAGAGCCAATTTGGTTCAAGGAGATGAAGAAAATGAAATTATAGTAGCGGTCATTTCTCAAGCTCTCTTAGTATCCGATGTGAAAAAATGGGTGGTAGACTCTGGGGCTACCAGGCACATTTGTGCAAATCGTGAGATGTTTGCCTCCTATAATCCTACCAAGGAAGGAGAAGACCGTGTTTACCTTGCTGATTCCCGAACTGCAAAAGTTCTAGGAAAAGGAAAGGTTGAACTAAAACTCACATCTGGAAAAACTTTATCACTCAGTGATGTTCTTCATGTGCCTGATGTTAGAGCCAATTTAATTTCTGTAGCTCTATTAAGCAAAGCTGGGGTTAAGGTGTCATTTGAATCTGATAAGATTGTAATGACAAAGAATAATGTATTTGTAGGAAAGGGCTATTGTACTCAGGGGCTGTTTATTCTCAACATTGCTGATATGAATAAAAATGCATCATCTTCTGCTTACTTGCCTGTCTTTATGATTGATACTTTTGATATATGGCATGCTCGATTAGGACATGTTAGTAAGTCATATTTAAAGAAAATACAAAAACTTGGTTTAATTTCTGAAATTAAAAATGATTCTCTAAACAAATGTGAAATTTGTGTAGAAGCTAAGTTAACCAAAAAGTCTCATTTTTCTGTAGAAAGAGAAACTGAATTGCTTAACTTAATACATACTGATTTAGGTGATTTAAAACAAACTATGACAAGAGGTGGCAAAAAGTATTTTGTAACTTTTATTGATGATTTTTCTAGATATACTAAAGTTTATTTATTGAGAAATAAAGATGAAGCTTTTGATAAATTTCTTTTATATAAAGCTGAGGTAGAAAATCAATTAAATAAAAAGATTAAAAGGGTTAGGTCAGATAGAGGAGGAGAATTTGTTTTATTTAATGACTTTTGTGAAAAAGAAGGAATCATTCACGAAGTAACTCCTCCATATTCACCTGAATCAAATGGAATAGCAGAAAGGAAAAATAAAACTTTAAAAGAAATGATGAATGCTATGCTTGTAAGTTCTTCTGCACCAGATAATTTATGGGGTGAAGCTTTGTTATCTGCATGTTTTTTACAAAATAGAATACCTTATAAGAAAACAAATAAGATACCTTATGAATTATGGAAGGGATACACACCAAATTTAAAATATTTGAAAGTGTGGGGGTGTCTTGCAAAAGTTTTATTACCTGATCCTAAAAAGAGAAAAATTGGTTCTAAAACTTCTGATTGCATGTTTATTGGATATGCTGAACATAGTGCGTCATATAAATTTCTAGTTTTGAAAAGTGATGTTCTTGATCATAACATTATTATTGAAACCAAAGATGCAGAATTTTTTGAGCATATTTTCCCATTAAAAATTCAGCATATGTCTCAAATAGCTGAAAATTTGCCTTCTTCATCTAAAGTAAATGAAAGTGAAAATTTTGTTGAAAATTTAAGGAGAAGCAAAAGGCAAAGAAAAGAAACTTTTTTTGGAAATGATTTTTATACTTTTATGTTACAAGATGAGCCATCAAATTTTTCTGAAGCAATTTCATCTTCTGATGCTCATCTTTGGAAAGAAGCAATTAAAACTAAAATAGATTCGCTAAATCAAAACAAAACTTGGGTTTTAGCAGACTTGCCTCCGGGAGCAAGACCTATTGGTTGCAAATGGGTTTTTAAAAGGAAATATAATCCTGATGGATCCATTGATAAATATAAAGCGAGGCTAGTAGCTAAAGGATTTACTCAAAAACAAAATATTGATTATTTTGATACTTTTTCTCCAGTAACAAGAATTTCTTCTATTAGAATTTTGATTGCTTTAGCTTCAGTTTACAAGCTTTTTATTCATCAAATGGATGTTAAAACTGCTTTTTTAAATGGTGATTTAGAAGAAGAAATTTACATGGTACAACCTGAAGGGTGTGTTGCTCCTGGACAAGAAAATAAAGTTTGTAAACTTGTTAAATCATTATATGGATTGAAACAAGCACTGAAACAATGGCATGAAAAACTTGATCAAGTTTTAACAAGTGATGAATTTTCCACTGTTGAAGTAGAAAGATGTGTTTATACAAAAATTGTGAATAATAGTTGTGTGATTATCTGTTTATATGTTGATGATATGCTTATTTTTGGTACAAGTATAAATGTTGTGATAGAAACTAAAATGTTTCTTTCTTCTAAATTTGATATGAAAGATATGGGTGAAGCAAAGGTGATACTAGGTGTTAAGATCATAAGGAGTGAAAATGGCATTTTACTATCTCAAGAACATTATGTTGAAAAAATTCTTAAAAAATTTAGATTTTTTGAAAAAATACCTGTAAGCACTCCTTATGATGCTAGCACCAAATTAGTTAAAAATAAGGGTGATCCGATAGCTCAATCTACATATGCACAGATTATTGGGAGTCTGTTGCATTTAATGAATTACACCCGACCTGATATAGCATATGCTGTGTGTAGATTGAGTAGATATACTCACTGTCCAAGTAGTGAACATTGGTTAGCTTTGGACAGATTAATGAGTTATCTGAAAGGTACCATGAATTATGGTATATGTTATAATGGATTTCCCGCTGTATTAGAAGGGTACAGTGATGCTAACTGGATCTCAGATTCAGAAGATACCAAATCCACTAGTGGCTATATATTCACTCTTGGTGGTGGTGCAGTAACCTGGAAATCAGCTCAACAAAATATTATAGCGAGATCCACTATGAATTCAGAGTTCATTGCTCTGGAGTTGGCTAGTAATGAGGCTGAGTGGTTGAAAAACTTCTTAGCAAATATTTCATTAGGTGAAAAACCAACACCATCAGTGTCATTACATTGTGATAGTCAATCGGCGATAGCCGTTACTAAAAATAAGACCTACAATGGCAAAAGTAGGCACATTCGTTTAAGACATAATATTATAAGACAGCTGTTGAAAAATGGAGTTATATCGATCGATTTTGTAAGGTCAGAATTAAATCTGGCAGACCCCCTAACCAAACCTTTAGGGAAGAAACAAATTTTGGAAACATCGAGGGGAATGGGACTTAAGCCAGTTTGAAAATTAACAATGATAGTAACCCAACCTCTGTGATTGGTGATCCCATGAAGGAGGTTCATATGGGTAAAAACAAGTCATTCGTTAATTCTGCTAACACTTTATTAGTCCATTCCTATGATATGAGGAAAAGTGTTAGAATGCATTGTTGGCGAGGCTGAGCAAAAGCTCTTAATGATTTCATATTCCTTATGGATGGTGTGATCATTGCCGTCACACTTGATGAAATCACCTATATGAATGTGGGTGGGGCCGCTCCTATGAGATCATGGCAAAAATCTCTAGAGCATTCATTAAAACCAGGCACGCGCAAGGCCGTAGTTTAAAGCGCAAAACTACGATAACAGCGGAAATTGTGATGGTATAAATTGACTCTTAAGGCCTCTAGTATACAACGAAAAATTGTTGGTTCATAGAAGCTATAAGCTTCACCTACAATTATGTATACTAAGTTTTATTTAGTCTAGGAATGGTTCATAGTCTGTAAGACACCATATTCGAAATGTTTATACCCATATGTATAACTCAGATGATAATGATCTTTTGACACACATGTGGGGGATTGTTGGAGAATTGTATGTGTGTGTGTCAAAAGGTAAGAGAAAAAGAGAAGTCCCACATTGCTCAAATAAAGGAAGGTCAAAGGATATAAATATTAACATGTGATTATAGAAAGAGCAAAATGGGTCTAGGAGGAGAGTGGGCTCGTGCGCACAAAAAGCTGGGCCAACATAGCTGAGCTCAGTTGAAATTCGGCGATTTGCCCCCCCTGTGCGCAAAATATACGCGGTGTTGGACATTTTTTACCATTGTCTGAATTTAATTTTTGAAAATTAAATATTTTCAAATAGCCTTCCAGAAAATTCACAAATTTAAGGCTTCGGTTATGAGTTCATTATGTGAACGTTTCTGAACGTTACTCATCATTTACCAACAATTATTAATCCATTTTTTTATCTGATATAATGTTTATTAATCCTCATGTCGGAAACCGTCCAACGTTCAGAAACGTCCTCATTAATATAATTCAATATGGTCCAACGTCTCATTATTTTCTGTGCCTATAAATACCGCGTTGCTCTTTGGGTTCCACACACTACAGCTCCGGACAATATTCGAGCTGCTCCCTCCTCTCCTCTTCTCTCTGTCCCTGAGTTCTTATCTCCGCTATTCTGCTTCCCTGCGACATCGCAGAAGAATCCGTTTAATCCTGGGGAATGCCATCTTGTGGCGGAATATCTCTCAAGGACAGTGTCCTTGTGCACGACTCGAATTTATTTTATACTAACAACTTCCTTGTACAGCTACTGATTCATAACAATTATGAGCATCTCATCTTTGTTGCTAAATTTAATTCTTCACTGTCATATTCTCGTAGAAACATCAATCACATCATAATAACTCAGTAATTGATTTATTTAAATTTATAATGATGATATCAATTAGAAAAGAAATATTGGATTAAGCCTAATTTGGGAGGGCATCTTTTTATTCTAACAAGTGGTGGATAACACTTTTCATGGAAATGGAATTTTCTTTTCTTTTCTTTTCTTTTTTTAAATAAGATATTTATGTAAATTCTAGACCGATGTTGATGCAGAGTCGAAAAGTATTTTAACATCATCTAAATGCTTCCATTGTAAAGTATGTCCAGAAAGAGTGCACCAAGATTGCACATTTCACTCACAATCTAGCACAGACACATAATTCCACACTCCGTGGACACTGCAACATAACAAAATGTGTAAGGATCAGGTGCAATTTAAAGGGACTATGTGTCTGAAATGAGTGTCGAACACGTATTAGACGCAATACAATAATTTGAAGTATTGATGCTTCATAACTCGCAATAAATCCTACAAAAATCAGCATATGGGATGTTCGCCTACTAACATATCAGCATTTATTCCAAACAAAATTCTCAACCCGAAATTTTGAGTTATCACGGAAGGAAAAGCACCGAATCCAACAATTCCAGAGAAACGATGAGAATCTATCAACAACCGAAAAGAGACCAAAGCAAAAGTTTAAGCTTCCAAAACGGGAATCCCATATCTTTATGAATAACCAAAAAATCGACCATATATGAAACCAGAACAGCGAACTTTTAAAGACAAACCTTGTGGCCGCACTTGTGGAATTGATCTCCTTCAGCCTCTCAAGTTTATAACCCTTTCCCTAACTTGAACAATGACATCAATTAGGTTTCAAGTTTCCAACTTCCACGGCCATGGCATGCCACCCTTTCTTCTTCAGTCAATTCACACTGCCATTTCACCGACAGTAAATGACAGTAACTGGTAGGTCATAATCAAAGTAAGAGTGAATTGATTTTTCCGTTTGTCTGAAGATAATTTTTATTGTGGTTTCCCAAAATTTAATCGTTTAATTTTAACCCTTCAAACTAAATTGGGTGTCCTGCATTGAATATTTAAATGCACGTGTTAAATTTGAGAAGAAAAAGAGAGTTCTTATTCTTGGTCTTTTGTTTTTTCTTGAAATTTATCTTATGTATTTAGCTATTAAATGTAAAGAATTTAATTTGACCTTAAACACTGTCTTGTTTGAAGGTGACTTTCACATTTACAACTCAGAAAATTAAGGATTAAAATAAAAATAAAAAATAATTTTATAGATAAAAAATATCTATA
The DNA here is from genome assembly GCA_032878935.1 of Erythrophleum fordii. Taxonomy (NCBI): domain Eukaryota; kingdom Viridiplantae; phylum Streptophyta; class Magnoliopsida; order Fabales; family Fabaceae; genus Erythrophleum; species Erythrophleum fordii. Next base: position 28,555,555 of record JAVQMF010000054.1, on the reverse strand, counting down.
ATATCTCTGTTTTTAATAATTAAATAATAATTATTAAATAATATTAAATAATAAATATAAAAACAAAAATAAAATTTTACCCAACTTTTCATTTCCTTTTCACTTTTCCTCCACTAACCAAACAAGCCGTTAATTAAGCCCGTTGATAAATATCGAGACAAATGACATAACATGACAAAATGAGTAATGAATTTGATAAATATTTATGTGGTCATCTACGGGTTGGGTTGTTTTAAAGCTTCTTTTGTTTAGTTTTGGGGATAGAAACTGCTTATATTTTTTTGAAACTTATATTCATTTTCAGAAAATATGATGTTTGGCCAAGTTTTTATTAAAAATAAAGTTATTTTAAATGATAGCAGAAACAAACAATTTTTTTAATATAAAAAAGAAAAAAAAAACTGAAACTTCTTCTTAGAAATAGAAGAAGTTTAAAACTATCTTTTTGAAGATGAAAGTACCCTTATTAAAATTATTCATTACTATAACTACCCCTTACCTTTTATTTATCCTCTTAAATAATACTTTTTAAGTAACTTAATATCAAAAAATATTTATTTTAAAAAATTTGATAAAATATTATAATATTGATAAAAAATTTTACAAAATGATTTTGCCAAACACAAAATAGTTATTTTTCAGTATGTTTTTTATGGAACACAATATAAAAAAAGCAGTTTCAAAATAAGCAACATCTTTGGAAACCAAATATATGCACTGTACTTATTTCTTCTATTATAAAAGATACGATATAATTATATATATATTGACTAAAATATTCGTATATTTGTTACTTGTATAATATAATTAGTATTAAATATACATTTGACTAAATATAAAATAATCAAATTTTTAAATTTATACAAATTATAAAATTATTTGTAAAAAAACAAGTTTGATTTAGAAAAATAGCTTTTAAAATGTAAATAATTTGTAGATAATATTTAATTTTAAGAATACTATTTCCATTAAATATGTATATATATATATATATTAATAAACATAAAGATTGTTGTAAATCTAATAAAATTTTAGAATAAAATAAATTTACAATATTCTACACATAATTAATAACATTAAAATGAAAGTTTAAAAAATAATTTTTTAATAATTTACATTTTTAATTAAATAAATTAAATTTTAATTTTGAGGATATTTTGACTTTTAAGGGGTAAATGTATATTTTCAAATAAAAGGGAGAGTTTTATGATTTAAGTACCTCTTAAGAAAGGTAAAAGGCTGAATAAAAGATTTGCTCTAGTTTTAGTTTTCAAAAATTAATATTATTTAGTTTTAAAAAATCATTTTATTGCATGATAAATTAATAATTTGGTTTTCAAATTTTATTTAGTTTAAATTCTCAAAATTTAATAAATACATGAATTAGCTTTTAACATAATAATTTATTGCTCATTACATTGACAATTTGGTTCCTAAAATTTATTATACTTTAAATCTTTGAAAAATAATAAAATCATGAGTTAATTTTTAGATATAATACAATAGTTGCATGTTAGTCCTTCTAACATTCTTGTGCCACAAAATGATTAAGATATAAGGACTTTTTTACACCAATTCATGTAGTCATTATTTTTAAGGATTAAAATTAAATATGCTTAATAATTCAAAAGACAAATTATTAGTTTATTCGAGAAATACATAAACATCATATAGTGCACGGTAAGTTGATTCAAGACTCTAATAAGAAGTCATTAAAAAGAATGTGCTAGTAAATTGGGTAAATTACAAACTATTTACATATTTACTCTAGTCCTTTGTCCCTTGACAATTTAAAATGTCTTATTCTACTTTTTATAATTTGTCCTATGATCACTCAATTATGTGAACTTTTTTTATATCTTAATTTTAGTAAAAATAATTAAGTGAAAGTTAAATTACAAAATGAATTTATTGTTGAAATTTTGTTTTACTTACACTTTAAATAAATTATTCATCACTTTAATTTTATGTAATTATTTTTATTAAAACGTGAATATAAAATACAACAAGATAGTTAAATGATAATGATAATTGGATATTAAATGACATACTTTAAATCTTTAAATCACATGAGCCTACCCTAATCTTGAGAGATAAATTGTTGGGGCAAATTGCAGTTTACCAGTAAATTTTTATTTATTATTGTCAAATTATTCTTTAAAAATTACATAAAAGAGTATAAATATATATAATATTTTATAATTAAATAAATCTATATATTTTAAAATAATATTTAAAATAAATACAAATATTTAAAAATATAAAAAATAGATAAAATATTTATATATAATAATTTTATATAAAATAATTTGAAAAATTTTGAATAAATATCTATCATAAAATATCATGATTTTAATTTAAATCTAAGTAACAATTAATTTAGTCTAATTTTTTCAATCATTATTATGTGTACGTGTGAAGGAGACACTTTATTTGAACTTCACTATTAAAAAAAATCTAATGTATTCTCAATTTCAACTCTCCAAGGCTCTTTTATTATTATAAAACTTCCACCAAGAGAGAGAGAGGGAGAGTAAATTAGAAACTTGGTACGTAACCCAAAAAAAAAAACTGAGTGGCATGGCATGGGTGTCAACAAGATTGATTTTGATAAATTATATATTCCCAGTTTTCAAACCCAAACAGATTACAGAACAGAGAAAAGGATGGCAAAAAGAAGAGAGAGAGAAAGAGAAAGAGATCCATGACTCACTCGAAATAAAGCGCCCACACATGGCAGCTGTCTCCAGCCCAAGCTTCTCCCTCCCAATCAAAGCCCATTCTCTCTCCCCATTATATATCCCATTTCACTCCCCACTCTACCTCACATCACCCCCATCGCCGCCGCTTCCTCCGCCGTCAACCACAAAAATGTCACCTTTCCTCAGTTCCTTCCTTCTCTTCTTCCTCTCCTACTTTCAACCCCTTGTTGTTTCAGAACCACAGTTTCAAACTCTCAACACCAATGCTCAGTTTTCCAAATTCAACCCCAAGCTTCCACCACCGGCCCTTTCTTCCTCCAAGAGATTCGAGGGCTCGTCCGACCTGGTTCGTCTCCGGTACCACATGGGTCCTGTTCTTTCTTCTCCGATTAATATTTACTTGATCTGGTACGGCAAATGGGCACAACCCCACAAGCTCCTCATCAAGGACTTCCTCTTGTCTATCTCCACTCCCAACGCGCCGTCGCCCTCCGTCGCTGACTGGTGGCGCACTGTCTCGCTCTACACCGACCAGACCGGAGCCAACATCTCCCGGACACTCACCATCGCCGGCGAGTACTCCGATATACGGTACTCCCACGGCACCCAACTCACTCGCTTATCAGTTCAACAAGTCATCGCCACTGCCGTCCAATCTGCTCCGTTTCCGGTGGATCACCGAAAGGGGATCTACCTCATTCTAACATCCCAAGACGTTACGATGCAGGATTTTTGCCGAGCCGTGTGCGGATTCCACTACTTCACATTCCCATCCATGGTGGGATACACTCTTCCCTACGCTTGGGTCGGGAATTCGGGCAAGCAGTGCCCGGAGGTCTGCGCGTACCCGTTCGCAATCCCCGGGTACATGACGGGCGGCGGACCGGGGGCTTTGTCGCCGCCGAATGGTGATGTGGGTGTCGACGGGATGATCAGCGTGATTGGGCATGAATTGGCGGAGCTGTCGTCGAATCCGTTGGTGAATGCGTGGTACGCGGGGGAGGACCCGACGGCTCCGACGGAGATCGGAGATTTGTGTGAGGGATTGTACGGCACGGGAGGCGGCGGAGGTTACATTGGGCAGGTGCTGCAGGATGGGAAGGGAAGAACTTTCAATTTGAATGGACAAAAGGGAAGGAAGTTCTTGGTGCAATGGATTTGGAGTCCTGTGTTGAAGGCTTGTGCTGGTCCTAATGCTTTGGACTAGAACTTTTTTGTTTTTTAATTCCTTGATCTTGAGTTTTTTTCTTTTTTTAAGATTTTTATGTCATTGATTTGTCGAGTCTCAGTTCTCGTGAGATGCATCGGAGGCGGAGAAGGTGGCGATTGCGGTGGGCGGTGGTGATTGGTAGAATATATTTTTATATTGAGAAGGGAAAAGCGGTAATAGGTGGTAGATATTTTTACTGTTGTAGCGTAATGTATCATATAATGTAATGGAATTTATTTTACTTTTTTTTTTCTTTCCGACTTGAGTCAATTCATCTATAATTTTTAAACACTTACTTATTTTTATTTTTATGTAATTTTGTTATGTGAAATTTTAGATAATATAATTTTTTTGGCTATAAAAGAAGTCTAAGGCCTTGAAATAGAATTGAAAGAAAAAGGAAAAGCTGTAAAAGAATTGAATTTAAGTATATTAAATTTTTATAAAATTTAAATTTAAGAGTAGTATCATTTGAATTAAAACTTTTAAGCAGATAAATATAAATTCATTGTTATTATCATAAAATATTTGTAGAATTTGTTTAATTATACTCTCAACTTAGTTTTCAATTTCAATTAATACTTTTGAAATGAACAAATTAAAGGATTTTTCAAAAGTTAAGTAACATTTTTCATTTTCTTTACAATGGAATGTCTACAACTAACAAGAGGGTTGGGTCAACTTGAAAATTCCAACCATTCAGTTTAACAATCATTTATTTTAGGGTATATTTGATTTGATGTAATATTAAATATATAAAAATGAATAGGTTAAAAAAAGATAATATACTTTTTATTTTTATTATTTAAAAAGTAAATAGATAAAATATAGAATGAAAGATATTAATAAATAATAATTATAATAATATTAAAAATTTCATTCAAAGCCACCTTATTGTATTAATAATATTATAATATATAAATAATGAAAAGTGTATCATTATTTATACCTTCGTTAAATTTTTAATCAATAAAATGAGTGTCTATCCATTTTAATTTACCCCACTTCACTACATTTTATTAATGACCGTTACTCTGATTAAAACTCTAGATCTATGTTTTTTTTTCCCTAAGAACAATTCAAAACTCCGATCTAGTCTTAGCACATGAGAGAAAAAACTACTTCTATATTATGAATTTTGAGCAAGCTTCAACCAAGGAAAAAAAAAACAAAAAAAGAGTCAAATGCTAGATACAAGAAATTATCTCCCAAATGTTAGATTTTCTCTAAACTTGATAATACCGTCATCAAATTCTCTATATCTATAAAAAAAAAAAAAACATTTACAAAATTTAATGGCATAACTACCAAATTTTGCAAGATACCTTTTCTATTTAAGGACACAAAATGGGCCAAAAACCCCATTTCTAATTTGGGAAACCCACTTCCAAAAATAAAAACAAAACAATTAATAGAAGCCTCGCCTCTTTGTCTGGGGCCCTAATAGATGTGTCTTCAAATCTTAAAATAAACTTGGTGACATAACTGTTGAGTTTCAATCTTGTTGGCCGTGCCATTGAGTTTGACTTTATTTTTTCTTCGGTTAAATTTGATGATAATATCTCCAAGTTCAACATCAGCATAATACATGGGTGATAACCTTTTATTCCTCTGATGCTGTTTATTAGAAATGAAAAATTATTTCATTAATATTAAAAAAAATAATTAATATCAATTTAATTTATTAATTAGATTTAAATTTGATACTTTTTTTTATTTTATCCATCTTTATTTTATATAAGAAAACGTTATGTATTATTAAGTGTATTAAATGTAATAATAAATAAAAAATAAAAAAATTATTATTTAATAAAATAAAAAAAAATATCACGTTTCTTATATTTTAAAACTAAAAAAAATCTTTTTAGATTTCTTTATAAACATGACAGAAGGTAGTACATTGTAGTATTTATATCATTAATTTTTGATCTTGCAGTATCTCAATCCAAGAGCCTCTATATTGTATTGTATGAACAAATTAGATCCTCTATACTTATATATTCTGAGGAAGAATAATACAAAATAGTAAGAATGTATATATCATCCATTTCGTTTCTTTACACTTATTCTTTTTTTTATTCTATATCTCTCTTCAAATGTATTATATATATTTAATTTGTGAATATAGAAAATTCAAACTCATTGTTTAAAGATTTGGGTTTTTTATAATAAAAATTAATATATTAATGTTTAAAATGATATTTTTTTATTGTTAAACATATGAATTATTTTAAGATCTTTTGTAAATATTAAACATTATTATATTAATTTTTAAAATTTTAAAATTTAACCGCCATTATATTTCTATAATACTATTAATCAAATATTATTATTAATTGAAATGATTCTCAATAATAATATTAATATTACAATGGCCTGTCTGGCCTAGCTTTTAGAGGGCAAAAGCTATTTTTTAAAAATAATTAATTTTGAGAAAAATAAGGCATTTTGTCAAATTTTTGTAATAATCTTCTACTTTTGAGGGGTAGCAATAACAATTTTTTACTGTGAAAAAAAAAGCAAAAAATTAGATCTCTTTAAACACAAAAGCAGAAAACAATTTTTCTTTCTTTCTTTTTTTTGAAAGAAAAGCACTTCTACTCAAAACTGTTAACTACTATCATTACTCTTATCTATTTTACCTATCCTTTTAAATGCGTGCCCATTTGAGTAATTGAGAAAAGTATATTTTATCCCTGAAGAATAACTCAATTACAATATTAATATATAAACTCTAAAATGTAAACTTTATTCTACTAGACTACTATAAAAAGTGAAACAATTATCTATATGTTAACTTTAACATTTAGCAGCTATATGACCAATAGAAATAAACTTTCAAGTTTCCAAAAGTTAGCTTCTATTATCTATTTTGGAAAAAAACTATTAATATTATTTTAAAAAATATTTATTTTTCTCAAAATAAACAATACAAGTTAACCTTTTTTTTTATCACATGACTACTAGGCATTAAATTTAACATATGGTTAACAATTTTATTTTATTTTAAATAGTTCAATAGTTAAAGGATTATGCTTTAAAGGTCAAATACTAATATTATAATTAAATTGTAATTCAAGGTAAAATATACTTTTTTTCTTAAATAATTTGACAGTAGAAAGTACTTCTTTTAAATTGCCAAATACAATAATATCAATAAAAATGCTTATAAAATAATTTTGTCAAACACAAACTATTCTTTTTTTTTTTATATTACTTTTTATGAAACTCAATTTGAAAAGATAATTTAAAATAAGCAAAAATTTACAATAATCTCAAATAATATTATAATTTAAAGCTTGGGGCAAGGCAGTGAGATATTCAGATAAGATATTTGAGTCTGAACAAAAGAAATCTATGTCGTACCACTAACCAACCACCGGGATTGAAGGCTTCTAGCAGTAGCGAGGACAAAAGAAATTAGACCACTGCCAACTCAGGCGGGGGACCTTGATGATTGGAAAATTTTTGCATATTTCATTCATTAATTTTTAAGAGATAAGTTTAAAAGCATATTCAATTAATAAAATGTATGTACTAGATAAATTATAAAGACACATAAAAATGCCATATTTAAGAAACAAAATTTCAGAGAGATTTAATTTATAAAAAATAAGTAAATAAAGTCACTCATAATCAAACATGGAAACATATTTAAAAGTGAATTTTAAATGGATAGTTATAACTGATTTGGTAAAAATATCTCATTTTTTAGGTGATTCTATGGATAGTTATATTTCTAAAAAGATAAAGGTTTTTTTAATCATTAGATGCGCTGTAACATTTTTATTTGATTAATTGAAAGATTACAAATTTATATATAATTCTTTATATTTTTATTATTAAAATTTTCAATCAAGATATAAAAAATATATATTTTTAATAATAATATGACAAATATTTAATTTTATAGATAAGTATATAATTCTCAAATTAAATTATATACTTGTCATGTTTTAATTAAAAAATTATATATTTATTACATTTTTATTAGAACATCTGATAATAAGATATAAAAAATTACATCTAATTTTAGTCTTTGAAAAATTAGAGTGAAATTTTCAAAATGCATTTAATGATTAAAAAAAAAAGCTTAAGTTTTTAAGACATAGAACTTTTCATAAAATTTATTTTTACAAACACATTTTCTTTTATAATTTACTTGTATATCTTTTCTAAATCAAATTTAGCTTAAAATATCTCACAAATTAATCCGTCAGTTTTTAGCATATTAATCTTATTTTATTGTAGTTATAATCTCATGGCCCATCATCAATATAATTCAACATCATTGCCCTAACCAAAAAGAGAAAATAAAAGCAAAAAGTTAAACTACATGACCGGCTGACGTACAAATAGCTGACAATTTGTTGATCAGTGGACCCCATGCAAGTTCTTGTTCCATGAAAAATATTTTTAAAAAAATTATAATTGAAGATTTGAAATTCAAAATATTTATATTAAAACATTTTAAATTTTAAAATTATTCTTAAAGATTTACAAATTAAAATTTTTAATTTGGAATTCTAATTCTAATTTTTTAAATAGTTTAAATTTTTATTCCTTAGATCTTTAAAAAAAATTTAAAATTTAAGATTATTTAGTACAACTATTTTTAATTTAAGATTTTTAACTATAATTTTTTAATATTTCTTCCTATCAAATCATGTATTAATCTTGGATTATGAATAATTAACAATGGTTAAGATGATGATGATGCAAACAGCAAGTCAAGTATTGGAAAAAAGGTTACCAAAAACAGCAATGCCCACTAACCCACATGGTAATCATGACCATTTAGTGATGTTGTTTGAACTTTCTGTTCCTTGATGATGGGCTCTGGCATTACTGCTTTTCACTTTTTGATTTGGTGTTTCATGGAAGGGACATGGGCAAGGCATGGCAAAGCAAATTCTCATGTCTTTTCTGATTGATTATTGATGGGAAGTGGACCATGGGAGGAAGATGCTGCTTGATTGAATCAAATTAACACCCTTTCTTGTCCTCCTTGGTTATTAAAATAATTGATATGATAATCAATTTAGATTCTTTGCATTTAGAAGAGGATATATTTGATGTGGACTTAGAGAGAGAGAGAGGGGTTAATATTGGGATTCAATTTTTTTCATATTAAATTTTTTATGTGAGAAAGTGAATAATATAATAAGTGTAAGATTCCTAGAGATATTTCATTAAACTTTATGTATTATGTCACTCTTTTTTTAACAGGAGAATCTCTCAAATATAAAAAAATTTGTATTATAACATTGGAAGTAACTTTTAACATTAGAAGCTTTTAATAGTTTTTTCTTAACTATACTCTATACAAGACTACAAAAGATTTATTTTCCATGATAATATCAATTAAACTAAAATTTCATTTAAATAAATGAAAAATAGCAAGCAAATTGTAGAGTGCTATTCAATTAGATTTGATTATAAGTTAGTCTTGGGTTGGGATTTTAGCTTTTTTTAAAATATTTTTTAACAATAAAAGTCATGAATTTATGTTTAGTTAATTTTTCATGATATTCATTCTAATTGCAATTGTGACTATTATAAATTTTAAATAATAAAAAATTATTAACGAAATTCTAATATCAGTCTTATTATATTATTAGGATTTTTTATATCGTCAAACACATTTATTTTTTTCACTGCAGCTTCTCGCTTAAACAAAGATATTATCATATTTTTATGCAAAGTACTACCAGGCATAGAAGTATTAAATACTTTTTCCTTTCTTCTCTTTAAATTTTTTTACCAATGTAAATATAATTCTTTCAATCATGTAAAGTATAATAATAAGGTTTATTATTGCCATTTTATATCTTTACATAAATTTTTGAAAATTTGTGCTAAACACCTTATCAATTAAATTCTGCTATTAAGAGTTGTTTTTATAAAATTTTTACTCTTTTTTGGCCAATTATTATTTTACTCTATTCAAATATGAGTTTTTTTCGTAATATGTATAACAAATTAATTTTTGAAAAGCTACAACATTCTCAAATAGATAAGTTGCATGTTTAAAATTTGTAAGTTAAAAAAAAAATTAAAGTTTAATAAATTATTATAGAGAAAAGTAACATTTTTGTGCTAAAAGCTTGGAGTGAGATTTAATTATATTTCAAACATTTTATTTGGTGTCAATTTCATTTTATATTTTTGTGAACATTTTCAATATCTTCCTCAATTTCATTATATCATACCCGTGGCTTGCAAGCAGTCATTAGAAGATAGAAATATACATATTGCACTACCGACATAAATATTTCACTATTTAATGTTATCACTTAGCTTTTAAATGATGTCATTTTAATTTTTATCCCTAATCTAACAAATTGTAATTATCTGTAATAATGCATAATATATTTTAAAAAATTATATAAAAAAGTATAAGTATATATAAAATTTATTTTTTTTCTTTTCTGTCAATTCTTTATTTTTTTTATTTCTCTTTAAATACACTCCATATATTTATTTGATAAATTTAGAAAATTCAAATCCTAATCTAGCCTAATAAAGACTCACTTCCTAATTGTATATAAGATAAAATTTTGCATAAAATAAATTTTTGAGATGAAAGTGAAATTCACTCTAATAAATTGATGAGAAAGAAAAGGTAATTTTGCAATTATTGTATTGAGTAAAATGTAAAACTCATCAAATCATTAGGTCTCCATGTTACTAATCCCGGACACACATCAATTGAATAAAGGGTGATCCACAGCTATTACAGAGGTCCCACCTGTAGTACAAAATCATCTTTTAAATCAAGGAGTGAAATCATATTCACTTTTTCCTGAAATATTAACATCAATCACATGCGCTGCTGCACCAGATAAAATCGTTATCGTTAATATAGGATAAACTATTAATTGACCAATTTGACAAGTTAATAATTAAAAAAAATTATGTCAAAAAATTTATATCATATAAAATTTATAATAAAAATTTTTAAAAATTAAAATTATTATTAAATATTATTATCATTAAATTTTAAAAAATTTATCATTGATTTTAACAAATTTATTGTTGAGTGTAAAAAAATTCAACACTTTTTGATAACTGATAATAAATATCTTAAAATTTATAATAAATCTTTTAAAATTTAAAGATAATGATAGTTATTGAAATAATTTTAATTTTTAAAATTTTTTATTATAAATTTTATATGATATAGGTCTTTAGATATAATTTTTTTAAATAATTATAAGAAAAAAATTAAAGCTTTGGTTGAGAAGGTTTTTTTGGAATTTTACCAAAATTTTAGTAAAATATTTTTCAGTATTTGTTATGGAATCGTTTAATAGAAACATAAAATATATAAAAAAAATTTAAAAAATGATTATATAGTGTTACATTATGTTAAATTTTTATAAAAAATTTGAATAGTTAAAAATTATTTTTAATTATTTTTATTTTAAAAATACTTTAGCTTTTAAAATTTTAACTTGAATAGATTTATTTTTCATTGTTAATAATAATTAAAAATTAAAAAAATGTTAAAATTATGCTGTTGCGTGTTTCATATAAAAAATTAATATTAAACTTATAGTTATTGAATCAATACGTGAACTAATCATCCAAACATTATGGTATTAAATTAATATAATCAAAAGGCTGAATACGTTCAAATTAAAATGCGAATGATGAAAACCGTTTGATTCCTTAAACTTTTAGGACATTAAAAAGCCAGATTTAATTAATCCCCCAAAAATGAATTATATTTAATTTTTAATAGATGGTTGACTAAACCACACCCAATTACCTAAGGTGGGCGGTGAGACGTACTAAACGACAAGTCGGAGAGAGTTGTTATTTATCGGCGTAAGTCAGGTGGTCATGAAACTTAGGTATACTAATATTTGTTTTTTTTTTTTTGGGTGAAATTCGTTAAGTGAAATCAGGGTGGGGGTGAAAATTTATATTTAACAAAAGTATTAAGAATTATTAAAAATATAATTTTAAATATCAATTAAATTAATATAATAATAAAATTTATTAAAATTAAAAGTAAAGACAAATAATAATAAAAATTAGCAAAATCTAAAACATTAAAATAAACATAACTGTCTTAATAAAGAAAGTATATATTAAAAATAATAATTACATATTAGTCATTAAGATTATATTATTTGATTTTTAGTTCAATATAACTTATCTATAATAAATTTTTACAATTTTATTTTTAATATAACTAACTAAATTATTTAGAAGAAAATTATTTTTTGTTTTATTATGAAAGATCTTTTTATAATAAGTAGAGAGAACAAATTTTAAAATTTTTAAAAATAAATAATATTTTATACCTACATAATTCATATAATTTTTTTAAGGAATGACTGCCTCCAAAACTTATAAGGTAATTCCATCCCTTATAAAACAGTAACAAATAGTCAGGCTTTGCAGGGTAACTACAGTGGCAATGGATACTTAGGTGTGTGACAATAAAATAAATAAAAAAAATAAAAGGAAGAAAATAAGAAAAAGGAAAACTCATAAGCAGGTTAACTCCGGTGGCAATGAATACTTTTGTGCGCGTGCGAGAGAGAGGGATACTCTAATTTTGAAATTTGAAACTGAAGGCATTGGATTTCGTGTGGAGCCCACTTCTAATCACAACAAAAGGTCAAAAAACGCATTTAAAAAATAGGGCAATATATAAAAAGCTAATTGACATAAGTAGAAAATTGCCAAGGCAAAAATATGGAATCGGTTTCTCTGCTCCTCTAATTTGGATTGTCTAAAATAAAATCTAGACGGTTTAAATTAAAATTTAAATAGTTTAGATTTTATTCTAATTTTTTAAATATCAAATTTTAATTTTTTTATAAGTTTATAGTATATAATTATTTTTATTTTATTTTTTATATTTTAAAAATTAAAAAAAATATTTAAAAAATTAAAATAAAATCTGGACCGTCCAGATTAGAGGAGCACACTCTGCTCCTATTTTACAGGAGCAGAGAAACCGGTTTCCAAAAATATGTGGCCAGGACCTAGAATTTCATTTGATATGTAAAAAATTAAGTATAAAAATAAAATAAAAAATGAAAAATAAAATGATAATTTGAGAGATAGAAACTGATTTTAATGTATTTATTTTTAATAATTAAATATAATTAATAGATAGTATTAAATAATAATTAAGTAATTATTATAAAAATAAAAAAAATTATACAAAATTTTCCTTTTTTATTTTTTTTTTTCCTTTGCTCAACCAAACAATAAACTAAATTTTTTCTACCATCGTAATTTTATATCATCAGTTCAAACTCTAATAACCACTTAATGATTCTATGAAATACAACATATGAGAAATTGAGATGTACACACAAATATTCTATCCGTCAAACTTAATCGGAGAAGGCAACGGGAAATTACATAAAGATATATAACCTACCTCCAGTGTGATGGTTGTAGAATTGAAAGCAAATAGTAAAATTCAATCAATTAACAAGAAAGATGTCAGAAGCAGTTTTCTAATTAATGAACTAAAACAGAGTGATAGACACAAGGAGGGTGAAATTTGCCTCACTCACTCGTGAATTTTCATAGATAAATTGTCAAATAAAAAGGTCTCTCTTCCATTAATTGAATAAACCCACTTGTTAACCATACTGATAATTATTCATACACATATAACTTCCAATAATGATAAAATTGTAATTTAAAAACATCAAGTTCCCTACTTGTATTATCAAGCAGTTATATATATATATATATATATATATGCGCGCGCGCGCGCGTATATATATCGTAAGTTGTCGTTAATAAGAAAATATAATATTTCTGACCTTTCAAACTTAAATAAGGACTGCAAATGTTGATGTTTATAATCTTTGAAAGTTCAAAACTTTTTGTAATCTTTTTATGTGATATGATGATCCGGTTGCTTTTAATATAGTCCACATATAAACCAAAATAAATCTAAAGATTTAAGAACCTCATTCTTTACCAACTTCTATTCTCTTGATTGAGATGTTTCCCAATTCTTTATGCCACAAACTAGAATATTGATCTTTCATGTCATGATGTTTAATACTTGTGTTACCATGCATATACATTAATGTATATAGGACATTAATGCTTGTATGAATTTTATACAAATAACCATCGAAACTCATTTTTATTTTTTAACTGGCGCAGGATTTTTTGTTAAATTAAAGGCAGGCCCATAAATATTTAATGAAAACCCCAGAAAAATAAATTTAAAAACAAATTAAATTTCTGGAAAACTTGGAGCATGAAGATTTGTTTTGAATCCAATACGTCTAGCCTTTCTGGCCAGGGCCTGTTTGCCTCTAAGGTCCAAAGGTAGTTTCACCTCTTTAGCGTATATTTGGAAACTCGATAAAAAATCACATAGAAATAATAATATTTTATTTTGTATAAAATGTGATTTTAGGGGAAGTCACTGTATTTTCAAATACAATCTTAGACCCTGGACATCAACCCCAGGATCGTGGCTTTGTGGTGCAGGTTTTATTTACACTCTAAAATAATCAAGTGCAAACCCCCATGTTATCCTATTAAAAGAGTTGTTTGTTAGATTATTCTTTCATTTTTAAAAAAATATTTATATTAGATGTTGTTAGGCTTGACAATAATGACTCATATCTATATAACCCAAACATTTATAGCCCAATAAATATATCGATATAATTGTGTTGATCCGTTTCATCACCCAACTAAGATTTGAATCTCGTGCATGGTCACCGCTTACTCATAAGTTTTAAATCAAACATTGGAGAGACATGTAGGGAGAAGTTTTTTCCATGCCAGCCCATTCTTATTATATTTTTGTTAAACATTATATTTTGAAGCATTTTTTTTAATTTTAATTGTTATGTTTAAAAATTTTAAATTTTATTTGCTATATCATATAAGTCCTCATACATGGCTGGATATTATATTATATGATAGTGTAAGTTAATACAATTCATCTTTATACTATGTTTGTTACGTATGAAGGATTGCAAAAGCTAATACAGTTAGAACTTTTTGTATGATAATCACCCAATAACGTTATACAGTCAGGAGGGAGGCAAGGTTAATGACAATTGGTCATGATAACTTTTTACCTAAACAAAAAAAATTACGATAATTTTGCCAAATCTTAGTTTAAAATTTTATTCTTTAATTTCTATTACTATCTTTCTCCAAGTTAATTTATTATTATAGTATCATTTTGGTACTTTTGGGAGGACAAAATTTATGCAAAATCAAATTTTAGAATACTAAAATAATAAAAAAATTAGAGTACCAAATTAATAATCATATAAATTTTTAAGAACTAGAGGCAACGACTTTTTGTTTAAAAAAGGGCTATTCCCAACACTAGTCTAATCTTCAAAACAAAAAAAAAAAAAGAAC
This sequence comes from Erythrophleum fordii, assembly GCA_032878935.1. NCBI lineage: Eukaryota > Viridiplantae > Streptophyta > Magnoliopsida > Fabales > Fabaceae > Erythrophleum > Erythrophleum fordii. The sequence continues at coordinate 28,540,261 of JAVQMF010000054.1, read as the reverse complement.
AAATTGCAAATCGGCAAATCTCAAAAACGCTAAGGGAGTGTTTGGTTGGGGGTTTTTGGAAGGAAGGAGAGGGAGATAAGGTGTTTGGTTGGATAAAATTAGAGGAGAGAGGAGGGGAGGGGAGGGGGAATAAGGCAAATTTGTCTCCCCTCCAAATTGGGGGAGGGGAGGGGAGGGGTGAGTTATTTTTTAAATGTTAATTTATTTTTTTACTCTTTTTAGTTTTTTAATATTTTAATATATTAATATTTATTAAAAATTAAGATAAATTTTTTTATCAGAAATTAAAAATAAAAAAAAAATTAAAATTTATAATTTTTAAAAAAATTATTAATATAAATAATTTTTTTATAAAAAATAAAATTAAAATAATATAAAAAGTAAATTTATCTAAATATAATTACCTCCCCTCCCCTCTTCTCCCTCCTCCTCCCTTCCTAAACCAAACAATAATCTCTCTTTCTCTTCCCTCCCTTCCCTTCTAATCAAACATAACTTATTGAATCGTCTTCTCTCCCCTTCCCTCCATTAAACCACACGGAGCTAAAGCAGTTGTGCCCCCCCCCACCCCTTCCAAAAAACAAAAAAAGTCGCTATAGCAGAACGCGTGAGAGGAAAGGACAGTGAGAGAGAGAGAGAGAGAGAGAGAGAGAGAGAGAGAGAGAGGAGATGCAGAAGAGAGAACAGGGCAAGTCGGGTGGAGCCGGCGGTGGCTCGTCGGCGCCACCGGCGAAGAGAGGCCGCCCTTTTGGTACCAGTAACACAAGTGCCGCTGCAGCAGCAGCTGCCGCAGCCGCAGCCGATTCGGCTGCTCCGTCAGCTATGCTCGGTCCATCCCTTCACGTTCATAGCTCCTTCGCCGGTAAGTCTACGAAATTTCATAGCTTTTTCCTCGTTTGGATGTTTGTTCTTGTCCTAGCTCTATTCGATACAGTTCCAAAATGTAAGATTTATTAAAGAAAAGAAAGAGGTAGTTTCTCGTTGGAAAAAAATTGGTTTTCATTCAAGCTCATTGTAAATCTTAATACTCCTTGCTGAGCGCATATTGCATAGAAGATATCAAATATGTTCAGTATAATTCAGAATGGCAACAATATACTAATAAAACAATTAGTATATATGAAAAACTAAACCCACATTTAAAACCTAACTCATTAAAACTCAATAATCATCCAAAATTTAACTGTATTGACTGCAAAACCCAACTTCAAACCTTTAAATCATAAATATATCAATGTTAAAAGAGTTAGGAGCTTAAGCATCGTCCTAAGAGATCTAAATCTAACGGCTAACAAAATACTTCTGTTGGGTCTAAACTCTTAGAACTTATTTTTGCAAAGAATCTGAACTGGCAGCATTACATAAAATAATGTAAAATGCTAATAGGATGTGAAGAAAGCTCAGGTTAATAAACAAGAGTAGAAAATCTTAAGGAATTCAACAATCAATTTTTTTTTTTCCTATCTGAAGTTTATGCATTTAGCAATCCGATTATTTTAGCAGAAAAAGTAGAGGAATGTGCTTGCAATAAAACAGGGATTGTGGGTTTTGACATGTCATCTGCTGCCACCATATCCTTTGCCAGCAATGGAAACCACTATGGTTATACATGTGAATTGCTTAGCAGGAGGAGAAAGGAAGTAAAAGGAATATATATATTGTTTTCTGTGAATTTTCTCTTATATTTTGAAGGAAAATATTAGAAATCCTTTAATTTGAGTTAGTTTCTTTTTGGAGAACAAAGGAATGGCCTATGGAAGAATAGTATGCCATTAATTAAGACCTCTTCCTGCCAACAGAGCAAGTAATTAGACAGGATGTTGATATTAGCTGACATTCAAGGTTTCAGGAATCCTGTGTTTTCAATTATGTAATTATAGAATTGTTGAAAATATAACTGCCTATGCTTTTGTTAAGTTTGTAAATGATTTGTGTATTTGGTCACATGTTGAAAGCCCGATTGTGTTGAACAGAGATCAACCAGTCATACCTTCATCTCATTTTGCATCAGTTACCAATTACAGATAAAGCATCTAACCCTACCTCTTCCATTTTCCTCCCTTCTAGCACTGTAGGCCTTGTTTCTGTGCTCTATATTAAGTGAAGTTTTTAAACAATTAATCTGTTGTTGTTTTCTTTGGTCAAAGTTCCAACGTGATTGGTATCTTCCTTGAGTTGTAGACTATGTGAAATTGTTTGACAATTGACATCAGTTGCTTTGATTCGTATGTTATTAATTGGTCTGAACTTCTTCTTTAAGAGGGACAATTGACATAAATGGGCCAAAATTTGACACAAAGAAAATCTCTTTATATTGCTGAAACCTGTACATAAAGGTATAAGGAGGTCAAATTTTGTCATTCTATTTTAACAAGCAATTGATTAATTACTTGATGGGCCACTAACAAAGAAGAGGACTACTGTTTTATGCAGTATCACAAATATTTACTGTCTGTAATTTGGAAGGAATGCTTCATTGTAGAAATTAGAAAAACAATACTGTTTTATTACAGCACTTCAAATGTCATTAGAAATGTTAGGATAACTATAATTCCCCATTTGTAGGCTCTTGGTTCTTTCACAAAGGTTGGTCATTGGTAAGATTCTTAGATGTTGCAACAGGAAGTTATAATGCATGCTATTAAATTTTTTTTGAAAGAAAATAGGAGGAAAGTTTGCTTTTGTTAATTTTTGGAAGTTATTACATTAACTTACTTTGCTTTTTCCATTTTATTTCTCCTTCTTTCTTTAGACCAAAACAATAAAAGAATTGTTCTGGCTCTTCAAAGTGGCCTGAAGAGTGAGTTGAACTGGGCATTGAATACTCTTACAGTGCTCTCTTTCAAAGAAAAGGATGATATGCGCAGAGATGCAACTCCTCTTGCAAAAATTCCTGGTTTGCTTGATGCACTTCTCCAAGTTGTATGTGCTACGAATCTTTTAATTTTTTTTCACTCTAGTGCTTGCATTGATTTTGTTACATAAAACTTTTTGAAGACAACCTTTCTTTTTTTTTTTGGGGGGGGGGGGGGGTAAAAAAAGGGAGACTTATTGAACTTCCTATGTTTATTATCATGATTGTCATACCTTTTTGTTTATTCTACAACTATGATGTTGGTTCATTTTCTCTTCGTATATTGAAACAGATAGATGATTGGCGTGACATAGCACTCCCAAAGGAACTAATTAAAACACGAAGGGTCAGATCATTAGGTGCAAATTCAGTTGTAACTGGATTTGGGAATGAGTATGAGGCATTGGGTTCAAATAGTACTCTCCCCCACCCAGGGTAACCCTTTTGTACTCTTGTGTCTTATTGTGTTTGAGTTCCCAAATTTTCATTTGATAATATGCTCTTTTGGGGGCAGAAAAGAAAATGAATCTGAATGCAGGATAATGCTTTTAATGCAGCCATGTATCTGGTCCTACTGGTACAGAATCAAGACAGCAGAGTGGCATAACGAAATCTCGTCTTTCAGAGTTGTGGTTTGACGAAGACTCTCTGTTTAATTTAGATGATGAAGGGAGAGCGGAAAAACAGCAGTGTGCTGTTGCTGCTTCAAATATCATCAGGAACTTCTCTTTTATGCCAGATAATGAAGTTATCATGGCCCACCATCGGCATTGTTTGGAAACAGTCTTCCAATGCATAGAAGATTACATCATAGGTGAGGATTGTTATGGGTTGAAGCTTAATTACTTGCTTTTATTTTTCAATATATAGTATTATGGTACAACTAACATTTTTATTGTTCAAACTAATTACTTTTTTGTTGTATTATTTAAAAATTTCAGATATCTTAATTTGGACTTGATTGGGTGAATATGGATGTGATAGATTATGATAACTTTGGAAAAGTAAACCAAATTGAGATACAATATGCTTGCATTGAATTTGCATTGTCATGGCTGATTAAAATAGGATATTGCATCTGTTTGACTGAACTTGTTGATTGTTCCACCAAAAGTCAGTAACCTTTGTGAGCATTTAGCACTGTCTTGATAGCTTCCATAATTCACTAAAGGCTTTTGGTTTAATAAACTCGAAGAACTTTAGAAAGGAATATATAATAATAATAATAATAATAATAATAGACTTGTTTAATTGCTTATTTATTTGTTTAGGAATGTTAAATAGACTTAATATACAGAGATCTGGATTGGGCGATAAGATACTTCTCTAAAATACCCAAAGGCAGATGGACTTTGTGTACGAGTTTTTTAAATTTTTACAAACTTCAAAATTGTATTGATGGAGACTAAGCAAGTATGGGGAATCCATTCTTAAAAACCAGCTTGTAAATGGGAATAACTATGCCACTTAAGTATCACAAGAATTATTTGTGGCTACCCAATGTGGGACTCCATCATAGCCCCATTCTTGAAGAGCCAACATCCTCGACAATTGCACTTTGCGGTGCTTACTCTGGCCGCCATGTTGCATTGTCCATAGATAGCATGTTTTGTGGAGGTCGGTCTAGCTTTGATATCAATTGATGGAGAGCTAAGCAAGTACGAGGAACTTACCTTTAGAAACCAACTTATAAAGAAGAAGAACCATGCCACTTAAGTATCACAATAATTATTTATATCTATCTAATGTGGGACTCCATCATAGCACTGCTAACATCGTTGATGGCTTTACTCTGTGGCACTCACTTTAGCCATCAGGTTGCACCCTCTACAGGCAGCCCCTTTTCGTGAAAGTTGATCCAACTCTGATACTAATTGATGAAGATCTAAGCAAGTATGAAGAACCTGCCCTTAAAAACCTACTTATAAGGGGGAAGAACCTTGTTACTTAAGTATCATAAGAATTATTTATGGCTACTTGGTGTGGGACTCCATCATGTATGGTTATTAAATGCTTGGGATTTAAATCCTTGAGGAATAAAATTTAAATGGGAGAAATAATTAATTGTTGGCGCCAAGTGAGCCTCGATATGATTTGCAGTCATATGTCTGAAACTTCGACATTGTGTGTTGTCTTTTATAGTAGCTGCAACAAGGCCCTAATCTGCTTATGATTTTACTTGGAAACAGAAGAATAAAGGAAAATTTTCACATGCATGCATATGATTTTAAATTTGGACAAGAATTATCAATTATAATTGGTTCTTATTTTGGGAGTAAAAAACTTATGTATAGTGCAAATTTTCATTTTAATCTTGACTAATAAGAAGTGGCAGGACTAGGCACAAGTAGATTATTTAGGATGTGGCAGATTTTTTGAGGTTTGGTGTGAATCTGAAAGAATCTATTGCACTAATCTTGAAAATCATCACCTCAAATCAAGGTGGCTTTCATTTATTTCCACTCTCTAATATCATTGTCAGCAGTCATTAAAATTGGAACTATAACTCATGGATGATAGTATGAATATTTGAAGAAGTTTCCTTCCTTTTAAGTTAAAACCCGGTAGGCATCTTTGTAATTGCAAATGATCCAAGGCATCGTAATCCCTTTATCATCGTAATCCCTTTATCTCTCTTCCTTCTCAGGAAAAGGAAAAATAAAAAGCTGAGATGAACTACAGTAGAAAGTAGTTTTTAGTTTTTATGGCTTATTGGGTACCTAAAGTTCTGTGATTTTATGTATAATAGTCCAGATTTAAACAAAAAAGAACTCCCTACAAAAAGGAAAAAAGAAGGAAAAGAAGTATCTTGTAATATCATGGGACTAATGTGAACACTTCACCTTTAATGCATCTATATATTGCTTTATTATAAATCATCTCTAAAAATTTCATAATGTTGATAGAGGATGAAGAACTTGTCACAAATGCACTAGAGACAATTGTTAACTTGGCTCCACTATTGGACCTTCGAATATTTAGCTCATCCAAGCCATCATTTATCAAAATAACGTAAGTGATTTGATCTACTTTTTATTGTTGTTTTTTGCGCTCTGTCATAATTCTGATTGGTAAATCATTATTCCTAACAAACAGAGAGAAACGTGCTGTTCAAGCCATCATGGGTATGTTGGAATCTACAGTCAAAGCCTGGCATTGTGCTGCTGCTGAATTACTTGGGCGTTTGATCATTAATCCTGACAATGAGCCTTTCCTGCTTCCTTTCTTTCCACAGGTTAAAAATTCTTTGATATATGTGACCTATCTTGTTAATGTCTTGCATGCACCCAAAAATATAATCGCCACTGATGGATCACTGCAGATACACAAGCGTTTAGTTGATCTTATCAGCCTACCAGCATTAGATGCACAGGCAGCTGCTGTAGGTGCACTCTATAACCTTGCTGAAGTCAATATGGACTGTAGGTTGAAGATTGCAAGTGAGAGATGGTGATCTCTTCTTTCCCTTTTCGTTTTTCCTCAATATTCAGAGAATCTGTGGTTCTGTCGAAAGATATACTCATGTTGATGTAATTTTTTTTAAACATCCATAAAGGAATTTGTTAATTCAATGTTATAAAACTAGTAAAAATATCTGAACGCAGGGCCATAGATCGGTTGCTTAAAGTGATAAAGACACCACATCCTGTTCCAGAAGTTTGCAGGAAAGCGGCCATGATATTGGAGAGCCTTGTTTCTGAGCCTCAAAACAGAAATTTGTTGCTAGCCTATGAGAATGCTTTTGCAGAGGTTCTTTTCACAGATAGCAGATATTCTGATACATTTGCGAGGATACTGTATGAGCTAACATCGAGACCAAACAACAAAGTAGCATCAGCTCGTGGCATATGGGGTATGTAACTTCAAACAGTGGCAATTGTTGATCTGAGGTATGGCTCTGGCTTCCGAAACATGTTTAGATTCTATATGTACAATTTTTCTGTGTCTTTAGTGTAAATTAGTCATCACCCAGTGTAAAAGTTGCCTAAAGACAGATTATCTGCTGTTGGCTGGGGGAAAAAAGTGTTTTTTTTTTTTTTTAAATTGTTTAAGAGGACAATTATATCACTAGGAACCCTATAATGTCATGTACTTTTAAATTTTTCAGATGTATGTAGAAGAGAACGTAATGTTCTAATATTGTTGCTTAATATTTGTCGACTTGTGTAAAAGATGTGCCCTTCTTTCACTTAAGTGGATATCTTCCCTTTCATTTTTAGATTGATGATTTATTTAGGTCTTTCGACTGTAGCCATTGGTTGTATTGACTTGAAATCATTTTATTGGATTGTGGAATATAACTCCAAGAGAAAAAAAATTATGTAAGAGCACAGATATAGAGAGCTCGAGTTCTCCAGTTGTAATAAAATGTTACTTACCGCAAGATTCATGCATAGTAATAAAATGTTACTTATCACAAATTTTGGAACGCATTAAATGGCCGAGAGCTCAATCTTTCTGTAGATTTGCTTGTAGTGCAGTTTAATCAACAATCTCTCTCTCTCTCTCTCTCTCTCGCGTTTTGTGAATTATTATAAAAAATTTTTTATTGTGAATAATTTTTGTTTTCATATTCAGCTAAAACATCTCTAATTTCAGAATAATTTTAGTACTATGTAGACTTCAAAGATTTTTAAAAACAATAGGGAAGTAATATACAATAAGCTAGAGCCAGCATTATAACTTCTGCACTGCCATTACCATAAAATTCTGCTTGGAACGCAATCAACTGTCACTGTAAATTTTTTTTCTCTTCTATGGGTTCTTCATTTCTAAGAGCAATTAACTTAGAGTTTCTTGGCGTGCTGTTGCTGTTGTTGTTGTTGTTTTTTTTTTTTTTCTCCCTTTTTGTTTTCTGATTCATGGTGACCTTTGCTAAAAGAAATGCTCATAACCACAGCTCCATTGAAATTATGGATCTGGATTTTGTGCACATCAAGGGTACTTTTGATCATTGAAATCTGATTTAGATAGTTTAGATTTTTTTATTTTAATAAAAACAAAACGTAAAAAGATAATTTTTTCACTGTTTAACGTAAAGGGATGTTTTTTTTTACGTTTTGTTTTTATTAAAATAAAAAAATCAAAATTAAAAAAAAAAAAGATCTAGACAATCAAGAAGTAACCACCCTTGATGTGCATAGAATCCACGTTCTTGAAATTATATTTCCTGGCACATATCACCATCCATAATAATGTGGTACAGTAATGCTATTGGACAAATTATCATTCTCTACTGGACAAATCAGGTGAGGCCAAAAGAAAAAAAAAAAAGTTGAAAGAGCTTATCAAGCTGGGTTTTGGACCAACCATTTTGGCCTGATCTAGTTAGATGTATTTTTTTTTTATTTTAAAGTTTTTTATGAGATTTTTATGAAACTTTATTTTTTTAAAGGCAATACGTAATTTTATAAAAATTTATAAGAAAATTTTATTTTTTTACAAGGTTATTTGTAATTTTATAGGGGTCTATGCAAAAATTTTATTTTTTTCAGAGAATTATTTTTTAATTTTTACCAAAAGAACCTTGATTAATTTGACTTGGTTACTAAATGATTTAAGTTAGACCTCAGTCACTAAATTAAGTCAAGCCTTGTTAAGTCAAAATCTTATCCAACCTGGCCAAAGTTATGATTCATGATGGACCTGAGTTTATAATATTATCATTCATAATAACAGGACAACACATAGTATTATTAGCTTACTATCATAAAAGGAGAAGATTTGAAGCTATGTTAGATTAAGAGAAGGCTTGGAAAATGGAAGGATGAAAATAACAAAAATATGGATGAAGTCATTTTTAAAAAATGGAACCCAAAAAGAAAAGATTATCCTCATTCATTATTATTATTATTATTATTTGAGTTTGAAAGGTAAAAATAATTGATTTATTAGATAATTATTTTCTCTCTCTTAGTCATAAGATGAGAAACTATAGATTGGTGTAAGAGTTCAACTTTGGTGTAAAAGTAATTTATAGTCATTGATATTACCAATGTTTTAAAAATCAAATCGGTTATTAAATTAGTGTCTTCACCGGTTCTAATTTGAAGTAAAGGTACGTGTTTGAACTAGTGAAGATACTAGTTCAAAATTTATTAGTTAGACTGTGGTTGAATTGGTGATAAATAAATAAATGAATATATATATTAATATTAAAAATTTAGTATCATAAATAATAAAAAATAAAAATTAATAAAATTTGAAATGTTTTATTACTAATATGTGTAAAAATAAATTAAATATAACATAATATTTAATTTAATTAACTTTTTAATTTTAAAATTTGAACCTAAAATAACTTATCTATTAAGAAATATAATTATTAAATATTAATGTATTGAAACCAAGATATCATAAAAATTAATTATTTATATTATAATTTTTTGTTATTACTTTTCAATAAATGCCAACAACCTATTGAATAATATTTATAATAAATTAACATACACTAGAGCAAGATGCAAGGTAGCTCAGACGGTGTGTGTGCGTGCATATTTGAAGTAAAGATACGTGGGTTCGAGATGGGACATGGACATTTTGTTGAAAGCAAATTTGATAACTTACTTATAAAAAAGTTTACGCATGTAGAATGAAGAAGCATCGTGGACTAAATGGCTTCTAACATTTTGGAAACAAGCAGGCGTGTGTTCGAATCCAATTGTTGAATGTGGAAGTTGTATAAGATGAATCGGTTGAATTCGATTTATCTGCACCGGTTTTGGTTTAAAATCGATCGATCAAACTCAGTTCTTGACTAGGATTGATCAGTTCTTGAATATGGTGGTTCAAGAGAGCATCCAGATCAAACCAAGGTCCAGTTCCTGGTCCAACTGGTTGAACCAACTAGCTCGGTCCGATTTTAATTACCTTAAATATTACTATTATTTAATGGTAGGTGTATAGTAGAATTTAATTAAAAAAAGAGTTATAATATTAACAAATAATTTATTTGTTTAATTAATTGCCTTTATTCTCTTCTCTTTCAACTATATAAATCAATTATCATTCTCTCTTTCATTAATTTTATTCTATTGAATTAATTATCTTTAGACAGATAATTGTTTATCATCCAACATGCTACTTAAAACATCAAATAAATAAGCAAGTAAAGATAACTATGCATCTTGTGCCAAAAGGTTAGAAGCATGAAATGTTGGACCTAAGGGTTTATACAATGAATTTTGATGATAACAAATAAGAAACATGTGTATATGTCAAATATGAGACAATTGTGGAATAATTGAGTTACTAATATAATGTCCCATTGTGATACAATGTGCATGGCTTATACGAGAAGCTATCAATTGTGCTATAAGCCTTGATGATAAACAATATGGGCAAAAAGTGCATCAATATGAGCTTGTTTGTCTAATCATTCACTTATAATGTTTGACACCTAAATCATGTTACATGACTGCTTGCAATATGTTACGAAAAGTTTCAAAGTTAACGTATATGGGTTAAACTACATAAATGAGTGCTTGCAATATGTTCCATAAAAATCTAATATGTCATAACTTATATTAAACTAAATAAAATTATGACATGCACATTGATATTTGTGGAGTGGTCTAACTATTTGGTATGCAAAATTAAACATCTTTCATAAGAAACTCCAAAATAAGAAGAGTAAGCATTAAAAAAAGAAAAAATAAACTATTAATATCATGCCTTAATAAAGTCAAGGTATCCAATTAGTCATCAAACATTTTAAAATATACGTATTTCAATTAAAATCAGCCGACACTATTAGTTTATGATAGGTAAATACACAATTCATTATTATAATTACCATAATCAAATTCTCAAAATCCACACAAAAATTTGAGCTTAAAATTCAATGTCAATGTAATAAAGATTACAAAAGTGCATAAATCATCTATAAATTATTTGATATATCAAAATACATCACCACCGAGAATTTTAAAAAAGATATTATACAAAGATACATGTAGATTATACACAAATTTTTTTTACCCAAAATTCAAACAATGCATATCTAAAAAAATAATGTGGAATGAAACTCATATTTTAAGCATTCAAAAAATTAAAAAAATATCATTAAATAGAAGGAAAAAAAAAGAAAGAACAGTGCTTGTGGCCAAAAATTTGAGCCAAGATAGTAGACCCATATGCCCTACTTTGTGGGCCTTAGCTTGATTGATCAAGCTTAACAATGGCGGAAAAGACACCATTGAAACTTGGCTTTTTGACCTTGGCATAATGGAAGAAATTATAAATTCCTCCCATACACAATTGTAATTTTTTATTCACAGAATGCATCATGTATTTTTTTTTAATAAATAAAACGGTAATGGTTCTATATAAATTAAAAAAAAAATTCAACTATTTAAATTTTTTAATTTGAAAAATTTAATTTTTTTATGTCATAAATGTATTTTTTGAAATGTAATAATTTAATATTTCTTAAAGTGGTTAGTTGTGCTAATTTAATAAATTTATAAATAAAGGCATTAAAAAATTAATTTAAATAACAATTATAAGGTTTAAAATTATAAAAAATGGAAGATATTTTTTTAAAAAAGATAAGTATTTAAAAAAATGTGAAAGAATTTAAGTATGATAAAAATATTAAAAATTTTAATTATTTAAGAAAAATATAGGACAATTATTTGAGAAAAATTAAATACTAATTCTTTTAAACTTGATAAAATGATATGAGAAAAATAAAATTGCCTTTAAAAAGTAAATTTTAATTTCCTTAAAACTTGATAATTTATAAGAGTTTTAAAAAATGTGATGAATAATTAAGTATACTTGTTAAGTATTATTAAACTGAATATTAAAGTAATATCTTCCATAATGAAATTTTTTGTAATCTCTTGTTCAATAAATACAATAAATTATTTGTAAGAAAGTTATTTTCTATTTTATTACAAAGCTCTCAATGAATAAAGAGTATGACTAAAAGAAAAACAATTTTTTTAAAAGAGTGAATAAAAAGTATATTATTAATCACTTTTTGACAATAGAGATAAGAAACTTCTTATAAAACATTTAATATATTTTATTTGTTTTATAAAATTTACTTTTATGATTAGTATAAGAAAAAACTATATTTTTAAAATTATATGTTTAATACTTTAAACATTAAAAAAGAAATTTTAGGGGAGCAAATTTAATTTTTTTTAAAATAATCTTCATCAAAATCTGCAACTACAAACTGGCTCGTTAAGATATATATAGCTCTTTTAGGGCACAGTCATCCTGGAACACAGTATGTGAGCCTGTCCTTGGATCTATGATTTTATTTTTGTAGATTTGTTTTTATTTTTTGTATATATATATATATATATATATATAGGTTTTGGGCCATCATACATGTTGTTAAGGTAAAAATATATTATCTATTCACTTTTTTTTTTTTTTTTTGGGTCAAGGCATTATCCAATTGTCCAAAGTTATTTTCTTGTTCATATTTAAGTGATATAAAAAATTCAAGCATTTTAGCCCCCCTGGAAAAAAAAAATCAAAATTTACTTTGTAAAGACAATTTTATTTTTCTAGCATCATTTTATTAAGTTTAAAAAAATTAATATTTAATTTTTATTAAATAATGGTCCTACATTTTTCTTAAATAATTAAATTTTTTAATATTTTTATCATACTTAAATTCTTTCACTTTTTACAAAATACTTAGTCTTTATTTTTTTAAAATATCTTTTATTTTTTTATAATTTTAAACCTTATAATTTTTATTTAAATTAATTTTTTATGCCTTTATTTATAAATTTATTAAATTAGCTGAACTAACGACTTTAAGGAGTATTAAATTATTACATTTCAAAAAATATATTTATGATATAAAAAATTATATTTTTCCATTAAGAAATGTAAATAGTTCAAATTAAAAAAAATTATATGAGTCACAATTCTAAAACAACTGTGACCCATTGAATTTTTTTTTTTTTTAATTTATATGGGTCGAAGTTCTAAAAGAATTCTGACCCTCTTATTTATAAAAAAAAAACGTGATGCATCCTTAAAATAAAAAATTATGGTTGTGAGAATTTATAATTTTTTTCATTGTGCTAGGTCAAAAAGCCATTAAAACTACTCCAAGCTTCTGAAAAACGCGATTTAAAGAGATTTAGCAACCCTAGAACATCCTAAAGGCATCTATAACCAAGGGTTATGCAACAATTTGAAGGAAAACTTGATTTGTGAAGAAATACCAAAAACCCCATAAACTAGATCTGAAAATTTCTTCCACTTTGATTTGCCTCAAATTTAACATTTTTAATGTGATTAAAGGACTCTAATGACACTACAAACATGTGAAGAACATTTCCCTCGTAAAAATCAAATAAAAAAAAAACTTCTAAAAATACACCTCCAGGGTTTATGGGCTAGAAAAATAATGTTTCTCTGTCATAGATGCAGTCCAGTTAGCATATAAGAGGCTTAAGAAATATAAAATACATCATATTAAATCTCGTAATCGAAGAACAAAAAATTTTAGATCAAATCATCCATCCATATTCAAATGTGAAAGGAAAGAGAATTCCACATCGCAGAATCACAGATGAAAAGTAAACTTCTGATACAAATTGTTAGGAAATAAATTGGGAGATAAATTTAAAACAAACTACATCTGATACTATAATCCATTATCATAGCAAAGATGGAAGGAGAAGATTACGGTAGTCAGAGAGGAAGAGAACAAGGGTAAATTATAAATCAGAATACTTTAAGGAGGCAAGAAAGTTTTTAATATCGTAATAGCAAATCTCTAATTAATATAAATAAGATAATTAACATTAAATAAATAGTGAGCTGGAACTAATTTGATAAATTGGTGATAGGATAGTTTAATTTATTATAAGCTATTTATAATATTCATTTATACAATATTAAGTATAAAATTAATTATTCAATCATATTAAAATTAAAATATTAATTAATTCAATACTTAATTAATATTAATTCACGGTTAATTAATATTCTCGACATTCATAACATACCAGTCTCACTTGAATGTGCTTCGAATTAAGGAGAGAATGTGTGTGTATATATATATATATATATATATATATATAAAGAGAAAACATCTCATATACAACTTACTACTGTCACTTAACACTTCAAGTTAGCAGATTTCATCATGGTTTAGGATTGAAGCAATTTTTATTGCTACTTGAAAAGAACCCTCGAAGTTTCTTCTTAATTGGTGCATTTTCTTTAATGTCAGAGTATGTCGAGGCAAACTAACCTTGGTTTTGAAATGGGTGTGTTCAATTTTTGGCTTGGATTTCTAACATTGTAGCTGATGAAGATCAAATTTATGCTTGTTTTAGTTGTAGCATGTAATGTCTGGTTTTCGTTAAACGACAGAAACAGGTGCATTTTCAAAACAAGTCCCCTGAAATGAATTAGTTAAGGTCTTGAAAAATTTGAGTAACATTTTAGCCTTCTAAAAATGAGAATTGTAGCCTCAGACGGAAGGAAAAACAGAGCTAGAATGGAGAAACAAATTTTGACGGAAAACCTACAAAACGTAATAGCATTTTCGTAATTTCAGGTAATTTTTGGAATTCACATAGGAGGGCTTTTTAAATCAAATTTTTGAGTTCTCCAGGGTTTTCAGAGGCCTCGAAAACCATGGGAAGCTCTGGGATAGTTAAATCCGCTCCGGTGGACGTTTTCCAATGTTAGGTGTGCCTGAACTTTTATGGGTTTGTTCGGAAAGGTTTTAGCTCCAATTTGAGTGATTCCAAAGGCATTTTTCTTAATTGAGAATCTAAATTTTATAATAAAAAAGATGGTTCTAAAAAAGGAGCTAAAACGAAGGAGAAACGAAAATGCAAAATATGAAGGGTAAGATTGAAATTTTTTAAAAAGTCACTTTCTCCTCCCTATATATAAGTGGCGTCCCACTTTCCTCCCCATTTAGAATAATTTTTTTTTGCATAATTTCAGAATGGAGAGCTAGGGTTTTGGGCGCACCAAGAGAGAAGAAGAAGGAGAAGAAATTCTAAGCCAAAGGTAGGTTTTTATGCTTGTTTTTCATGTTTTTTCTCCACCAATCCCTTTTGCTCTTTTTCCCTCTTCTTCTCCATGATTTTTCTAAAGTTTTGAGGGCTGTTTTGAAGGGAGAACAAAGGGTAAATTTCGAAATTTAAGTAAGGAGGCCAAGGAAAGCAAGAACAAGCAAGGAAATTCAAGGAAAACAAGGTATTTTGTAATTCTTCCACTTGGTCTTCTTCCTCCCTTCCTTTGAGCATTTTGACCTAGACATAGACAGCCCTAAGGAGTGAGATTTTCAACCAAATCAAGGATGATTCTTAAGTATTTGATGGAGAGGAATAAGAATATGCAAAGAAAATCATGAAATAGGCATTAGGATTCAAGATGCAAAACCTAGGGTTTTTAGTGCACTTTCCAATTTCTGAATTTATATGATGATTCCTAGGTCTAAGTAAGAGTTTAAATGAGTTCTTGAGACACTTAAGATACTCCCCACAAGCTTCTTTATCCAAGAAAACAAAGACAACTCCAAGAAACCCTAAACCTAGGCTATGTCTCGGCCAAGAGGGGATCTTGTAGGTGGGGGAAGTTTTAAATTTTTCTAAGGCCATTCTTGACTCATATTTGATGAATGAAAATGAAGGGAGGCCTTGGAAAAAATTTAGAACTCATAGAAATTGATTTGGTGTCTTAGGTTCCATATTATGACCTAAAGAAGCAACATGGTGCTAGGCCTTTTGTTTTAATGATGTGATGACTCCAAGAGGCTTAAAAAGAGTTAAGGATAATATTTGAAAGGAAAGAATGAGGCCTAGAAATCATTTGAGGAGTGTTGTTTTATTAGGTGCAATTATGGATCATAATGAGGGTTACAGAGCAATCTAGTGTTTAACCGAATTATGTAGCCTTAGAATATGTTTCATGAACCTAATTGGCTCTCATAAATTGTATCTAAGCCAAGAGAAACCATTTTCCACCAATTTGTGGGTGTGTGGCTGAAAGAGGAGGCTTGAAAGCTAAGGAAAAAATGTGTGAGTGTACACAAGGTATGTAACACCCCAAAATTAATTAAGGTACTAATCATAGATTTAGGTTAATTAAGAATAATTAATATGGAATAATCGAGTAAGTTAAGTGAATAAAAATTTTGAGAAATAAATTAATAATATGAGTTGAGAATTAATTGGGATAGAAACTTCACTTGGGCCCAAATTAATAAATCATGATAAGAGGCTAATGGAGGTCCAATGAGTTAGGTGTAGACCCAATCCAATTCAATGTGATAGAAGCCCAAGATCCACCTTGTATAGGCTTTTATAAGTGGCTTAATAAACCTTGTGCAGACCCAAGACTATAGAATTTTTAAAACTAAGTCTAACCCAATAAAATTTTACAGTCCAACACCTTAAAACTGGCTCAACAAAGCAAAAATTTGAAGTCCATTTAGAGTTGGATTTTGGAGCAACCCATAACCCATGGAAAACCCAACTTAAACCTTAAACACTTCAGCTTCTTTCCTATTTTGCTGAAACACAAGAGAGAAATTCAGAGGTTTGGAGGGAGACTAGGATTTGGGGCAAGAAATCCATCATTTCCCACTTCTAGAGCAAGATTCAGCCAAGGTAATAGTTATATAACTTAATCCTTTCATCTTTCTCTTCATTTTGGCCCGATTAGTTTTTCATTTGGAGTATTTTCACCCACACCCAAAATCTGAAACTTGCCATTTGGTGTTTCTATGGTAAAAATTCATAGGTTGAGGCTAGGGCTGACATTAGGTAAGTATAAACTCTTCTTTTTGAGGTATTTCTGTTAGTTTAAGACCCCAATGATTGGATTATAGTATGGGTATTAATTTTGTATGAATTTGCTTAGGATTTTGGGTGAAATATTGAAGTTTGTAGTAGAGGACATTTCAATATGAATTTGGGGACTTGTAGTAACTGGGTAAGTATTCCCTAGGTGGTCATTAGCATTTTAAATTCTTTGGGTACTTGTTACTACTGTAAATGATGAATTAAAGTAGTAATTCTCTGATGTTATGGTTATAGAGGGATTATTATACTATTGGTAGCTGTTGCAAATTCATCTATAAGTGAGGTAATTGGGGTTTACATTAATTCCATGCATATATCTATTTTAATTTCATATTTGCTGTATATGAATGATTTGAAATATTGAATGAATTGGTTAGCTATCTATTGTATTGTGATTGGATCTTGTGAGCCCATGGTGGAGCTGTGGTGCGACTGCCACCCGTGCATGTGCTTCGATTGAGTACTGGGTTATGATCAAATCTTAGATGCACTAAGAATCTTAGATGCACTAAGCCCTAGTTGTGCTCAATGGGGAGTAGGTGCCGTGGACGGGCCTCTCCCGGTGTTATTGGCCTTTAACATGTAGAAATATAATTGTTAGTATGGGATAGTAATCATGATAGCCTAATTGTTTCATTTACTGATATGACTAATATGATTCTGATGTTGATTTTGATTCATGCATATATGTTAATTAAACTAGATATAATGAATGGAAATTTCCTTGGTTACTGAGATTCGTATCTCACCCCGTTTCATGGGATTAATATTTCAGGTGAAGGTTTTTCGGGTAAGGATAAGGGGAAGTAAGTGGATGAAAATCTATGAGCTCCGACATGTGGGGAGAAAGCTACACTTAGGCTGATCTATTTAGTATAGATGCTAAATTTTGTATTCCTTTTTGCATATCATCATCATGTAATCATGTTGCCAAGTGTAGGCGTTTATATTTCGATTAGTTGGAATGTATTTATTAAGGAGTTAAGTCTCAATATAATATTTGATGTATGGATTTTGTTGAATTCATGATATGGTTTACTATTGGGAATGTCTTCTTTGTATCTATTAGATTATTGATTTGAATTAGTGATGTATGGAATCTTTAATGAAATATATACTTAAATGGTAGTCACTGGAAGCTTATAAAATTCTGCGGTTATTAATCTATGAACTGGTTAACATAGGGTAGTTGGAGGAGTAGAAATGGACACTTAAGTCTGGAACTAGTAATGATAGATTAGCTGGGTAACTAAGGTACATAACTACCATTAGAGTTGCATAAATTAAGGTAGAATGGCCCTAGGGTGATATTGGAGGGAGAGTGGAGAGTATGAGACCAGATTTTCGGAGTTATAGGATCAGAAAGAATTTTGCTGCGGCCAATAGAGGTGAATTCGCCTAGGGAGAGTCCAGAGAGAAATTCGTCGCGGTGAAATGTGTAATTAACTATGGCTAAATGTGAAAGGCTAAATTGGGTGTCATCCAGAGGGAAATTCGCCGCGGCGAATAGGGGAATTGGTCGCGATGAACTTTTGCGAAAATGTCCCAGGTGTTCTAAGGAAGAATTAGCCGTGGCTAACAAGGGAATTGGCCGCAACCAATAGCAAAAGCCGAGCGAGGTAAGTTCTAGGAGGTTTCCTCGCCGCAGCGCCAAGTAGGTTAGCCACGGCGAATGTCCAACTCATCATGCGCGACGAAGTAAAGGGTGAAAGCGAGAGGAATTAGCCGCGACTAAGTGTTATTTAGTCACGGCGAACGTTCTGAAACCCTTATATTAATTAGGAAACCTTGGTTTTTCGTATGGTAATCTCAAGAGATGATTTAAAGACATTGGGATGAGTTATAATTGATGGGTAATAGAATCAAAGGCTTATAAATAAATGTTTATTTCCTTTATATACATAAGTGCTTGTAATTGTATGGTTGATGACTCTAATAACATTAAGGTTCAAATTTCCCTGTATTTTCACAATGTAATTGGTCTAATGCCTTGTAACCCCAATCTATGATTATTAATCACGTATTTAACCTTAATTACAATGATTAGAAATTAGGGTCGTCACAAGGTAGCTCTCTCCACCTTCTCTCATACATGGATGTGTGTTTAGCTTGTTTTAGATTGTGTGTATGTATATTTTCAAGCTATGGAAAGTATGCTAACATGCCTTTATATGCCATGATCCTTGATGCCATATTATGTTTTCAAATGATTACATGACGTTTGTATGAGTTTACTTTTGTATGGAAAGGCCAAGAACTCTTCCCTTTGGTGAGGATGATCTAAGAACCCTTGAGCTTGGTTGAGACAAAGTAAAGAGTCTCCCAAAAGCAAAGTGGGTTTCCAAGAGTATGGTTGAGTCCAAAGCTCTCAAAGAATGGGTGAGGCAAGTCCAAAATCTATGAGGAAAAGTGTGAGACCAATCCAAACACTTGGTGAGTTCTTGAATGTCTTGTATGATGTGTTCACATGCCAAGCTTGTTTAAAAAATGTCTATGATTTCTATTTTCTCCATGCATGCATTTGTGAAGTTTGCTTTGCATATATTATGTATGATTGAATGGGAGATGAGTTATTGGGATTCTTTGAATCTCACCCCCTCCTCTCCAATGCTCTAACATGCTAGGTGGACCAAGTAGCTATGGTGAAGGGAGCCAACAACAATGAAGAGAAATGATTGACAAGCTTATATATTGTTTTGTCTATTTTGGAACTATAATGATGGTTCATAATGTATATGATGTTGTATGTATATGTATCATGAACCTTGAGAAATGTATAAATATACTATTATAGGATGTTTGGATGTATGAAAATGATAGATGACCTCTAGCCTTTATTTTAAGTATGTAATGTTAAAGTGTGCAAAATGGAAGTTTGATGAAAATGTGTATTAGTATGGGTTAAATGGACAAAATGAGATGCATGAGGTTTTGGACCATTTGAAAAGCTCACACCAGTCTTAAATATGGTTTTAGACTTGTCCAAAAAGAACACCAAGGGAAAGCCATTTGGCAAATTTGGTACCTTAGATGGAGCTAAATTTGATCATAATAGAACTCTATGCTACTTTTTAGCCACATGAGCTAATCTTAATTTGAAATTTGGTATGAAACTAGGTCTCATTGAGAGCTTTTTGAGAAGTTAAAGATCATAATTTTTGGAGGTTTATAGAATATTTGATACTTTTTCAAAGTTATAAAAATTTAAGGTTTTGGTCTGCTGCACTATTCATTTGGTCTGAAATTATTTTCTGTCACCCGAGGCTCAAATGATGTCCAATTGTCATGAAATTTTATATAAAGAAACTAGGAAATCATAGTGACTCATGCCAACTAGAAGCACATCATTTGGAGGTCTAGAGAAGGAGATATAAATTTTTAAATTTTCTATCCAGTATCAATAAATTTGTCCGACCAGAAGTATTGTTCCATTGAATTTTGGAGTCTGGGCTTGATGAACTGATTTGAAGATATTTTTCTCTCTAGTTAACATCTACAAATTTTCAGATTGATATAATTTGCATGGATTGTATTTTTTTGGAATTAATTGGATATTTTTAAAGTTTTCTGCAGAATTCTGAGATAACTCTAAAATTTAGTCAGACCTTTGAATCATTTTGGATGTCAAAAATCCTTTGTGATAAATGTTATGGTCTAAGCATCTTTTTAGTATGAAGTAGACATCCTAAAATTTCTAGAATGAACAAGATTGGATAGTTTTGATTTTTCTAGATTTAGTTATGATTTTTCAAAATTTACCCAGAGAAGAGGCCTATTCTAGCCAAGAATGAACTCCAATTTTCCATGCTCCATTTTGGTTTCTATGAGTTGTAGGCATGTTTTTGTGATGCAAATGAGTTGTAATGATGTAATTAAATATGAGAATGCATAGTATGAGCTCACATGATCCACGTGACACCGAAATGAATTTTTAGATATAGCACAACACGAAAATAATCCCATTTTCCTCACTTTTTCTATGGGAAACCTATATGGTTCATGATATTATGCAATTTAAAAGCATGAGATGAGCTAAAATTTATGGTGTTACATAGAATTTGTTTGCTATTTCCTCATACTTGTTC
The DNA here is from genome assembly GCA_032878935.1 of Erythrophleum fordii. Lineage (NCBI taxonomy): Eukaryota > Viridiplantae > Streptophyta > Magnoliopsida > Fabales > Fabaceae > Erythrophleum > Erythrophleum fordii. The sequence continues at coordinate 28,519,514 of JAVQMF010000054.1, read as the reverse complement.
ATTCCTTTTGGATTCCTAGCCAGAGACAGGAACTCTAAAAGTCCAAGGCCATGTGATCATAAATGTTGATACAGAAAATGGAATAGATAGAGGAGCTGACATGAGAATGCAAGTGGAAAAACTTTTTCAAGACATCAAAAGCCTATTCACTTTTATAATCAATGATCATAGAGATGAGAAACTTTTCAACTTTTGAGAATAAATAAATAGATTTTACTTCTTATTATTGTGTTTTTAACATATTGTTAGTTATGATTGTGTTTCTTGTGTAAAATTAGTAGTATAAACTTTATGTTAGTGCTTAAATGTAAGTAATAAATTGTTGAGGTAATTGTATTTTGTGAATTTTAATTTGTTATTATTATGTAAAATTATTTGTTACTATTTATTTTTAGATAACTATTTGCTTAAATAATGATAAAGTGCATGTTTTACTCATTGATTAGATATTGCTTCGAGATCTTTTGGCAAGGATACATGTATGCATTGATCTCATTGCCTTATTTTAACATTAAATGAAAATTATGAACTCATTGTATGCTTTTAGCACTTTTTTCCCTTTATATTCCTTTGGAATTCATCTGAGAGGCTTTGTATTCACTTTTCTTACTGCAATATATACCCAGAAATATGGCTATTCAAAGTCATCGTTTACTTTTATCTTAGGTTTTTTAGAGTAAAATTCTAAGCCTAGATAGATTTGGCTTTAACTCGGTGCTTGCTTGCTTTGTTAATTCATTGGGCAATTGTTAACAAACCTACTTATATGCATATCACTTGGCTTTGATATCTTGGACATTGGTGAAATGGCTTAAAAAATAACAACTTTGCTATGTAGGGCTATTCATGGGCAAGGTCAGGTCAGGCATTTAATAGGCCTGATGCTTAGCTCAATTAAGACATTGAGTTTGTTTTTATGCCCATGGTTCGGTCTAATACAAACAAGCCCGATTTTATATTGAACTAAGGTGGTTTAGGGTTGCCCAGACCAGTGTTTTTTTTTCCTTTATGAATTAATATTTGTAATGTAAAAATATCTTTTTACAAACTCATGGGCATAGATTTCAAAATAATAACCTTTTGGAGCCTTCATATTTTCATTAGTAAAATAATTTAAATGAGAAATAGCCCAGCATTATTAAGCAAAACACAAGCTACACTAGCATAATTAATTTTAGATAAACCTGTGTATTTTCATTGTTCAACAAAAGAAATGTCAGTAACCATTCACATCAATGATGAAAATAATTAAGAAGCAAGGAGGATATGGATGGGTAATGAAAGTTGCAGCCTATAGAGAGAGCCAGATGAAATAAAAATAAATAAAGGTATAAAATAGCAAGATGTTGATAACTAAAAAATAATAATAATAATAACTACTGAGCTAGGCTGGATAGCATATGTTCTCACTCATGGCTTGATCTAACCCAATATAGTTTTCTTAAAGTTTTGCCCATGTATATTTTTGGCCTGACAAACCTGATTAGGTTGGGCCCCTCAGGTTTAACGGGTAAATAAACACCCATGTTGTTATGTAAGTTCCTTATGTTAGTTGAAATTTCAACATCCCTTTAAATTAATGATTTTTTTAGCTTATTAAAGAGATAAACATTTCTTTTAACTTACTCCTTTCATTGGATTTCTCTAGCATCTTTCAGTAATCATTGAAGAAACTGACATGCACACATAATGCAGAGGCTTGAAGCTTCCCTACCTCCATTTAGTTAGGAGAGTGTGCATGTTTCTCTAACAATGAAAGATTAATTTAGACATTCCTTTTGGTTTAAATCTAAGTGCTCTTTTCATTTCCCACTGGTTTATTCTTATGGCTTGTTTCTGGTTTCACCTTTAGACATTCCTTTTTCGGTTTAAATCTAAGTGCTCTCTTAATTTCCCACTAGTTTATTCTTATGGCTTGTTTTCATTTTCACTTGTAACACCCTAAAATTAATTAAGGATAATCATGATTAACTAAGGATTAATATGGGTTTAAGTAGGAAATTACTTAAGAGAGGTGGACATTAATTTGGGCCTTATGGTTAATTTAATTATGCTTTAGGTTAAGTGTAAAAGTCCAATCTTAACCTTAGGGAGATCTAATTCTATTTCTTAGAGGCCTAATATTTATTTATGCAGACCTAAATGTTAATGGACTTTTTTAACTTGGTCTAACTCTCATATATGACCCATGTAACCTTATAATCTATAGCCCAACAAGCACATGATTGAACCCACTTGGGTTTTGGGCCCTTGGGTCAGCCTATAACCCATCGAAACCCTAATTTTACTTTAGATTTCCTTTCATTCTGTAGAAACATTTAGAGACATAAAACATTTTTAGAGGTTTAAGGTGGAGGCTAGGGTTTTTGGCATAAATCTACCATTTCTCACTTTTAGAGTCAAAATCAGCCAATGTGATTGTTATATAACTTAATCCTTTTCTCTTTCTCTTTAATTTGACCTGATTGGTTTCTCATTTGGAGCATTTTCACCACACCCAAAATCTGATAAGGATTATTTGATGTTTTCTTGGAGGATTTTTGGAGGTTGAGGGTAAGAGGGATGTTGGGTAAGTGTAAACTCCTCATTTTGATACATTTTTTGCTGATTTAAGACCCCTATCGTTGATTTGTAATATGGGTATTAATTTTATACGAATTCGCCTAAGATTTAGAGTGATACTCTAAAGTTACTGGTAGGGGAAACATCTAATCTAAATTTTTTCTTATAGTGGCTAGGTAAGTGTTTTTTAAGTAGCTATTAGTGGTTTAATTCTTTGAGTATTGGGTTGTCGCTATAATTGATGAATAGGAATAGTGATGGTCTGATTTTGTGTTTACATGCTAAGGTAGCATTGTTGTTGGCTCTCAAGAAATTGTTTACAAGTGAGGTAATCGGGGTTAATGTTAAATTCTATATTTATGTCTATTTTAATTTTATATCTGCTACATATGTATGATTTTGAATGTTAAATGAATGGTTGGCTATCTGATATATTGTAATTGGACCTTGTTGTTAGCTCTTAAGAAATTGTCTACAAGTGAGGTAACCAGAGTTAATGTTAAATTCCATACATATGTCTATTTTAATTTTATATTTGCTACACATGTATGATTTTGAATGCTAAATGAATGATTAGCTATCTAATATATTGTGATTAGACCTTATGAGTCAATGGTGGGGTTGTGATGTGACTGCCACCTGTGTATTATGTTTTGATCAGGCACCGAGTTGTGATCAGACACTTATATGCACTGAGCCCAAGTTGTGCTCATTGGAGAGTTGCTGCTGTGGATGGGTCTCTCTCGGTGTTAATGACCTTTAACATGTGAAAATGTGACTGCTAGTATGGGATAGTAGTCACTGATAGCCCACTTATTTCATTTACTAATATGACTGTTATTTATGATACTTATTTAATTAATTGTATATATGTTAATTAAATTAGAATATATAAATGGAATTTGCCTTTAGTTATTGAGATTTGCATCTCATCCTATTTCATGGGCTAACTATTTCTAGTGAAGGTCCTTTAGGTAAAGATAAAGGGAAGCAAGTGGATGAACATTCATGAGCTAAGACCATGTGTGGGAAGTTCTGCACTTGGATGGTTCTAATTTAGGATATATGCTAATTTTTGTTATTCTATTATATAGCATCATTATCATGTAATCATGTTGCCAAGTGTAGATATTTTGTGTTTTGGTAAACATTGATGTAACTAATAAGAAGTTAGGCTCTTTACAATTTCGTGTCTAATGTATGCACTGATATATATCTGATATGAAACCTTGTTAGATGGATATATATATATATATATATGACTTGTTTCTTGGAAGTACGTTATGGTAGTATCATGAATGATAATGTTAATAGATTATGAATCCTTTTGTTGTCATTAACTCATGAATCTGTTGATGTATGGAAGTTTAGTGAATAGGAATTAATACCTAGGATTTGATTTAGCAATGGGAGACATGTTAAGTACATTAAGTAGATGAATGCCATTAGAGCCTTATAAATTAAGGTAAAGTGGCCTTGGAATGTTATTAAAGGGAGAGTTGGAGTCTATGGGATGAAACCTAAGGAGAAATGGTGCTGAGAAATGGTGTTAGGTAGAGGCAAGGAGTGTTGTGGTGCCAAGTGTCTTGCCATAGCATAAAATGAAAAAGTTGCCCAAGGAGGGTAATATAGAGCAACCTTGTCGCGGCACATGTTGAAGGAATCAGGTGACGAGTATTCTAGTAGCTAGTTTCACTGCAGCGTGAATCGGGAAATTTTCTACAGTAGGTTTTAGGGTGTTTTTCCTTCGTAGTGCTATATAGGCCCACAGCGGCGAGGGTCCAACTCGCCGAGGCGAGAATTGTGAAAATGTGAATAGTAGGTCTCCGAGAGCACTCTGCAACAACGTGAAAAACCCAAGCCATGACGCAAGGTGCAGAATTTCAATTTTGAGTTACAGTAGTCATTTACGTTGTGGCACGGATATACCAAGTTGTAACAGGAGTCCCCAAACTTGGTTTTTAGATTCCAGTAATCAACTTAGCCACAACGGAGAAGGTCCAAGTCACAATGAAGGTTCTCAACTTCTTATTTTTGACTTAGAAACCTTAAATTTCATTATGTTAAGGTTATATAATGATTTGAGAATATTTATAAGAGATTTTTGGTGAGTTGAAATCAATAATGAGATGAACCAAATGTCTTAACTAATAATTATGATCACTTGTGGATTTGATTAATTGTAGTTGTTTAGCTAATGACCTTAATAATATCAAGGTTCAAATTTTTTCCACTTTCTCTTACTTTAATTAATTATAATGACTTTAGACTTTGATTTGTGATTACTAATCATGCTATTAAACATAATCACGGTAATTAAGAATTAGGGTTATTTCATGTCTCATCCTACAAATGAACCCCCACTTTCTTTCTTCAAAATTGATGCTGGATAAGAATTATTAGTCTGAACTTGCAAATGATAACATGCCCTTTAAGAAGGAAAAATGAGATTATTATATCAGCCAAGACTTAGTACAGGGCACAACCAAAAGGCATTCATGATATGATGTCTGTGTAATAGGTTGCCTAAGAAATAATTGGACAAATTGACACTAAACCAATGCATTTAAAGGTTGAAATGTGCCCTAGGTAATGATTGATCGAGTTTCTCTAAGTTTGAGGAAATATGTAATGCCATGTTTAATGAGAAAGAAAAAGTTTGTGAAATTTACCATTTAATTAGCAATCCCACTTGTATTACTAAATACTCGAACATAGTGTTTTTTGGTTCATTAGAATTGATACTAAAAAAAATTAGAGGATTCAAATATTCTAATAAGAATTTTTTTAAAAAAATTAGACCTACCATTAAATGGAGATAAAGAGTGATTTATGGTTTAATAGTTTAAACATAGTTAAATTATGGACGAATTGTATTTTAAAATATATAAATATAAGTGTGTATATATATATATGTAAATAATATTTTACCAATAAATTAATACATATATTATAAAATAATATTTAAAACAAATATAAATAATTAAAGATATAAAAGTTAATTAAAACTAATTTATGAACTTGTGTGATACATGGATTGGTGTAACAAGTCATAGTTTAATATTAATTTAACATGTTATAATTTATACACATATCTTATTGGGTATAAAATACTAAAACCACCTTACATGATAGTATATTACTGAACAATAAATGGTTAAGTATAATTCTCTCTTGACAATTTCATATTTACAATATAGACATAGTAATGCTCCTAAAAACAATAATATTGACAAAAATTTAGACAGAGAACATTATCAGGGTAGAATTGATACTTTAAAAATAATAGTTTTATCATGTCAAAATTTGGCATGAAATTATATAGTAAGATAAAATTTAATATCAAATTAACTCACCTTATAAATTGATAAAAACTTCCTTGTACACATGAAATTAATAGCATTGCTTGAAATTATATCTTCATTATCAAGTATTAAAATCTTTAACTCACTTTTGTTGCAAACCTTTGAAATTACAATATATAATTGCCCATGAGTGAGAACTAGTGTGGGAAGATATAATCCAACACTTGACAATGTTTGGCCTTGACTTTTGTTGATTGACATGGCAAAACAAAGTGCCAATGGAAATTGACTTCATTGTAGCTTGACAGGTAGTTTTGAATCAAATGAGACTAACATTAACCTAGGAATAAATACCTTATGGCCAATATTATTACCTAAATTAATAATTAGTCTAGTCCTATTACATAACCCACTTGATCTATCAATATTTCTCAATAACATTGTTGGAGCACTAACTTTTAACTTTAATATATGATTGAGCATATTTGAAATTTGAATCCCATTTAAAAATTCTATAGTATAAATATTATCCATTGAATTGACATGCCTATCTACCTTGCAAACACTATCAGAACTGAAGTAAGTTTTTTCTTCACTTGGCATTAAGGATAATATGCATTCATTCACAACATTAACATTGCGTAATGTTGGTGTTAAAATAGGCTTTTCTTGGAAATAAACATGGTTATTAATATTGTCTAAGAAATTAGGATATGTATTTTGAATAATTAAAAATATTGGGTTATCATCAAGGCTTATAATAAGATTATTTGGAATTTCAACAACACTTTCATTGTTGTTATTATTGTCTAACAATCCTTCTCAGATGCTTAAAATCCATTTTGAGCTCCTTAATACTATTATGTACACCACCATATTGCAAAATATCATGTTTTTTTTGTTAGTGTCATCCCCTTGCAAAAATCCCAAATGTATGAACAATGTATTGTTTAAGAAACAATATGCCTAGTGTCTTTTGGAATTATAAGAAGAATTTGCTTGAAATCACCACCTAATATGGCAATTTTATTGCTAAATAGTTGTAATTGGCTTATTGAGTTAAAAAATCTCATTATATCTCTCAACGTTCTATCTAAAGTCTCCCAAAAAAAAAAATCATTTGTTATTAGTGCTTCATCCTATATAATCAATCTGTGGTTAGACTTCAATTCAGCAACCTTTATACCTTACTTGTTATTACAAATAGGTTGCTCATTGATGTCTTGTGGTATTGAAAATCTTGAATAGGCTATTCTCCTACTAGGAAGCAAAAATGATGCAACTTCACTAAAAATGGCATTCAATACAATCATGCCTTTTTCCATATAGGCATGAAGATAATGTCTTCTAAATGAGTGTTTTTCCTATTCCACCATATTCATATACAAAATAGCAATGTCGTTAGAATCAGACTGGATTGGCCGGTTTGACTGAAAAACTGGAGAATCAGTCCCCTTTTCGATCTAGAAGTAGCTTTAACCCAAAGTCTCAAAGAATTGGTTAAACTCAGTCAAAAATTGGGTTGAAGTAGGCAGTTTCGTGCATGAATCGGGCACTTAATGACTGGTTGAACTGGTCAACGTTGGATTTATTTCTAGGAAATGGGAAAACCATCACCCAGCAGCCTTAAACTAGTGTCCCTACACATGCTAGCGACCTTGCCATTGAATCAAGGTTTATTGTTAGTTATTATATGTAACATTTTATATAAAGGTTTGATCCATTTTTTATTATAGTAAAACATAAATGTTAGCAAATCCATAGATCAAACATAGGACTTGGGCATTAGAAAAAGGCAACTCAACTATGCATCTAAGAAGATTTGTTTGCTAATATAGTACCAAATTTTCTATAAATATAACTATAAGAAATCATGTATTGATAATACATTTTAAATTTTAATATATTAAAATTATATTAAATATATTTTTAAAAATAACAACCTTTTAACTATTTTAATATTTAAAATTTATTAGCATTTATTTTTATATTAAAATTTTAATATATAAAATTTTAAAAAATTTATATTTAATTTTTATTGGTTCAACTACGATTCAATCATAATTAAACCAATAAACTGTGAACTAGTGCCTCTACCAGTTCATTAACCAGTCTAGTTTTAAAAAAATTACAAAATAGACACCTCCTATATTAGAGAGCACTGCATTTGTAACCTTAGCATAAATATTTCTTTGTTCATCAGTAAGTGAAGATGTTAGTAACGATAAGTCTTTTGCCGATTTGACCCTATCATAATTGAGTTCCTTCATTATAAATTTATTCAATCGATGTTGACCTTTACTTGTATATGGTTGTGGCATGGATTCAAACTCTATTGGTTTTTTACTATTACTATGGACAATCTTATCTATCTTAATAGTAACAAAAATTTTTAATTCATCATAAAAAAATAGTATTTTAGTTTATATTTGTAAATGTGAACGACTACTTTAAAGCATGAACATTATGAAATAATAATAAGATATTAAATTAAGAATATACTCAAATGCATTAATAAATATTAAGGTGATTTAAGAAAACACTAACTAAGATGTTCAAATAATGATTGTTGTTTATAAAAGATAAAATTTGTCAAGTTTTCTCTGAAAAAAAATTAGGTCTTGATAGTGAGATTGAAAACAAAAGTGTGCAAAATAGCTTTCTCAAGTAATCAGGTATGCCATCTAGACTTGCTTTTTCAATGCTATCAATATACTCTTTATCATCATCTAGTAAACTTAATGTACAACATGCATCTTTATATGAAGTGTAAAGAATTCCATCTACTGTTCTTAGCTCTTCTTAAGACGTAGGTCCTTTCACAATATTAAATAATGTGCATAGATAATAAAGTTCACCACTACTAGGTGGGATATAATATAGTCTACCAATGGTGAATCTAGATTTTCTAGGAAGCCACACTTTTGAACTTAGCTTGTATGCCAAATGCAAGGGGAATTTAACATAAGTTAAATTCTTGGCTTCATTATATATCTTATTTGCATTTATCCATGTAAGAAACATGGTGTTCTTATCAGTGTTGCGGTTTATAGTTGAATCAACATCTTCATTGTCTTGAAAGATAATACTTTGCTTATCTAGTAACTGAAAAGACAATCGTTCTACAATAAGATTTCTATAGTTTATGTCAAACGCAAGGATTCTCCATATGGATTCACAATGAGACAAATATCTACAATCATAAAATATTTTTATCTCATTTGTAACTCCATTAGTTTAAGGATTTCTAAATCCATTGAAAAATGTTGCAATCACCCTATCACGACCGTTGTTAATGTATTTAAATAAATACTTAATAGGTCTAGATTGATTGCATTGTTCAACATTGATATGTGCCTTGTATCTCATTAATAAACTAGGATTATATGGGATTATATACCTATTGTCGAGCAAAATCCCACCTTTGTTGGTTATAGCACCATTATTTGATCACTTGTATTATAGGAAGCCATCTTTATCAATAGAAGTGGAATAGTTAAATGATTGATGAAAATGCTTTGAACTCTTTCCATCTACCATATATGGTGAATTTTGATTTACATCTCCACATGGACCATGCATCATGAATTTACTTATTGCTTCATATAACTTAGGAAACTTAGGCTTATTAGGGATTTTAGCTGATATAATCTTGTCAATGTTTACTGAGGTAGGGTATTTGTTATGACATACAAGACATAAAGGAATATGAGCATGTGAAAGTCCATGTTTTTTAAATTCAATTGTATAAATGGCTACCAAAAAAATTAATAGGGAGTAGTTGGGCATATAAAATTATAAATAAGCATTAAGATAGAAAAATATGTAAAATGTACATCACTTGCAATCAACAACCCAAATGCTTGTTCTTCTTTAAATCTTTCATCAAATGGTTAAGTTTAATCTTACAAACTTGACATATAACATCAAGTTTGTGTTCTAGTCTTAACTATTTCTAAAAAGCTTATAATTTCTGGCCACCTAGGATTACATGTAAAAGTAATGAATAAGCTGGGATAACTTGCCCACTTACAAATAGTCATTGCATCTTAGTAGTTTTGAATAGTATATCATACCCCACCAGTAAATGAAGATGGAAGAATAATACTTTTCCTTTACAATGATGACTTTATCACCTTTAAAGACAACATCTACCAACCCTTTATATAACCCTACTCTTAGGTTTTTTTGGTGAGTCATTATATATAGTAATCATTATGATTGAGTCATAGTATATTCATATATGCAATCATCTATAGTCTCATATAAATTTATATTGCTAATGTTATTATTGCTTTTCATTGCTAGTTCCTTAACCTATGTGATGCATGCAATGTTACAGCAAGTTAAGATTTAATATTAATTTAACTTATCTTATAAATTGGTAAATACTTCCTTGTACATAACATTAATGGTATTGTTTGAACTTTTACTTTCATTATTAAGTATTAGAATCTTTAATCCACTTTTGCTATGAACCCTTGAAATTGCTACATATAGTTGTCCATGAGTGAAAATAGGATTGAAGAGATATAATCCAACATTTCACAATGATTGCACTTAACTCATTGTAAAACAAAATGCCAAAGGGAATTATCTTTGTTGCATCTTGAAAGATAGTTTAGAATTAGAAGGGATTAACATTAACCTAGGAACGAATATCTTAAGACCAATCTTATTACCTGAAATAACTTATGCTTCAATCACATGATTTCCCAATTGAGCATCAATTAGCTTAATCCTATTATATAAGCCATTTGACATGTCAATATTTCTCAATAACATGATTGGAACACCAACTTTTAGCTTTAAGATATGACTGGGCACGCCTAAAATTTGAATCCCATTTAAAAATTTTATAATATAACTATGATCTATCGAGTTAGCATTCCTATCTACCTTGCAAACATTATCGAAATTAAGGTAGATCTTTTCTTCACTTGACATTAAGGATAACATGTACTCGTTTATAACATCGTGCAAAGTTGGCATCAGAATCGCCCTTTCTTGGGAATAAATATGATTATCAATATTGTCCAAAAAATTAAGATATGTACTTTGAACAATTGTATATATTGAATCATTATCAAATCTTACAATAGAATCAATCAGAATTTCAATAACTTTTTCGCTATCATTATTATTGTTTGACGATCCTTCTCTAATGCTTAAAATCTAGTGAGAGAATTCATTTACCTCACTCTTACTATTGTATACACCACAAGATTGCAATTTGATTTTTTTTGTTAGTGTCATTACCTTGCAAGAATCCTAAATCTATGAAGAATTTATTGTTGAAGAAATAATACCTTATCTTCTAGTTACTTTTAATTAATATTATGTTTATTTTAAAAATCTTATTTGACCTCCTTTTCATTTGTTAATGTTGTGGTTACTTTTAATATATGACTTAATAATTATATTGGCTATAATGTTTTTTTTAAGATACAGGTAAGTTATACATAATAATTTAAGTTATATATTTAAATTATAACTTAAAATATTGTTTGTATTTTTAAAATTAACTTTTAATTGCTAGAGTTAACTATGTTTTATGCATAATGCTTATTAGAACTAACCTTACTTAAGAAATGCAAATATAAAATATAATTTAAGAAAAATAAGTTAAAATACATATGGAAGATAATGAAAAGCTATTTCATTTTCAATAATTTTTCTTTTTAATTTTTAAAATTTAAAAATATTATAAATTTTTATTTAAAAATATTTAAATTTAACTAAAAAGTATCTATATCTCTATAAAAGGAGTTCCACTAAATACAATGTATGCAGCAAATCTAGAGTATCACCTTCTTTATCTACTTGTCAATAGCTTCTATATGTTATGACTTTTCCATTTTGGCTAACTATTTTGAAATGTAGAATAGTAATATATATATGCATGTTGTAATATCCGATTCTTCAAAAATAAGAGAAAACGTGAGAAATATAACGTATGGTTTCTCTGTAAACAAATGAAATTCACCGGATACAAAAGCAAGTCCTTCGAAATGAAGTAGTTAAGGTCCCAAAAAATTTGGAAAGCATTCTAGAATCCTAAAAATAAGAATCTCAGGCTCAAACAAAAAGAAAAATTAAGTTAGAATGAAGAAACAAAATGTAATGAAAGAGTGACAAAACGTAAGGGTATTTTTATCATTTTGAACAAATTTTTGGAATTCTTATAGAAGGGCTTTTTAAATGAAAATTTTGAGTTTTTTGGAGTTCTTAGAGGCTTTGAAAACCATGGAAAGCCCCAGAACAGTTAAAACCCCTCAAGTGGACATTTTTCAATGTCGGTTGACCCAAACTTTGATTGATTCGTTCGGGAAGGTTTTAGCTCTGATTTGAGTGATTCCAAAGGCATTTTATTTAATTGGGAACTTAAATTTTATGATAGAAAATATGGTTCTAAAAAAAGAGTTAAAATGAGCCTAAATAGCGAACAGGCGCATAGGGGCAAAACAGTCATTTTGAAAAATTGTAAAAGAGGCTTCTTAAGTAAGATTACACCTCATCACCTTCTCCAAACTTCCATTTGCAAAAAAATAGGCAGCAATGGTGTGACATTAAGAGGGGGAAGAGAAAAGAAGTTTAATCTTCCATTTAGGTAAATAAACTGTCTCGTTTCATTTTGCGCTAATTAGACAAGTTATTCCTCTCTCTAAGAGCTTGGTTTTCTTTTCTTGAAAACTTAAAGATTTAGGTCTAACCTAAGCTAAAAGAAACTCTTTTCAAGAAATCAATTAGTGAAAAATAATCTACGCAAAGAAAGCTCCGTTTTAAGGTAAGACTTCACTTGAAACACTTGCAAAATCTTGTATTTCTAAGCCATTTAAGCTTAGGTCTAGAGAGAGAAAGTGAGGAGGAGAGTTTTTCTTTATGTATTCTTGATGGAACCAAAAGTTATAGAGTATGAGGATTAAGAATATACAACTAGAATTGAAAATAGAGCTTTAGAATGCAAGTTATAAAATTTAAGGATTTGGTTGCACCTAGGCTAAGATGAAACTTCCTAGTAGTAATTTAAATTATCTAAGAGTATATATGAGTTCTTAAGATACCAAGAGAGCTTCTTACTTGTTTCTCCTATTAAAGAAGGTAAGAAAACTCCATTGATGCCTTATGGAAGCATAGCTTTGGCCAAGGAGAGTTCATGCACCTAGGGAGTGTTTTAATTCCTTCTAAACTTAGTTTTACATCATGTGTAATGGGAGAATGTGAGAGGAGGCCTTGAAAAATTTTTAGAAGCCATAGAAAGTAAGATGGCCTTATGTGTTCTATATTATGGCTTAAAGAAGCAACACCTAGCTAGGCTCTTTGAATGGATTATGTAATGACTCTAAGAGGTTTAAATGGAGTCAAGAATCATAAATGAATAGATAGAATGGAGCCAAGATGATATTTTCTTAAGGTTACTTCATTAAGTACATTATGGAACCATAAAATAGCCTTATAAGTCACTTAGCTTTTCTAGTGATTGTGTGGGCTTAGAATGTGATTTAAGAGTATAATTAGCTTCCATATAATGTGTCTAGGCCAAGAAAAGTGATCTCCACCTTCTTAGGTGTGTGAGGTCAAGGGAGAGGATTCAAGACTTAAGGGAAAAATGTGTAAATGCAACAAGGTAGCTCTCTCCACCTTTTCTCATGCATAGATGTGTGCTTACATTGTCTTGAAAGTATTCTAGCATGATTTTATATGTTATGGTACCATGATGATGCATTATGTTTCTAAATGATGTTTATGATACTTGCTTTGGTTTGTTTGAGTGTGGTGAAGTCAAGAACCCTCTAACCATGGTGAAGATGAGCCAAGAACTCTTAAGATTGGTTGAGACAAAGTAAAGAGTCTCCTAAAAGTGAGGTTGACTCCCAAAAACTTCTTAAAGAAATAAGTGAGGCAAGTCCAAGATTTACAAGTAAATGGGTGAGGCTAATCCACTTACTTGGCAAGCCTATGTATGAATTTTTCAAATTTAAAAAATGCTTCTTAAATGATTACACATGTTAATATGCACATGCATGCATTTGTGAGACTTGTATTGCATGCTTTATGTGTGATTGAATGAGAGATGAGCTATTGGGATTCTTTGAATCTTATCCCCTCCTTTCCAATGTCTTAACATACTAGGTGGAATAATTGAGCAAAGTAATGGAGGCCACCAAGCCTAAAAGAAGAAGATTGGCATCAAAGTATATGAATATGCCTAGTTTTGCTTTTTTTTAGCCACACACATGGCATATGATGGAATCCCTTGATGAAATTGTTATGTAATTATATGAGCATATGTAATTATGTTAATTAGGAATATGAATCTTGGACATGTAATGGCCAACTAGCATCTTGGAAATGCATGTATAAATGGAAGTGGAATGGCTAAATTGAGATGCATGAAGTTTGGGATCACTTGGGCAGTTCATACAGGTTATATTTATGCTTTTTAACTTGCCCAAGAAGTGCCAAATATCAAAAGAGACCATTTGGTCATCTTGATACCTCATATGAAGTAAAATTTGACCACTTTTGAACCCTATACCACTTTATATCCAAATGAGCTCTTCTTGATATGAGATTTGACATGTATTTAAAGTTTGTTGAGAGCTTTTTGGGAAGCTAAAAAATTTTTTTTTGGAGGTCTAGGGAATATTTGATAAATTTTCAAAATTGAAAAATTTTCTGATTTTGATCATGTTACTGTTCATACTGGTCCGAAATTAAAATCTGTCACTCAAAGGTCAAATGATGTCCAATTGCCACAAAATTTTATAGAGAGAAACTAGATATTTCCAGTGACTTGTGCCAACTCTAAGCACCCCATTTGTTTGTCTAGAGAGGGAGATATGAATTTTTAAAGATTTTGCTCAGTATTAGGCGCTCAAACTGACCTCACGTACTGTTTGATTAGGTTTCGAGGTCTGGGTGTGCTTGAACTAGTCTAAAGTTATTTTTTCCCTCTAGTTAAAATCTGTAGTTTTTCAGATTTGTATCATTTACATGGATTAGATTTTTGAAGTTTGTTACAGAAACCTGTGACAGTACTAGTGGATAGCTAGACCTCTAGAATTTTTTGAATGTCAAACGTCTTCTGTGTTATGTTTCATGGTCTAAAAATATTTTTAACAAAAAGTAGACATGTGTAGCTTCTTAGAATAGCTAAGAATGTATAATTTTGATTTGTTTAGAATTAGTTATGATTTTCCAAAGTTTGTGACATAAGTGAGAAAATTCTGACCGAAAATGCATATATGTGTTTTATGCTTCCCTTTTCTTTCCACAAGTAGTAAGCCACTTTTGGTAATGGAAATGAGTTGTATCCATGTAATTAAATATGAGAATATGATACATGAGCTCATATAGTCCACGTGACATTGAATAAAATTTTCATACACGATGCAACGCTAAATAATGCCTTATTTTAATGCCATATTTCTTACTCTCCTATGAATTGCATGATGTGAGGCATAGATATAGCATGAAATAAGCTAGAAATTTATGGTGTTACACATTTAATAGTGATAGGGCTCTCTTGTATCCACTTATTTTCTTTTATTAATTGTTTTAGATAAATTAATTGCAAAATTAAGAAAAAAAATACTAATAGCTTGAATGCAAGAGACGTAAAGAAGAAGTCAATGTGATGTGTGACAAAGAAATATGCGTTTAATGTTTGCAAAATTCTTCATAGTAAGGGGGGAAAGGGAAGGGAAAAGAAGAGTTAAAAATTTTGAGTAATGTTTATTATGCCTGTAATAACAAAAAAAGTGATAATAATAGTAATAATAATATAGAAAATTAGAAATAATTTTTTTATACTAAATAAATTATCTTAGGATAGAAAACATTGACTAATTAATTTGAATTAAATTTTAAAACTTAAAAATTATCCAATAAAGTCATTTGAATATCTGTCTTATATCTATTAGAATTCTTTTATATCTTAATGTCTTCAGATGGATTATCCTTATTAGACCTAAATAATTATAAAACTTTATTTAAATTCTTAGGCTCAAAATTATTTTATTTAATACTTTGTTCTGAGTTCAATAGTAAAAAAACCCTAGTTCTTTCTTTTTCTCTTCTTTTTCCTTTTCCTTTTTCTCCTATCTTTCTTATTCTCTTCCTCCTTCATAACCAGTAACATAATAGATGCATTGTAGCTTTCTCTTTCTCCTAGTTGAAGCTATCTCCTTGAGTTGTGTGATCTCTACAATTTGCAGCATTATTCCACCTTCAACCTATAACATCCGATTATTTGAAAACGAGAAAAAAGCGAGAAACATAACGTACGTTTTCTCCGTAAATGAACGAAACTTACCGGATACAAAAGCAAGTCCCCCGAAATGATTTAGTTAAAGTCCCAAAAAATTTGAAAAGCATTCTAGACTCCTAAAAATGAGAATCCAGGCTCAGATGGAAAGAAAAATAGAGCTAGAATAAAAAAAATAGAATGTAACGAAAGAGTGACAAAACATAAGGGCATTTTTGTCATTTTGAGCAAATTTTGGAATTCTCATAGGACAGCTTTTTAAATGAAAAATTTCAGTTCTCCAAGATTTTTAGAGGCCTTGAAAACCATGGGAAGTCCCAAGACAGCTAAAGCCCCTCCGGTAAACGTTTTCCAATGACGGTGACTCTGAACTTTGATAGATTCGTTCGGGAAGGTTTTAACTTTGATTTTAGTAATTTCAAAAGAATTTTACTAAATTAGGAACCTAAATTTCATAATGAAAAAGATAGTTCTAAAAAATAAGTTAAAATGAATTAGAAACAAAAATACCAAGAACAAAGGGTAAAATAAGAATTTTTGAAAAGTGTTCTCTTAAACCCTCATATATATATGAGGCGCCCTATCTTCCTCTTCATTTAGCCACACTTGTTTCTGCCCTAAACCAAAAGAAAACCCTAAGGGATGAGGCACACCGAGAGGAGGATGAAGGAAGGAGAAAAATAAGGTAGAAAGGTATGGATTTTCTTGGTTTTTCATGCTTCCTCTTTAGCAAACCTTTTATCTTCCATTTCCCTTTCTTTCCTATGATTTTATTGAAGTTTATGGATTTATTTTAAGGTCAAAAAAAAGGGGAAAATTCGGATTTGAAGAGAGAAGGCCAAGAAAAGTGAGAAACAAGCAAGAAAAACTAAGAAAATAAGGTAATTTCCATCCTATGGTAGCTACTCCTTCCCCCTCCTTCTCCCTATTTCGCCCCATATATGGAGCTACAAGAGGGCTAGAATTTTGAGGAGAACCAAGGGTGAATTCTATAAATTTAAGGGAGGCGAGTAAGAATATGCAAAGAAATCCAAGTAAAAGCCATGAATTTTTAAGATAAGGAAGTTAGGGTTTTGATTGCACTTTAAACTCTACCATAAACCCTAGCTATATTTTATGATGTTTAAGAGTTCATATAGGCACTTAAGACACCAAGAGAGCTTCCTACATAATTTTCCCATTAAAGGAAGCAAAGAAACTCCAAGGATGCCAAAAAGAGCATATGCTTCGACCTAGAGTAGAAATGGCACCTAGGGGTAGTTTTAATTTGGTCTAAGCTTATTTTTGAGTCATGTATGATGGGAGAGTATGAGCGGAAGCTTTGGAAAAATTTTAGAAATAATAGAAAGTGAGATGGCCGTGTGTGTTCCATATTATAGCTTAAAGAAGTAACACCTAGTTGGGTTCCTTGATTTGATTATGTGATGACTCCAAGAGATTTAAATGGAGTTAAGAATCCTAGATAGAGAGAATGAAGCCAAGCTAATATTTTCCTAAGGTTACTTCATTAAGTGCATTATGGAACCATAAAAGAGCCTTATAAGTCACCTAGCTTTTCTAATGAATGTATGGCCTTAGCATTTAATTCAAGAGTGTAATTAGCTTTCATATGATGTGTCTAGGCCAAGAGAAACAATATCCACCTTCTTGGGTGTGTGAGGTCAAGGGAAAAAACTCATGGCTTAAGGAAAAAGTGTGTAAATGTAAGGAAGGTAGCTCTCTCTACCTTCTCTTATGCATGAATGTGTGCTTACATTGTCTTTCAATGTGTGTATATATGTTTTGAGCTATGAAAAGTATTTTAGTATGAACTTTTATTCCATGGTACCATGATGGTGTTTTATGCATACAAATGATGTTTTATATTCTTGCTTTGATTTGCTTAAGTGTGGAGAAGCCAAGAACCCTTTAACCATAGTGAGGATGAGCCAAGAAGCCTAGAACTTGGTTGAGACAAAGTAGAGAGTCTCCCAAGGGTGAGGTAGACTCTCAAGAGTAAGGTTGAGTAAAAAACCTCTTAAAGAAAGTAGGTGAGGCAAGTTCAAAATCTACAAGTGAATGGATGAGGCTAAGCCACTCACTTGACAAGCCTATATATGCTATGTATGATTTGTTCAAATGCCAAGAATGTCGCTTGAATGCTTACACATTTTAATATGCCCATGCATGCATTTTCAAGGCTTGTATTGTATGCTTTATATGTGATTGAAAGGGAGATGAGTTATTAGGATTTTTTGAATCTCATTCCATCCTCTCCAATGTTTTAACATGCTAGATGAAGTAATTAAGCAAGGTAATGGAAGTTACCAAGCCAAGGAGAAGGAGATTGACGTCAAAATGCATGAAATGACCTAGATTTATCTTTTTTATAGCCATACACATGGCATATGATGTAATCTTATGATGAAATTGTTATGTAATCATATGAGCATATGTAATTACCTAAATGTATGATGTATGAATGAGATTTGATATCAAATGTATGAGATAGCATGATTTGGGTATTGAATAGCCAAAGCTAGCATGTGTAATCTTGTGTATAACATGGGGTGGATGAGTGAGTTTGAGAAATTTGGCTTTATGGACCTTTGAGACAAGTTTAGAGAGTCATTTTGGTGCATTCCCATGTGTTCAAGTGGTCATGGTTGCTTTAGAACTTGAAATGGACCATTTGAATTCCTTACATAACGCAAAATGAGACATTTTGCAACTCAATATCAAATTCTAACCAAATGAATGAATTTGTCTATGAAATTTGACACATATGTATATCTTATCTAGATCTTTTTAGGAAGCTAAAGACTAGATTATTTGGATCTCTATGAAATTAATTATGATTTTCCAAATTTGCCATTTATCTGTTGAACTGATATAGGTAAGAAATTTGGGTTGTGTCATTCATAGGCCAAATGATGTCCAATACTTATGAAATTTTACAGAAATAAACTAGCTATGATAATATTTCCATTGCCATAGAGATCACCCTAATTAGATCTCTGAACAGGGAGATATGAATTTTTGAAATTAGAGATTAGTACCAGGGACAATAGCTGACCTTTAGTATTATTCCATTAGTTTTCAATGCTTAGCAGCATTTATTGTGGTTTGAATTTATTTTTAGCATAAATTAGACATCTGTAACTTTCTATAATAGTATAGTAGGTATATTTTAGAGTTTTCTAGAATTATTTATGATTTTTCAAAGTTCAGGCACAAAATTTAGAAAACTAATCGGAGGATGCACTAGTATGTTTTGTGTATTTACTCCCTTTGCTCGAGGTATAGACCATCTTTTGAGCTTGTTATGGGTTATAATTATGTATCTAAACGTGAGAATGAGATGGATGAGTTCATATGACCTATAGGATACAAAATGAGAAAATTTTCCCCTAGGGAAATGCATCTTGACTCATGACTTCTTATGCCATTATGTTGCTTTCCATAGAATTTACATGAGATAAGTCATGGGATTTGCATAAGTTAAGTGTTAAAGTTATGGTGTTACACAACCTATCATCTAACCACTGCTCTAATGCCAGTGAAGTTTCATCATAACTTCAGCACGAAACATCATAAAGAAGGAGACCAAGATGGTGATTTTTGCTTCTCTTTCATTTTGTTCTCTTCTCTTTTTGTTTAGGTGGCTTCTTTCTCTGATTTTTCTTCCATTATCATTGCATCTTGACTCCATTAATGTTTTCCCAAATGTCTAGCTCTCCTTCCTTCAAGATTAGTAGTAGGTTAGCTCTCAAGATTAGAGTTTTTATCAGTGAGCCTTCAAAGTGTGAAGTTTGCACTTATAAAAATCTAGATCTAAAGTTAGTAATAATAAAAGTCTAACTCCATAAGGTAACTTTTGAATTTAATTTAAATTATAGAAGTCTAACTTATAAAAATCTAGATCTAAAGTTAGTAATAATAATAGTAAATTTAGATTAAATTTGAGACTTTAGTTATTATGATTTGCATTTAGTTAAATTAATATTATAGGTTATCAATAGAATAGTTGTTGATAAATTTAGACTCAATGTAATTTTAGGCATTATTGAGAATATCCCATTAACTAAGGTTGTGTTTTGAAGGAACCTTTACTATTAATCATTAACGATTAGTGTATAAATAGCAAAGTGACACTTTTTATTTGCACCTTAATTACCTTTTTTTTTGCTTTAAATATCATTTTAAATAATTATTATTCTACTGCTAAGGGAAAGAAAATCTTAAGTTTATGAAAATCTTTAGTTTTGAAATATATGATAAACAAGAGTGAAATTTATAAATGCGTGATATGAGAATATTCTCATAGATGCAAAGTGTAAGTGATGGTAAAACTCTATATATTATTTTTTTATATAGTGAAATTTTATTTAATTATCTTCTTTAGTTATTTT
Organism: Erythrophleum fordii; assembly: GCA_032878935.1. Classification (NCBI taxonomy): domain Eukaryota; kingdom Viridiplantae; phylum Streptophyta; class Magnoliopsida; order Fabales; family Fabaceae; genus Erythrophleum; species Erythrophleum fordii. The sequence goes on along the minus strand of JAVQMF010000054.1, from coordinate 28,498,986 downwards.
ATATAATATTTTTAATTCTAATTTTTTTCCTATATAATTTTTCTTATATTTGATTTATTCCTAATTAACTAGAATATATATATATATATTATCTATCTTATTCTAATTTTTCTTATATAATTTTCTTAAAGTTGATTTATTTTTAATTAATTGGTAATTATAATATATATATATATATTATTAAATTATTTTTATTTTTAATATCATTTATTATTATTATTATTTATTTGTTTATGATATAGTATTTACTTACACTATTTTAAAAAGTAGTGATATCTTTATGAGTAAAATGATGAGAATGGCAAATCATTATTTTCTTATTTTATATTTATATTAAATTATCTCCATTTCTATGATGAGATTTATTTTCATAAATTAACTTTTTTTTAGTTTAATACATTTTTAAATCATTTCTTTAATTAAATTTGGATTTCTATAATAATTCCTTTAAAGTACTTATGTTTGGTGTGGCATTTAATGAGAGTATTTTTTCTTCTTGATTGCGCTATGAAAACATAAATATCATATTAACTAGTATGAGATGATTAATGGGTTACTTATGAAGTTTGAAAATTTAAGTTCTACATCGAATAGTATGGGATGCTTGTGGCAGTACTTATAGAGACAATTTTTTTCATTAATAGCGCTTTTAAAGATGGATTATCAATGCTTTCTTGGGTCTTATTATTAATTTATACTATATATTTGGAAAAGTAATGGATGAGGTATAATGTGAACCTTGTAGCTGTTAACGAGAATAACGACTTGGATGTACTTAATAAAATTGAAAAGTGATGAAAGACACAAATGTGCCATGAGATATGGCAAATAGTATGGTGGCGTATGAGTTTATGAAATAAGAAAAATGTGATAGCACCAAGATGTGAAAGGGCAATGGCACTGAGATGTGGAATGAGAATAATGCTATGCACTTATATGCGAAAAGTGTAGTGATACTAAGAAATAGTAAAGTGCAATGACACTTTAAAAAGTAACATAATATGCCCTCTTATAGAATATTCATCCAATGAGTTTTAATTATTTATCTCTAAAAATTTATGTTTTATGAAATTAGTTATTACTTGAATGAAAGTATTTATTTATTAAGCTATTTATTTATTTATTTATTTTTGAATATTATTATGAATTGATATCTTATTTTATTTTATTAATTTTAATCATTTGCAAAAAACTCAAGTGCGCTTAGTTTTCCTTTTTTTGTTATTTATGCATTCATTGAGTCAGTGGTAAATTCACTTTACTCTTTTTTTTTATCAATAAATAGTCAAATAAAGTGCTCGAGGGCTAGTGTGCCTTCTTAGACATATTGGGTAGATTCTTTACTGGATTATGGTGATGTAAGATTTCATGACATCGTGACTACTAGGTGTTGGATTGGATAGTATAAAGTTGTTGAGGCCTTGTAATGGACATGGTAAGTGTTGGGTTAGATAGTATAAAGTTATGGAGGCCTTGTAACGGACATAGTCTTTTGAAGATATTTTCTTCTCTTTTCATTATTTTTCTTTTGTTTTATTTTGAGAAGTGTTAACATTTATTTTTTTAAGAGTGGTGCAATACTTAGTTACTCGAAAAATGTCTAAAACTAAAGGAATTTCTAAAAGAGGTCCCTTAAATAGAAAGAATTAAGGCCAAATGGAATTTAACTAATAATATAGACCGTTAAAAATGAGGATTTGACGCTTGAATTGCTCGAAAAACTGAGTAAGGAGAATTAAGAAAACTTTATGAAAGAATGAGGGACAATTTCGTAATTTTTGAAAAATTTGGACAACAAAAAATTAAAGCTTTTTTGGGTTCTTAGATGCCTTAAAAATTATGGAAATTCCACTAATTCCTCCAGTGAGCGATTTCAACCATCGGTTAACTAAAATTTTGACCAAATAGTTTGTAATGATTTTAAATTCAATTTGGGTGAAACCAAGACCATTTTATAAGTTGGAGGACCTAAATTTTATGATGAAAAAGACAGTTACCAAAAAGTAGTTGAAATAAGCCCAAATGGACAAAACCAAGAAGAGGGACTAAATTATAAATTTTATAAGTTGCTTAAATGGACCCCGAAGCTTATAAAAAAGTCCCACCTTTGGTTAGATCTCCTCACTAACTTTCCTACATGTTAAAATATAATTAAAGAGGGTTGAGAGTGGTGCACAAGAGGGAGAGCTAAGGGAGAAAGAAGAAGCTTGTAAAAGTGTAAGAAATTCTTAGATTTTCATGTCTCTTCCTTCCTTAAACTTCTTCTTCTTCTTCTTCTTCTTCTTCTTCTTCTTCTTCTTCTTCTCCTTTCTTTTTCTATGGTTTTAACACTTTGATTGGTTATGTGCGGTGGCTGGTCTAATAGAAAAAAGGGAGAAATTAAAAGGGGGCTTTGAAGTATAAGAAAGAGCCTTTGGAAAAGCTTGTCACAAGGTGAGATTTCATGGTTTTCATGCTTTTCTTGGCTTCTTCCCTCTTCTACTATTTCAGCCACACTTAGGGACATGTGTTAGAGGTCTTATTTTGATTGACACTTGGTAGGAAGTGAGACTTTGAGGTATGGGAAACCAAGTGAAACAAATAGGAATCAATAGAAAACAATTGATGGCTCTTAGGGTTTTGGTTTCTCCTTGTCAAGTAAGAAGCTTTCTAATGGTAATTTAGGATGTCTAAGAGTACCAATGAGTTCTCAAGACATCTAGGAAGCTGCATGGATGGCTATTTCCCTAGGAAAATGAAGGAAGCTTTATGGGTGCAAGTGTGTGTATGTTTTGGCCATGAAGGCAAGAGCACACCTAGGGAGAGTTTTTCTTGATTTTAAAGTTAAGAATGGTCTAGATATAAATTATAGATACTAAAGGAACTATTGGTTTGAATTTAGAAATCATCTCTTAGAAGTTAGAAATTTTAGGTTCTATTATGCATAAAGAAGCTACTTGGTATTACGCTCCTTGAATTAAATTGGAGATGACTCCAATGAGTTTGAATGGAGTCATATGACTTAGATTGAGTAAAAAATTGGAGCCAAGATCTTAAATTATATGAGTTGCCTCATTATGCCTTGTATGGAACCATAATAGTGTCATATGAGAAAGTGAGTTTGTGTAATGGTTATGTGAGGTTAGAGATGGTTCCAATGATTGAATTGTATCTTGTTTGATGTGTCTAGGTCAAGTGGTTAAATCACAATTCCCTTGCATGGTTCATACAAGGGAATTGTGGTTTAACCACTTCGGAGCCTATTCTTGAATGCATATTTTTGTATGTGGAAGGATGAGTTTGAGATGCATGATGTTTTGAACCACTTGAAATACACAATGTGCTTATGCTTATAAACATGCGTATTCCTGAGCCAAACCAAAATCTGACCTCAAACTAGATTTATGCTTATAAATGTGCTCAATTGGTGGTGTAATGATTTGGAGATCAATTGGAACCAATTTGACCCTTTTATGGTACCAAAAGTGCCATATTTCTGAGCCAAACCAAAATCTGACCAAATAAACTAGTTTTGGCATGAATATAGGCCTCATCTAGAGCTTTTTTCAGAGCTAAAGAGCACTCAATTTGGAGCTCTAAATAATTTATTATGATTTTTCAAAATTAGAAAAATTATGCAGATTTGGTATGTACATTGTTCGTATAGTCAATTTTTTTTCCTCCATCATTCATAGGCCAAATGAAATTTAATGCTCACAAAATTTTATAGACACATACTAGACATCATAAGTTTTTCATAGCCACTGAGAGCACCTTATTTGGATTTATATTAAGGGATATATAAATTTTTGAAGTTAAAGGTCAGTGATAGTAATGTAGCTCGACCTCTAGTATTATTTCATTGATTTTTGTGAGCTAATGCCATTTTATTGATCTGGAAATATTTTTATCAAAAGTAGACATCCACATCTTTCTAGAATAGTATATTTTGCTTGATTTTGATTTTTTTAGAATTAGTTATAAATTTTCAAACTTCATATAAGTAAACTATCCCTGGAACCTGAGGCCAAAAAATTCTGGTTTGAGGAAAATGGGTTCCAACCTGAAAATTGTGTGATAAATTGTGATGAGTTGCTATGGTTGAGTATATTATGGATGGAAGAAAGTGTTCGTAATCCCATATGACCCATTTAACTAAAAATTGAATCCATTTGGGCTAAGGAAAACTAAAGGGATCCATGACTAAGTGCATGTGGTGATATGGTTTTGTGGAATATAGAGTGTCCAAATATGTTATTCATGGTTGAATAAATATGTTGAGAATGGTTATTACATTTGGTAAGCTCATATGATGCATTTAACTATTAATGAATTATTTTGGCCTTACGTATCGGATATTTCTACTACTAAAAGTGATAAATTAGTTAAAATGGTACATGAATGCAACTTGTGATATATTTTGGATGATATTTTGCTATAGTGTGATAGGTGGTACCCCTAGATGTTTGGCAACTCCCAAATGGTTTTGATCGTGGAATAAGACTAGTATTTTTTATTTTAACATAAAAACTTTAGCTTGTCTTAGTCATTATGTTGGTTAAGTAGTTACACTCCTTAGATTTGCCAGGCTAAGTTAGGTTAAATGGGTTTAATCTATGTGCCGTTCACAATTAAAGATTTGGGTCATGAAAATTCCCTTATAATCATTACTTAATTATATCTATGATTTTTTATAACTTTTTTAAAAGTAAAGGTACAAAAGTTATTTTCCATATCGAAAACCATAATTTTTTTTTAATTTCCTTTTCTATTCCTAACTTTTTATGTACTAAATGGGCTTCTTTATATTTTTTTACCAAGAAACATAGAGGAGAAATATGATGCAAAGAAAATGTTTAGCTCTCAAATTATGCTACTGTTATACATTACTCCTATACTTATCCCACCATCTCTACTCATTTTCTTCTTTAATTTAATTTGCAGTTGATTTGAGCTTTATAACTTTCATTTTATTTTTCTATATTATTATAAATGTCATTTGAGATCCTTGCTCTTTTTAATCTCCCAAACTCAAATAAAAACATTAAAATAATATTTTTTAAAGAAATGTAAATATACATTATAATTTTAAAAAAAGGAAAAATATATGTGGAAGATAATGAAAAGTCATTTCTTTTTTTCAATAATTTTGATTTTTGATTTTTTAGAATTAAAAATATTTAAATTTAATTAAAAAATTTTTATATCTATAAAAAGAGTTCGACCAATTGCAATAAATGTTATTGATATGGAGTATCACCTTTCGTATCTATCTATCTATCTATCATCTATAAGCAGCTTTCATGTATCATGATTTTTCATTTTCACTAATTATTTTAAAATGTAGAATAGTAAAAAGAAAATAACATAAAAAAATACGCATTTACTAGTGACAGAGCTTTATTATGTCCACTTAATTTTCTTTTACTCATTGTTTTAGATAAATTAATTCAAAAAAAAAAAAACTAATAGCCTCAATGCAAGGAAATGTAGAAGAGAAGTCGATGTATGAAAAGAAATATGCCTTAAATATCCCCAAAATTCTTCGCACCTTTGTAATTTTTTACATGTAAACGTAGAAGAGAAATAGACTTGAATGGAATTTTGTACTATTAAGGGCAATTAGCAACTTAGCATTTGCTTCCTCTATTCCTCTCTTCTAGTTTTGTCTCTACTTTTAGTAATTCTTGAATTTCTCTTGATTGGATTCACTTTCAATTTTTTTTAATGCTTGCGACTCTTTTGTTTTAAATTATTCCTAGTATCATTATTTTTAGTTGTCATGAGATCTGCTTCTGATGCTAACTTTGATATTAATAACTGTGAGAATTTAAAATAGGTGGGTCTCCCTATATCATGTTAAGACATTATTCATTTTAAAATGAAGATGGCTTTGTAATTTTGTAAGACTATGAAGACTGGCTATTAGCAGGTGCATGTGGATACCATCACTATGTCTACAAATAGATGGGAATCAATTTGTGATGGCTTTAAGTCTTTAACAGTGTATTGTAATTACAGTAACTAGAGGTGTTCGTAGACTTGGTTTTGAACCAAAATCAAACTAAATTTATGTTATCGGTTTAGCATTTTCTTAGATTTTATTAGTTTTGATTTCTAATTGGTTTGGTTTGGTTCTATTTGATCCGATTTGGTTCATGATTTTTTTTAGCCTAAAAGTGATTTAATTTTTTTTTAAAGATTTTATTTCTTGTAATATGTAAAATTTGACTTCTACTATAATACATCTCTTAACATTTTAACCAATAATATTGAAATGATTAAGTATTATATATTATTTTTTATAGAAAAAGTATCCCTTATAATTATGTTCAATTATTCTACAATTAAAATTAAATATCATATGTAAAAATAATAAAATAATAACATTTTCAAAATAGTTTATTTAATAAACTTATCTAAATATAAGTAAAGTAAAATAAAAATATCACTATTTTTTTATTGATAAGATTCTTATATATAATTTGGACTTAGTTAATAGAAACAAAAAAAAATATTGGTTCAGTGCTGAACCAAACTTGACAAAATTGAAAATCGAATTAGACTAATCGATTTTTTAATGTCCAAAACTGATTTTGGCTTTTTCCTAATCGATTTAGTTCAATTTTTATTGATTTGGTTAGGTTCAATTAGTTTAAATTAGTTTTGAACACCCCTATTGGTAACTGTATGCAATAGTATGTTTTCCTTATCATCTAAGTTTTGTTTTTTTGTTTTTAAAAAAATTAACTTGATTGTGAATGTAGCAAATTATTAAACAGAAGGATTAAGGATAGGAATGAGCAATGTGTGTACAACATTAGAAAATATTTATGACATAAAGATATTGCTTAGTAAAAATTAAAAATGATTAAATTAAAACTTATTTTGTGTGTCTATGCTTTTTGATACTACTATGAAAATTTTATTATTATTTAATTTAAAAATATTAGTTCCATAACAATTTTAAGCATTAGGCAAGTTAACTTATTTATGTCAACCATTTAACCGGAATTTTGGAACTATAATATTATTAAGCTAAATTCTTTTCTACATATACATAGCAAAAGCACAAGATGTTTTTGATATATATTTTGCCTTCAACATAATGTAGATAAATAATATGAAAAGTCCACACTAAACTTTTAATGAATTTTTATATTCAGTTATGTATATAGTCACCTTTTTTTATGTTAAATGCATAAGCTTTAACTCACCTCTTGCAATTATGTGATTTAAAGCATTACCAAGGAAAAGAATGGCCTGTCTAATTCTTTTCAATTTAACAGAAATTCTTATCTGATATGGAAGAAAAAATTTATTACAAAAGCACTTGAGTTAAGGACTAGAATATTGAGAAAATATAGAAATATGACTTGCCTCTTCAAACACCAAATTTACAATATTCAAGTCTCATCATTGCTATTGGTTCCACTGTATACAGCTTCAACAGATACACACTTTTACACAATAATCAAGATGATTCTTTCAAACACATTTCTTCTTCAATATGACGAAGGAAAGAGTAAAATTATTACCAAAATCATCTCTACTTGCACATGAAAACAAAATTACGAAAGAAGAGCCCAATCCCATATAGCTTCCCTGGGACATGGCAAGAACTTATGCTAAGAACCAACGACCTCGGGTCACAAGAAACCTCATTAAAATAAATAAATAAATAAAGAATAGTGATATGTCTTCAGATCCATCAGATGCACATCTAAGTTACAACTTACATATCATCAATTAAATAAGACCAATACTGCAGTGTAGACCAATATGAATCTATGAGAAAGCATTAATCTTCTAGCTAGAAAAGAAGATACCTCAGGTTTATGGCTCTGGAATTCAGTTTTGTATTGAAACTCAGGATGCCAATTGATCGAACAAAAGGGTAAATTAATTAGAGGCAAGGACTCGATGCTGGATCGTAGAAACTGGGGAGCCGACACGCGGTGGAGGATGAATATCGAATGGCTGCTATAGAGGACCAAGCTGTGGCATTCCTACATGTTGACGGTGGTCGGCAGAGGAGACAAAACAAAGAGGATAAAATGATTGGGGGCAAAATTGACTTCTCTCTCTACTCTCCAAAGATCAACTTCTTTACATCTGCTTTAGTCAGAGAACTCTGATGACACTCCCAACAATGAAATGCACGAAATCAACTGCTCCTTTGGGACTTCAGGCTAAGGCTGGAAGTAACGCTGCTCTATGTTGTGGGAGGAACTGTGAATGGCTTTAAGCACTTAAATAGAACTGCAAGGCAACACAAGGCCATGGAATACAGACCCTCTCAATTAAGGACGTGGATCTCCTACATGTCAAAGGGAGATGCAAATCCTGCATATCGGATGAAAACATACCGTTCTACATCAATGAACGGTGCGTTTCAATGTGAAACTTTCATAAAAAAAATAAAGCACCAGGCCACATTGGATCCGATCATTTTGAAGCAATATAGAACGTCCATTTAACAACAAAAATGCACACTTGAGGAGGGAATTTGCACGTTTAACATCAGATCCTGTTCCATCTTCTTCTTTTATAAAATTTCTATTCCATTGAAGTGGAATTTGCGTGTTTCTTCAGCCAACTCTCACGTTCATATCAGAGTAAGATAAGCACACAATGTAGCTTTGAAACCCAAAAATAAAATCAATACATTGCATAAAGAGGGGCTCCAGAGACAGGAAGGTTTCTTATTTTAATTAGTTGGGGGCTAGCCCTGTGAAAACTGGATGATCAGTCTTCACTACACATAGTAGTACTTAAGAAATGTTTTTTTTTTTTTTGCATTCTGTCCTATGGTAAGCACAAGGAGAAAGATCAGAAGGAAAATAATCCTTAACTGGTATATGCAAATCACATGCTGCCTATCTTCTTTTTGCATGCATTATTTTTTACTTTTATGCATTGCTTTACTAGAGATACCATAAGCATTAAAAACTTCGTGAGTGATGGGAAAGGTGGGAAAAGGGATACTCCTATTTCAGCTGGGGAAATATTTGAACTAGGATTCTTCGCTCCTAATGAAGCTCTAGTAGAAGAAGATATGTGGGAATATGGTACTACAAGTCAAATTCACTTACAGTTGTGTGGGTTGCTAACCGAGACAATCCACTTTTTGATGTTGGGGGTGCTTTTGCTATTGCCGAGGATGGCAATCTCAAGGTTTTGGTTGGAAGTGGGAGATCTTACAGGGGTACAAACCTTGCAAGGTCATCTTCAGTGCATAGGACAATGAAGCTAATGGATAATGGGAATCTCATTGTGAGCGATGAAGAGCAAGGAAGTCACTCGGTGAAGATGCTCTGGCAGAGTTTTGTAAATCCAACAGATACATTTATTCCAGGCATGAAAATTGTTGAAAATTTGCAGAAATCAAGGGCCCTCTATATAGATATTTGATGGAGCTGCATAAACTGTGTGCCGGCAGATCAACCGTCTCAGTTGCAGATTTATGTATGCGAGCCATACCTGAACGAGTCTGCACCTACATGGTGGGAGAATTAAGGATTGATGAAAATTTAAGAGCAAAATTCATGGAAGAAGATTAAATCGGGGGCTATCATCGCAGTAACATTGTGCATATCTATGTTCTCTAGTGGATGGATCAGATTGCACGTGAATAGATGGTTAGATGCATTTTGATTAGTTACACGATGCGTTTTTGCTAAGTGTAGGCACTGCGAAGCGTAGGAGATCCGGACACCTCAATTAACGCCTCTCTAAAGTTTGCCTAAAGTAGGTGGGTCACGGCCGTTGGATTGAGTGTTAAAGTAGATGGTGACGCGTGGCACAGGAGATTGAAGGCTTCATGACATGTTAGGCAACACGGTGCGCTTCAATTAGTTATGGCTGACATGGCAAAGCTGGAGGTGTCAATAGCTTTAACGGTGGAGATGAAGCCTAAGAGAAAATGAAAATTCTCCTTGAAACGCTGTGTACATATGCTAATTTAAAGCGAAAACAAAGACTGAAATTTTTGCGAGAAACGTGCTCTGCATTCTCTACTTATCTTTCAGATTTTCTGCTTCCTTTTGGTGCCATTTTTTACTGCGAGTTGCAAGTAGAATCTAAAGAATTGAAAGGAAATTTTCTCTCCCACAGATTCCTTCTCAGTTTGGATATCTATTTAGTGTATAAATTTTTTTTCTTTTTATTCTTATATGATAAGAGAATTGTGAATGTAAATTTTATATGTTGAAATTTTTTTATTTTCTTTTGTTACTTTGTTCAAAGAGTAATAAAAAGTTGACTATCATTTATAGTTATATTAAAATGCATTGTATATTGAAATACCTTGAAATATAATTTTGTTGCAGCAAGTGCTTTTTAGCCATATTCATTTGAAATGTGACAATGATTAAAAAAAAAAAACTTGTATTAAGCTGTTAGGCCATATTCATTTCCTTATACAATATATCAAGTTGCTTGACTCTATTTATCATTGATGCATTATATAGTAGGGCATGTAATATTTAAAATTAGTGTCACATTTAAGAAAAACAAAAGGTGAAGAACCATGATCTTTAGCTCATCAACAAAGAAACTATTTTGACATGTAAAGTGGAAGTGGACACTTTTCTTTTTAGTTAGCACTATTTTTTAATTAAGATTCTTTGGCAATAGGAATTTACCAAGATGAAAATGAATTATTAAAAGGGAAATTTTCTTGCAATAATATGAACTTTTTAATGCATAACTTATGTATTGTTTGATTTTTTTCATTCTAGTACAATTATAAATATAAATTAAAAGAAGGGAACATTACTAATAAAACACTTCTTTTAAATTAGATTTTTTCAAGATTACTTGAAAGACTTGTAGAAGAACTTTGGAGATCACTGGTGAATTATAGTGCTTCTTCCACAATGTAAGTGTTAGGCACTATTTATATAAGCATGCTTTAAAATCGTCTACATTGTTCTAAAAAAATATTGTAATTTGATTTTCAGGGAATTACATGCATCTATCAGTCCATTGGTCTAAAATGCTAATTTTCATGTCAACTTGAAGCTTAAGGTAGGGATGATATTTGACACCATAGAGACAGCTTGGAAGTTTTGGATTGATTATGGGGGGAGATTTGGATTTGGCGTTAGAAAACTATACACCAACAAAAGCAAGAAAGATGGATCGATCTTGACATGTTGATTTGTTTGCTGCAAACAAGGAATTCAATATAAAGACAAAAAAATTATCTAACTATCAATTCTCAATCAGAGACTAAAACTAATTGCTTAGTAAAGATGGGACTCACAAAGATGGGTGGCAAATTTAGAGTACATGAGTTTATAGAAGAACATAATCATAAACTTCATCTCCCGAAAACCATCCACATGTTGGCATGTTAGTGTAAGGTATCTGAGGTTCAAGTTCATCAAATTAAGTTGGTAGATGATTTCGGGTTTTAACAAAGATCCTTGTTTGAGTTGATGAGTAGATAAGCAGTGGAAAGAATTGATTTAGGCTATACCTGCTTGAATCAAAAGAATTATCTTTGCACGAAAAGGTAGAGGAGCTTGGTATACATGGAAGTAAGTTGTTTGTTGTAATATTTCCAACGGAAACTATTGGAAAATCCATCATTTTATCACGTGTATCAAATGGATATAGATGAACAAATAATAATTGTATTATGGGCTAATGAAAGAATGCTTATTGATTATGCCTACTTTAGTGATATTATTTGTCTTGACACAACATATTGTACAAACCATTAACATAGACTACTTGCTTTATTTTGTAGATTCAATCAGTATAGAGGAATGATGACCTTTGGGGTAGCACTGTTGTATGATGAGATGATTAAGTCATTCAAGTAGTTGTTTAAAACTTTCCTAGAAGCCCACTGTAAAAAAAAAAAAAAGCCAAAAATTATTTTTACTTATCAGGATTAGGCAATGGCTAGAACAATATATGAGGTGATACCTAACACTAGACATTTCCTTTGTACATGGTAGTTGATACAAAATGGCATCAAACACCTTGGCAATTTAATGAAGGATGGATCTCACTTCTTGCATGACTTCAAAGCTTACATGTATGAATATAAAGGCAAAACACAGTTTGAGGTGGCGTGGAGTAACTTGCTTTCCACATATGAGGTACATGATAACACATGGTTGAGATGTGTTTATAGCAAAAAGGAAAAATGAGCCGCTTGTCACATGAAGAAAACATTTACACTTGGCATTTAGAGTACACAACTATGTGAAAGTTTGAATTTAGACATCAAAAGTTGGATGAAACCAAACTTGAGCAATAATCAATTCTTTAATCATTTTGAGCGAGTGTTGGAAGACAAGAGATATAATGAATTGAAGTATGAATTTGATTCACGTAAAAAATTTTCTAAGTTGAAAAGTCAGCATTAGCTTATGTTGCGCCAACTTACACAGATTTACACTTATAAATTTTGACTTGTTCTAAGAAGAGTGGGTCAAATATTTAGCTGCATGTGTGAAGCATTGGAATGAGACTTTGCCATTGTTTCGATATGTTATTACTTTGGTTGGTCATAAAAGAGAATGAACTGTTTCATTTGACATATGTGATAAGTCAATTTGTTGTAGTTGCAAAAAGTTTGAGACTTTCGATATACTATATTATCATGCTTTAAAGGTTTTTGATGTAATGAATATTAAACTAATGCCTAATCAATATATTTTGAAGAAATGGATGAAACAAGTCATGAGTGGTATTATACATGATATTAGAGGCCATGAGATTGAAGAAGATGCTAAGTTGGCTACTACTTAGCGATATAGACAAATTTGTCCTTGACTTATAAGGCAAGCAGTCAAAGCATCTAGCAGCCAAGAAGCATTCTTGTCTTTAAATAAATCTATTGATGAGTTAAGAAAATAGATAATGGAGATTTGTAATGGGTAAAGAAGTGTCGATAATGACATGGAGGATACCATAATAAATGCTAGCGAGGGTGAAAAAGTACTACAAGTGAAGGGATTCAAAAAAAGAAAGGGTAGGAAAGGTAATAAACACCTAAAAGATTGGGTTGAGAAGCAACCAAAGCAAAGAAGGACAGCTCCAAGTACCGATGTTCACTAAAGTCAACCATTTATGGTTTGTCATCTAAGGCCAACTACAAACAAAAAGCTCCAAAATTTTCTTCTTCTTTTTTCATTTAATAATTTAAAATGTCATTCACTTTATAAAATTGGTCACCATTTAAAAAATTATTACTTTATTGCTTTCATTTAAAAATTTAAAATTCGTTTTGCACTTTGTAGAGGTATGAGGCTACTCTAAGCTTAGATAAGCTTGGATCATCTCATTCAACATCTCCAAATTTTAGTGTCTACCCTAAACTATTCATGGTTTGTAAAATTAATCAAGCTTCAACTGATCAATACTTCTTTTTTTTTTTTCATTACAAAATTTAAGATTTGGTGTTCACTTTATAGGGAAACAAAGTTACTCTAAACCAAGTGTAGCTTGAACCATCTCATTCAACAGCTTTAAATTTTAGTACCTTCTCTCAATCATATATGATTTGTAAAATTGATAAGGTTACCATTCAAAAAATTACTTTTTTTTATTTCATTTCAAATATCTTTATTTTCTATTCATTTTGTAGGGATACAATGCTATTCAAAGCCAAGTGTAGGCTGGACCATCTCATTCATCAGCCAGTGCCTACCTTTAACTATCTATGGTTTGTAAAATTGATGAGATGACCATTAAAAAATCATACCTCTTTGCTTTCATTTAAAAATTTAAAATTTTTCCTTTACTTTGTAGGAATATGAAACTACTATAAACCAAGTGCAAGCTAAACCATTTTATTCAACAGCTCCACCCATTAGTGCTAGCCCTCAAACGACTAGTAATCAATTTGGTTTACTAGTTTTACTCGTTTTTTGATGGTAAGTGTTACTAAAAACTAATTTTATGCTTGGCACACAATTTTGATGTTCTAATTTTTTTTTTAGAATATAGGCACCATTTGATTATCTTGTACAATCTTTTACAATGTCAAGTCTCTTTGATGATGTCATAGATCTTAGCAATGAATAGATATTTTGTAATGTTATACTTGTTACAAATAAGTGTTTTGTAATGTAACCCATCTTAACATTATTGTAATATCCATATATATATGTATGTATATATGCATGTATGTGTATTCCAAATGCAAGAAAAGAGAAGTATACCTTTATTGAAAGATAAATAGAACACCTTTATTATAAGAGAAATGTATAACTTCATTATAGTTTTGCCATGGTAATGTACAAGATGTTTCCTATTTTAAATTCCTATGTACTACTTCATTACACCATAACATACTCCTAAAAACATTGTGTAACAAACGGTAATTTCCGTAAAATGACGAAATGAGTTTAAAATGAGCTAGATAATGTCCTAAAATATTTTGGTAGTATCCTAGGCTCCTAAAAATGATAATCTCAGGCTCAGACGGCAATAAAAATGGAGCTAGGAAGGTGAAGTAAAATTGTAATGAAAATTGATGAAATGTAGTGACATTTTCATAATTGCGCACAATTTTTTAAAAAAACTCATAGAATGGCTTTTTAAATGAAAATTTTGAATTTCCTAAGGTTTTTAGAGGTCCTAAAAATTATGGAAAGCCTTGAGACAATTAAAACCCCTTCCAGTGTACATTTTTCAACAATGGAGAGCCCGAATTTGACGGATTCGTTCAGAAATGTTTTAGCTCCAAATTGAGTGATTCCAAAAGTATTTTATACAATTGGAAACCTAAATTTTATGATGGAAAAGATGGTTCTTAAAAAGGAGTTAAAATAAAAATGCCACAATGAAAAGGAAAAATTAGAATTTTTGTGAATGAAATGTTCTTGAAGCTTCTATATAATTCACGTCACTTCTCCTCCCTTCTCAGGTCGACTTTATTTTGATAAAAAATAGAAAAGGAAACTAGCAGCAAAGGCGCACAAGAGGAGGAGAATTTAGAGGGAGAAAAAGCAAAAAAAGGTAAGAAAATTTAAGGATTTTCATGCTTCTTCCTCTTGAACCTTGTTTCTCTCCTTCCAAGCTTTCTTTCTATGGTTTTATTAAGATGTTTGGTTCTATTTTGAGCCTAAAATAGAAGGAGGCCAGTTCAAAAATTTAAGGAGAAGCAAACTAAGAAGAAAAGCCTTTGAAAGCAAGTTTGAATCTAAGGTAGATATCTTAGTAACCTTGCTTCTTCTTCTCCTTCTTATTTGTGTATATTTTGGCCCAAACCAGAACCATATAGGGGAAGGATTTTCTGTCTAAGAACAAGAGAGAAACTTTGGTTTTGGACCATGGGGAAGTAGAATATGCCAAAAAATTGCAAGAAAAACTAATGGAAATTAAGTTAGAAAAGTGTAGAGCTCCTAAAGGTTTTGTAAAAACTGACTTAGTACATATATTCCCTAGGCTATTTAAGTGTTTAATTGAGCTTCTAAGACCTTTAAGAAGCCTCCCAAGTGGCTCTCCCATCAAGGAAAAATCAAAAGCTCCATGAACGTTTCCTTGTGTGGATGTTTCGGCCTAGGCTAGTTGATGAGGTTTGGGAATGTTTTAATTTATTCTAGCCTTGGTTTAAGACTTCATATGATGGTATAAGGTTGGAGGAGCCCTTGGGAAAAATTTAGGAGCCATGGTTTGAGAGGTGAGATAATGGTTCCCATAATGAAGCCTTATGAAGCAACATATATTTAGATTTATGTAAGTGAGTGTGTGATGGCTTCAAAAACCTTAAATAAGGTCAAGAGGCCTAAAAATGAGAAGAAAATGGAGTCTAGAACTTGAATTGTGAAAGTAGCTTCAATAGGCTACTAATTGAACCATTATGTAACCTATGGATCCAATTGTGCTCTTAAAAGTAAATGTAGTGTCTTGGACTTGCTTCAAGAGTATAATTATATGTTATTTATGATGTTTAGGCCAAGAGAATCCTAACTCGGCTAGGTGTGCTTGTGGGACAGAAAAACAGAAGGAGAAAGACCAAGTAAAGCTTGCATAAATACCAAGGTAGCTCTCCACCTCATTCTCTTTACATTTTTAGTTGTATATATGTCATTGTGTGCTTGTGTGTGCTTTTAGAACATGCCACTTGATGTCTTGATATTACATTAGTACCAATATATTGTTTTGAATAACATTGATTGTGGAAATTACTCATAAGAGTGAGGTAATGCCAAAAGTCCCTTAATATGGGTGAGGAGATGCCAAAAGTCTTAGGGCTCAGGGCATAGGTGAGACAAGACCAAAAGTCTCTTGGATGGGTGAGGCCAAGTCAAAAGTCTTTAGGTCAAGAGTGAAGCAAATCCAAAAGTCCTACAAATGGGGTGAGGCAAAATCAAAAGTTCCTAAAGCTTATGTTTGAATTTAATGTGAGAGTGTAGCATGGAAATGTGGTTTTATATGTTTATGATTGATTTATCTTCCATACTTGTGCCCTTAATGTGTGTATGCCATGAATGTGTGTGTGAATGGGTGTGTGAGCTATTAAGATTCTATGAATCTCACTCCCCTTCCCTCCTTTATCTTAATATGTCTAGGTGGTTCCCAAGAAGCAAGAAATGCAAGCCGAGGATCTTAAGAGACCAAACTTTGACAATTATGTAGCTTCCTTTGTATTTAATTGTCAAAGTGAATGTATATAGATTATTCTTGAGATGAAAACCTTTGAACAAATGTAATAGCATATATGAATGATGTAAGAACCATAATTAGCATCAAAGTAATGAAATTGTGAGACTTGCACCTTGTATGTCTCATGATTGTTAATGTATTCTTAGATGTGAAATGACCAAAATGAGATGTATGAGGTTTAGGACCACCTGGGCAGTTCATAAAACTTGTATTTATGCTCTCAAACTTGCCCAAGAGGTGTCAAAGACAAGGAAAGGCCATTTGGACTAAGTTGATGCCTTATAAGATGCAAAGAAGACCATAATGGTGAGTTATGACAAAATCTATCCAAATGAGCTCTTATTTGTCTAAAATTTGGCATGTATATAGATCTTGTTGAGATCTTTTCGAGAAGTTAAAGTTCATAATATTTGGAGGTCTACAAAATTTTTGAAATTAAAAAATTTTCTAATTTTGGCATTGGTACTGTTCATATGGTCTAAAAATGTATCTCTATCATTCATAGGGAAAATGATGTCCAATGGATGTGAAATTTTACAATGAGAAACTAAACCTTCCTAGTGACCTGTGCTAATTAGAATCATCTCAATTGGATGTCTAGAGAGGGAGATATGAATTTTTGAAATTTCTATTATGTTCTAGGTGCATAGTCAAACCCCATTATTGTTCCATCAATTTTTGGCATTTGAATGCTCTTGGATTGATCTGGAACCTTTCTTCCGTCTAGTTAATTGGTATATTTTGTATGAATTGGATTTTTTTAAAATTAATTGTGCATTTTCAAATTTTCATATCAGTAAGTTGTATCAGTAATACTGTGTAGTCTGACCTTTGTGCCTTTTCTATTATCAAACCTAGTCTAGATAAGATTTTCGTGGCTTAAAATTATTTTTAGTGTAAATTTAATGTCTAGAGCTTTCTAGGAAGTTATGGTACAGTAGATTTCAATTTTTTTAGATTTAGTTATGATTTTTCAAAGTTGTACTAGAAATTTGCTACCATGGAGTTAATTTTAGGGTTTTTAGTCCTAGACCCATGAATTATATGATATTTTGGAACAATTGTGACTTGTATCGATGGGAAATAAGTGGAAAATGTTGTTGGTGAGCTCACAGGACCCATATGATGCAGGATGAAATTTTGAACCCCGACATAACGCCATTAAATTCATTATTTTTAATGTATTTTCTTGAATTTCCTTTGATAACATGTGTAATCCACCTTGAATGAGTAAGGTGATATTAGAAATAATGTAGTATGACACATTGGCATAGACTACTTGGTTCTATATGTGTTGCAGCATATAATGGTCTAATGTAGGGATGTATGAAGTCTTATATTGTAGGGATCCATTAATGGGAAGTTGATGTGAGACCCTCTAGAGGCTTGTTTTACGAACCTTACACAATCTGAGTCTTACCCCGAGACTAGCTAGCAATAAACAAAAAAATGAAACACCAGAAGAAATATGGTTAGAAGATGTTGGTCAAAGGTGGAACCTTAAGAAAACTCATCTCTTAGAATCTTAACCTTGAGATGCCACAAAGGAAGACCACTCCTTTGATAAGTCAAGAATTCTTACAAAAACATAAGGAATGTAAGAGAAATCCTCACAAGATAATAAAATTTGTATGTTTTATTCATCTCCCCAGTCTGAGAATATATGAGGCCTTTTTATAGGCAATTAGACTTTAAAAATTTTCTAAATTACTATCTTAATGATGGCATCATCTTTCATAAGAAATTGGAAACAATATGAGCTAAGAATGATGCTATTCAAATAGCAATAAAATCTTATTAAAACTTCCTAAAAGATAATAACTTAATTTGTAAGTTTAAAGCAACTAGATAAAAGGAAAGAAATTAACTTAATCTTTAAGCATAAGTTTTTGACCATATAACCTTATTTAAATCACTAAAATAGAAACTAATTAAAGGCAAAAAACATGCAAAAATCTTATTAGCAAGGACGTCCATTTTAAGTGGTCACATGAGGTTTTAAGCGAGCTCTTCCAATTAGAGAGCCTCTAATTCAGACACACTTTAGAGAGCCTCTAATTCAGACACACTTTAGAGAGCCTCTAATTCAAAAGATCTATATTCTAAGGCCATGATGAACATGTCAGATGGAGATGAACCAAGACCATGCTCACAAATGAAAACAAGGTTTTGGTAAATCATGCCTTGAACTACTCCCCTAACATTCTTAGGCTTAGCTTGTTGTTACACCCATTCCACCTATATAACCATCTGTCACACTCAAAAATACGACCGCGTGACCTTTAAAAAATTTTTTTGGAAAGAAATCTCGATTCAATTTTTTTAAAAAACATGAAAACTGAAATCAAAATTAAAAATAAGGTTCAGGAATCGCCACTAAAATTTTATTTCTTGAAAAGGAAAAACTTTGAAAAAGCCTTTTCAGTTTGAAAAATGGTTTACAAACTAGAAAATGGATCCGAGAGTTAATTGTGAGTAGGGAAGGAGTTAGGCACCCCACTATACCCGTTTTTTAGAACGGTTACCCTAAGTCAGTTGTGCAAAGTTAAAATGGCCTCTATCCTATTTCAATTCTCCCTAACAAATCACATGCAAAGTAAAATTCAAAGAACTAAGAAGGAAACAAAATTAACAGTAAAATTAGGTAAGAAGAATGAGATTAAAAACAAGGAAGAAAGATATTGAGGGAATAAAATAAATAAGGAAGAATTATGGACATAAAATAAAGCACAAGACAATTAAGGAAGTAAAATTAAAAATAAGACAGAGAGAAAATACAATTAAAAATCAGAAAGAAATTAAAAAGATTTTATTTATAACAGCGAACTTGACCTAAAATGAGAGCCTAGGGCCTATGTACCCTTTAAAAGGGATCAAAGTCCACGTAGTTCGGATAAAGACTGTATTTGTTTGTTAGTGTTTTTTTTCCTTTTGTTTATGTTTTGTTTTTGTCTTCTTTTTTTGTTTGTTTTTGTTTTTGTTTTCATTTTGTTTTGTTTTCCCTTTTTTATGGAGAAAAGAGAAAGAAAATAAGAATTACTTTCACCTTTAGCAAATAAAACGAATTTAGAATTACTTAATGTGTTTTAATTTACTAAGATCAAAGTTAATTTTACTTCTTTGCTCTTCTCATTTTTTACGATTTTTCTTTTACTTTTTTTCTTTTTCTTAATTTATTTTTTATCTTTGATTAATTAGGGTGCAAAAATTTATTTTTTAAAGTAAAGGTAAAATACCTAAGTTAAAATTACAAAAATAAAATGACACATTTTTTTTGTTTAAGTCTTTTCAATTTTTTTGGTTTGTTTTTGTTTTTTTGTCTTTGTTTTGTTGTTTTTTTGTTTTGTGAAAAGAAAAAGAAAATAAAATTACTTTTACCTTTAGTAAATGAGATGAATTTAAAATGAGTTGGTGTGTTTTAATTTGCTAAAAATAAAGGTAGTTTTACTTCTTTTACTCTTCTCCCATTTTCAAATTTCTATTCATTTTTTGACATTTCATTTGTTTTTGTTTTTGTTTTTGTTTTTTTTCTTTAATTGTTTTCTTTTTCAATTATTTCATTTTATTTTTAAAAGAGACTTTAAAAAAAAGTTTAAAAGATTGAAAAAGAGATTAATTTCTCATTCACTTTTGTTATTATTTTTGTTGTTCTCTTTTCTTCTTTTTTTTTTGGTTTTTTAATCTCTTTTTTTTTTGGGAGAATAGAAAGAAGGAAATTAAAATCACTCTAGGCTTTTGAAAACAAAATGGTTTTGAAGTTATTTTACATGTTTAATTTGCAAGATTAAATTGATCACATTTCTTTGTTCTCTCCCCTGCCCTTTTTTTTTATCATTTTTTGTTTTTTCCCGTCCTCTTTGTTGAATTTTTCTTTTTTTAGAATTAATTTGATTCAGGCCATTGAAACCCAAAATGTCTCAAAATGTAAATTTAATACCCAATGGATGCTAAGGAAGCTTATTGCCTCACATGATCCTTAGGTTGGCTCCTATACGTCTGAAGAGACAAAGAATCCCACACGACCGTTCTTGGAAGGAACCGAAATGAAATAAAACCAAAATATTTACTAGGATAGGATGATTTGTGATAGTGTGTGTCTTGTGTTCAATCAAATATTAGTCTATTCCGAATATACATCACGAGATTGTACATAAATTAGGTGAAAGTAAAGAACCAGTGAAACCATCCCTTTTGCCTTCTCTTTAATCATCTGCCCAAGAATCTCTCGGGCAATCTGCTTGATCAGTGACGCTTTTCGTTGTTCTCCTTATTCAGCTGTCCCAATCCCATATGTTCTCTTTAGCAATTTTCATGGCCAATGGTGCAGATATGACAAAAGGGGAACGTAAAGATGCGTTAGCTCAAAATCCAAATAAAACCATTATGCCACACTGGTAACAAATTCATACTCTACCAATCACAGAACCCCGACAGTACAACTATTTCCTAACAACTCAAAATGTATAATCACTCAATCTTCAATCAAATGCATACCCGTTTACTTAAACATCTCAACAGTTCCGGTCAAAGTCGAAGTAACATTGGTCTAAATCAAGTTTTGACAACAAATTTTAACATTAGGAATATTGCGATCAAGGCCTTATGAACAAAGACAGATTAAGTTATCCACACAACAAATTTCAGTAATGGGAATACTATGATTAAAGCACTATGACTTAATCCAATTCAATAATAAACCTCCACAAAGTAAGCACCCAGATCCTAATCACTTAATTTCGACATGCTACATCCTACCAAATCAGAAATATTTGGGAAATCCTCTATTAGCATTTAAACGAATACTTACCAGGCATATTTCAAGACTTGTATAGTATATGACATTTCACACTTCATCCACAACCACTTAATGTAGGAGTGCCAAAATCTCATCATGACATATAAATCAGCACCCAACATCATGTTCCAAGTAACAGAAATCAAAACCAAAAACATACATATGATCAACAAGAGAAAAATCTCGATTTTAGTTATTAGATCACCTAATCTTCTGTTCCCATCTAGCGTTATCAGTAGCTAAATGTAAGGCAACATTGACACACCTGGAAGGAGCTATATTCAGAATCATTATCATCTATAGCATCAAGCAACGCAGTAAAGTAAATTAGCGTAGGACAAAGCCTAAAATGATTCAGAGAATAGGCAAGTTTCTACTGAGATAACTCAAAATACAATAACTCCACAATCTAAACCCATTCCACCCATGATAAATCAATAATCTGCCAGCATATTCCATTTATTAGAAGGAAGAAAATAGGGTGAATTTTTGAACAAAAGAAATGTCACTGAGGAACTCACCTCTCTTGGTCAAATCAAGAGTTTGCCTTTGTATGGGTGTGAATGCAGAAGCAAGAAAAGCATGATGTCTCTTTCTGGATCCCAAATTCTTCGTCCTTGCGTCGTTCTCTTAGCCTCTTCTTCTTTTCTAATTCGCGGCTTCTGACCCCCCTCGTTCTCTCTCAATCTCTTTTGTCCCTGTCTCCCCTCGCTTCTTTCCTTCCCTTCGATTTGCTTTAACTGAAAATAAAATCCCCCCTTTCTTCTTTCGATCCTCTCTACCTCAATTTTTTTGGGTCCCCTTCCGTTCGTTTCTCACCATTAGCCCTTCTCTTTCGCCTTCTCTCCTCCATTTCACTCAATCCGCCCCTTTCGAGTCTTGCCCTCTCTGCCTCCTCCCTCCTTCAATTTTTCAGTCTATTTTATTCAAAATTAGCTCTCCCTCTCTGTCTTTTTGTTCTTCTCTCCCTCAATCTCCTTTCTTTGTTACTCTCCCCTCTTCTCCTTTTTTTTGGTCTCTCACTCCCTTTTTATTCGAAAATTCCCTCTTCCTGGTCTGAATCAGGAACCCCTTTTTTGCTTCCTCCCCTTTCCTCGATCCGCATTTTCCATCTCCCTTTCCATTTTCGCGTTTCCTCTCCTCGGCCTTCAACGATGAAGGGGACGGGAGAAGAAGGTCAGCTCTTCGGGCATGCTGCTAACTCTCTGCCCTAGTGCCTTTTCAAACGCTACCATTAGTTCTTGCCATTCTCGTGTTTCTCTGAGCAGAATCGCTGGTCTTTGCCCCCCTGTCCCGTTCCTCTTTCATGCTCTCCTTTCTACTGGTGGCAGGGGATGCGACACACTGAAGGAGGCTAGGTCAAAACGTAAGGTTCCTGCGTTTTGGCCTTTTTCCATTTTCGTTTTTTTTTAAAGGTTCTTGCTTTTTTTTTTCTTGTGGTCTTGGAGTTAATGGGCCGGATTTAAGAAAGTTGGGCTGTGGGCTTCTTTTGAATTTGGGCTACTTCTCTTTTGATCTTTATTGGTCTAGAAGTTTTTTTTTTACTTAATGGGCTTGAGGCAACTGAATTTTTTGGGTTGGGTTGGCCTAAATTTCCTTTTTTGAAATTTTAATCGATTTTTAAAATTTTTGTTTTCTATGGCTTTAAGCTCTTTTTGCTTTTTTTTTTTTTTCATTTTTCATTTTTGTTATTTTGATTTTTGGTATGCCCGAAAAAAATACGGTATTCACACCATCCCATCAATTTGATTTGCAATTTCACTCCCTTCGTATTCCTTTCACCTTTGTCCCTCATGGGCCTTACATTCAAATTCTTCCCTCCATGCCATGCATTAAATGCATGAACAATGCATCCAGTAGAGCTCTTTTTATATATTATATAGATATTTTATATATCATAATAAATATATATAACATGAGTTGAATAAATTTCAATAAACATTATAAATCTAAAATTTTTTATTTAAAAAAATCAAAAATTATTTTTCACTAGTTAAATGCCAAATTGATAAGTTTTTTACTATTATTTCTCCAATCAATTTTTATGATCAATTAAATCAAAATCACAGTTGGTTTACTAATATTGTGATATGACCAACCAATTTGATCCCTTTTTTTAACCCATGCCAACAAGTTTTTCTAGGGTTCAGAAGTACTAGGCCTCAAAAACACATTTTCCAAAGGTAACTAAGGCCCAATAATAGAGGAGGTAAAAGGAAAGTATTATAAAGATGAAGATTAACTACCATTTAACATATAAATAATGTACTATGAAGATGGAAGATAATGACTCAATAATAAAATGAAGTTCAAATTCAATCTTTTATATACAAATCTGCAGTTTACTATTTATTTATATTGTTTATATATTGTTCATAATGCCCTATTATGGTATTGTTCACTTGCATTGTTTCTTTTTTTATCTCCTCTACTGCTACGGGACTCACTATTTTTTTCCACTGTGTGGAGCCTACAACAAAAATTCGACCCAGTGCACTGCATATTTTCCCTGTTCATAATGCCTTGTCAATACACTGTTCACTCCTATTATTATTATTTCTCTCTTTTTCTTTTGTGGGATCCACAACAAAATTTTTAAATCCCCTAAATCTGCAGGGGTCCATGTTAGTGATACAAAAATACACAAATTTTTTACATAAACTCTTTGCACAATCAATTAATGCAAGAGGCTAAAAAAATTCATAAATATATCGGCAGACCTCACTATTTGAAAAACTCATCTTGACATTGAAGGCAATAAATCGGTTGCTTAAAGTGGTATAACACATCACATCCTGGTCCAGAAGTTTCCACGAAAGCTGCCATAATATTGGAGAGCCTTGTTTCTTCCGTTTAAGACAAAAATTATATTATGAGAAGCACTACTTAGTGATGTACTTTTTATTCTTTTAGATGTATTTAGAAGAGTGCCTAATGTTCTAATGTTGATGAATATGTGTCGACTTGTGTAAAAGATGTGTTCTTCTGTCAGTCAAGTGGATATTTTCCATTTTTTTTTAGATTGATGATTTATGTAACCATTGATGGTACTTAAGAACATTTTATTGGGTCGTGGAGTATGATTATATATATATATATATATATATTGTGTAATGACAAAGATATTGGAAGTTCTTATTTTTCAATCCTTTGATTCGTCCTGAGATTCATGCATAGTAATAACATGTTTATTACTTGTTTTTATTCCATTCACTTTCATTCTTCCTAATTTCTAATATTAAGAAAAAAATAAATGATAAGATAAAATGAACTCAAATCATCCAAAATTTCAGAGAAGTTTGAAATTTGGGGGTGTGAGATATTTAAACCATTCGACTTCATTACTTTTTATCCAGTTAAATAATAATTTTGGTATTTTTCCTACCTACACCATCCCACAAAGCCTTAAGCTAAGCTTGGCCTGGGCTAGATTAACAATATAATTCATTATTTTGTTTTCACTCGTTAAATGTTGTATTATATTTATTATTTTTTTTTATCCTATATTTTTTCTGAGATGCAAATAAACATGGATCAATTTAGATTTTAACCATATAAACATTAACTAGTATCCAATAATCAGTTTTACATTGGTTTCCAAGGGAAATTTTTCGTAGATTAAATAAATTTTTCATTTGACAGACTAATTATATTATGCATATGAAAAAAAAAATTAAACATGCAGTTCTGTCATGAGAATCAAAAGAAAAAAAAAACTTAACGTTGGGTAATTGTGCGCATCTTAAGTTTTAAAGTAATTTAAAATTTATATGAAAAATGTGAATATAAAATATTATAAAAAAGTTTATCTTTATCGTTTATAGAACATACATAGTATGAAAAATTAAAAACGTGGAATATTTCATACGTTACTATACTTATAATAAATCATATTTATAATTATATACATATCTCAAAATATAATTAAATGATTGAAAAATCAATCTTAATGGCAAAATCTTTCTGCATATCATTGTCCTTTATTTTACATAAAAACTGATATGAAATAAAATTGATATGCAAAATAAATGACAATGATATGCAGAAAGATTTTGCTATTAAGGTTGATTTTTCAATCATTTAATTATATTTTGAGATATGTATATAATTATAAATATGATTTATTATAAATTTTAAAATAATCTTGCAATTTTTAAAAAATTCTTTACCAAAAAACAAAAAAAAAGTGTTGCGTCTATTGCAATGACTTTGTATCAACATGACACTTATTGCATTTTGTTTTGATTTGTTCATTTATAAAAGAAATCTGTCATTGTAATTAATTATTAAATACATTAAAAACTTCTATTCAATGAATAATGCACAATTAATCAAGTAAAATATTTATTTATTATAAATATTAATGCTCTGGCAACCATCAGAATAAAAATTAATTTATAATTTATAATTAAATATAAATCAAGTTATAGTCATTTTTATTTTTTCTTATAATTAAAAAGAATTCTTAATAGCCTAATCCAAATTACTCCATGCATTCTTAATTAGCTATAATCATTTTTATTTTTATTTTCTAATTTATATTGGTGGTGACCCCAAAAAACTAAAAAAAAATATTATTAGAGGGTCGCGGCATCCCTCCATATATTTTTCAAATAAAATATGAATTGCGGCATCTCTGATACCGTGACCTACTAATTATAAAATAAAAAATAAAAATTTTTAAGCATATGAGGAAATGATTTTTGCGATGGAGCATTTTAATTATTTGTTTTTTTTCCTAAGCATGAGAATCAAAAAGCCTGAAAAATTGAGAGGAAAATTATACTTTTGTTCCTTAAAGATTCACTTAATTTTAGCTTGGTTCCTATATTTTAAAACTGTGTAATCGAATCATTATAATTTAAATAATTTTTAATTTAATTTATGTTGTTATACTTTTGTTAATATTTTGTCAAATTTTATTAACATGACTGATTATATACCATTTTATTAGTTTGAATATACATGATTTAAATTAATTCCATTAAGTTACTTAATATAAATTGCATCAAATTTCATATATATAAGATAATTTCACTTAATTAGATGCTAAAGGAACTAAATTAAAAAATAATAATTATAAGGATTCAATTATAAATTGTTAAATTATAGATATTAAATTAAAGTATAAAGAGAGAAAAAATAATTTAACCAAATTTTAGCAAGAGTTGCCAGTTGAATCATCTTCATTTTTTTTTTTGGGAAAAAAAAACGCCTGAACCTGAAGTATTGCTTAGAAGTAGCTAATGGCAATTTGGGTTGGCCATTAGATTAGTGAGTCAGTGACACCGACATTATGCAATGCAAGAAATGATCCACTGTGCATCCGTCATTGCTTAGAATATTGTGATAGGGTTGTAGATAAAAGTGAAATAGATATATCAATGAAATTAAATATAATTTTAACAATTATGAATTATTTTTATAAAAATTTCATGCATGTAAAATATCATGAAATTGATAAGTGACAATCCAACAAACTACAAAATTATTAAATTAAGATATTGTAAACCATAAGAGAATATGCTAATTTTGAACCTATTCTCAAAAGAATAAATTTTTATTTTGTTTAAATCAACCATATGGGTGTCTTATCAATAAATCTAATGAACCACCAAACTTTACCACTTTAGTTCGTAACATTTTATTACCCTTTTACATACATGTTTGGAATGCAATAAGTGTAAGTACGAAATTTTTAGGCGTCCCCTCTTTCCCACCACTACTTAACCAATAATTGAGAAATTATAATATACCTAATGTACTAATTTTGGGTAGATTAAATTATTAAAGATCATGAAATGCAGATGTCATTTAAATTTTTTAGTGGATTCCACAGCATTTATGATCTAACTGCTTTTAGTGGACTTAATTAATCCACCAATTTTGACACATTAAATTAATACAGAGATTCCACATAAGTAATAATCCTTTTCTATGTCGATATTTTGGTCTTGGCTAGCTTCACATCACTTTCCCTTTCTAAACATATTTATTCGTCAGCTTAATTAACAAGCATGCAACTTGAAAACCATTTTGCAGGCACATTAGAAAGGCACAACAAGAACATATTAATTAAAATAAAATATTTATTATAATAAATCATGTTCAATTGGAACAACAATTAATTATATACACACCCCTTAAGAAAACTTCAACAAAGCAGCACAAAAGAAAAACAGATAAAATTGGGAGTAAATCTTCCATTTTCATACACTGCCTAAGATCATCATCATATATCTATAACACCTTTACTAAGTAGATTCCCTCCCCTTAAAAAAAAAGCGAGGTTTAATTAAATTAAATTATCTTTAACTCATGAGCCATTATTAATGGCTGCCACTTTAGGCACATGAACAGGAAACTCATGAATCTCGTCCATCCAAGGGTTCTTCTCTTTCTTAGGATCGACGGTCCTCAGCGCACGCCACACAGCACTGTTACACTTAAACCCAGACCCAAATGCAATCTGCCATGTCCGATCACCCTTCCTAATCCTCCCTTTAGCCTCTGTGTACGCCAATTCATACCACAAAGAGCTACTAGAAGTGTTCCCAAACCTATAAAGCGTCATTCTAGAAGGTTCCATATGCCATTCAGAAAGTTCTAGATTCTTCTCCAACTCGTCCAGAACAGCCCTACCTCCTGCATGGATACAAAAGTGCTCAAAAGCTAACTTGAAGTCTGGAATATAAGGCTTTATCTTCATCTTCAATACTTTTCTAGCCACCAGTGTGGCGAAGAATAGGAGTTGTTCGGACATGGGGAGGACGAGAGGGCCGAGTGTGGTTATGTTGGTCTTAAGTGCTTCGCCTGCGACAGCCATGAGGTCTTTTGAGAGGGAGACGCCAATGCGTTTGGTGTCATCCTCTTCTTGGAATACGCAGCCGTAGGACTTGTCGTCCGCGCCCTTGTGGGTCCGGACCGTGTGGACAAGCTGGTACTTGGCGCGGCGGCGGTCGGAGGACCGGTTCGAGAGGAGGATCGCAGCGCCGCCCATCCGGAAGAGGCAGTTTGAGACCAGCATGGAGCGGCTGTTGCCGAAGTACCAGTTGAGAGTGATGTTCTCCATGCTCACTACTAGGGCATAAGAATTGGGATGCACCTGTATGTATGTATCATAGAATGGTGAAAGATTAGCTTTTTTGCATTTTTCCAAGTGTAACATCTTAATATATAGCAAGAATGGATATTAATCCAAACACATGACGCTGATAAAGATATGATAAAAATTAAAATATTTATATGTA
This sequence comes from Erythrophleum fordii, assembly GCA_032878935.1. NCBI lineage: Eukaryota > Viridiplantae > Streptophyta > Magnoliopsida > Fabales > Fabaceae > Erythrophleum > Erythrophleum fordii. Next base: position 28,470,327 of record JAVQMF010000054.1, on the reverse strand, counting down.
ATTTAAAAAGTCACATAGTGTAATGTCATCTGTACAAATGTTCAATACATATCAAATATAAATAAGATTTTTTTTTAAATGTTCATATTTTACAACTTAGAATAAATCACGTATATAGAATATTGAGGCACACAAATATTTAAGTAGAGTAAATCTACAAAGGATAAACTAAACTAATCACAGAAGCATATATATGTACATATATATACGCACATTAAGGATATGTTGGGTAATTCTACTTAGAGTTATACTTCTCAAAATATATCTTAAGGATTAAAAAGCTTAGTTAACCTACTCAAGAGACGAGTTTTTTTGTTTATTTACATGTTTATATATAATTAACTTAATCTGTTATATTTTATAGTCTAAATATATCTAACAATTTCTCACGTAGATTTTTGCCGATATCACTATATTAGGGATCTTCGAGAACTATGAATTATAAATAGATTGTTTCTTGGAAAACAACTTAATTTTAAATAATATTGGTCTATAAAAAATATATGGAAAAAAATAATTATAAACACCTTAAATATTTTTTGAAATAAAATGTATTTTTAAATTATTTATATATTTATTCATGATAATTTAATTAATTTTATTTTTAATGAACAAAATATACTTAATTTAGATACAGGTCATAAGGGCGCATGGATCACCTATTGTGGGGATCCATGCTGTGAGGCTGCAGTGCCTCCTACAGAACTTTTGTTTTTTGGTCATTTTCAAACTTTTTTTTAAAAACTTTTCATAAAGGAAGCACAGCCAGTTGGATCCACCATGAAGGATCTAACTTCGTCTTAAGGAAAATCATATCTTTCTCTCTCTCTCTTTTTTTTGTTTTTAATCTATTTAAGGCACAAGACGGAAAACGATCCACATCTATGTAAAGAGAGGCTTTAACTAGAGGTTTGGGAAAACTTGGTGGCTTGGGACTTCTGGGAAGGGTATTAATTGGGGTGGCTAACCTAACCAACCTGCCATCAACCTGGGTTTTGAATATGGGCTAGCTAGCTGGACTGACATGTGGACAACTGGTGCTGCATGTACCAAAATATATAACCACATTCTTAGTGGACCCACACCATGTCTGAACCCCACCACAACTAGTGGCCACACTGTCATGTACACAGATCCTATGGGCTCCATGCATTGACATCATCACGCCTTATTGTGGGAACAAGTAATAAATATTCACAACTATTTGCTAGTTCATATATCTAAACGCTTTATGGGATAACATGCTTCATTACTACTAACTTGAAAATATCCTTACCAAAAATATATACAAACATATTGAATGGTAAATATGATAGGATAACACGGACAAAATTTATTTCATGTTAAATGTTATACTACAACTTAATAGACGAAGTTAACGGTTTATGATAAATATGACATAAATTAAGAATTAGTACAAAACAAATTTGAAAGACCAAAATATTGTCGTGCTAAATCCAAGAGCTGGTATAACTCAATTGTGCAGTCAAAATTAGATCAAACTATCATTTAGCTCTCAAATATATATAGATATATATATTATCAATTTAGTCTTTAAAAAATAATATCATCATTTAACTCTTAATATTTTAAAATTTTCATCAATATGATCCGACCATGAGTTCTATTAGCCTATTATTTAGTCCATTTTCAAAATTTTTAGGATGAAATGATTGAAGGAGACTCAAAAGGATAATTAATCAAGAGATCTAAAAAGAGATTGAAAAACCTGTAAGAGCTGTTTGGCGAGGTCGATAGAGATAAGGCCAGCACTACAACCCATACCACCAAGATTAAAGCTCAAAATATTGCCTCTCAGCTTGTAGTGGTTCACAATCATAGCAGACAAAGAAGGCGTAGGATTAAACAAGCTACAATTCACCACCAAAATCCCAATATCCTTCGCCTTCACACCCGTCTTCTCCAAAAGACCATCAATGGCCCCAAACATCACCTCCTCCGCCTCCTTCCTCGCCTCCGCCATACAAGGATTCGGCGGTACCCTCAAAACAGCCGGCGGCAAATACGTCCTCTGCCCTAACCCTGACCTCTCCAGAATCTTCTTCTGAAACCCCAAATTCTCCTCCGTAAACGTCCCTGTAAGGCCGGATCTCCCCATGAAGATCTCCCTCGTGCACATCCGAGCCGCCTCTGGCTTGTAACAGTTGAAGTCCACTAAGTACACGGCTCGCGGTCGGCTCATGAAGTAGAGAGTTACGAGAAAGACTATGAGGCTCGAGCATAGCGTGACGGAGACGAGGTTGAACTTGAGATTCTCCCATAGTTGCATAAGGTCTCGGAGGGAGAGGGCAGATAGGTGAGCCGACGCCCCGGCGAGGATTGGGATGAGGACAAGGTACATAGCGTTGGAGATGAGGTAGTGGTACCCGAGCTTCACGTACTTGAGGCGTACGGACAGAAGAAAGTTTGGAAGCTTGTTCTTCGTTCTGATCGGAGCTTCGACTGAAATGGTTCCAGAATCTGGGGTTTGGTGATTCCTCTGAGGATCTGCCATGTTGAAAGTGAGTACGAGAATTATACACTGATCGATTGATATAATGAAATTGAAAGAAGTTTAGTTTTGTGAGAGAATTTGAAGAACGAGAATGGAGAGGAACAATGGGATGGGAAAATATGAGAGAATGGAGGGATTTAAAGATTGTGAGGGAGGGAGGGATTGAGGGAGGAGGAAAGTGGATACAACCACCCCAACGAACCTTTTAAATGCTGGGACGAACAAGAGGGTCCGCTACAGAAAAGCAAGAAAGAAGGAAGTATATAAATTAATGTGAATTATCATGGGTTAATATAAATATGAGTTATTTATATCAAATATTTCACTGCAATTAATTTAATTTTTGAACTTTATGATCATTGATTTAGTTTCAATATTTTAATAAATATATTTTACTTTTATCCTAATTCTTCTAGATCAATTAAAAATAAATTAATGATAATAAACTTTGGATAAGTTTGAATTTAGAATAAATTATCCAGACTTTTTTAAAATTTTGTTAGAATTACATAGAGTTTTCTTATATTTTTAAAATATGCATAGATTTTTCTAAAATAAAATTTGTACTATATTTTATTTTAATTTTAAATTTTTTGATTAAAATATCTTCTATTAATTTATATATATATATGGATTAAATTTAATGAAAACAAATATATTTTTATTTTTATTTCTCCATATTTAAATATAATAATATTTAATTTTTATATTTAGGATAATATAAATATTTTAGTCAAAAATTTAAAATTAGATTAAAGTATATATTTTTAAAATAGGGAAAAGATATATATCATTTCAATAAAATTCAATAAAAGTTCATGTAATTTATTCTTAAATTTATGATATTAGAACTAAAATAATAATAATAATAAATTTTTAAAGACTAAATTGATAATAACAATATCTTTCAAACATCAATAGGATAGTTTATTCATAAATTTATTTGTCTAAAATGAGATAAATTCTAATTAAATGAATATCTTAATATTTGAATTAAGATATTAAATAATTAGTTATTAATATAATTAGTTATTATATCAATTTGAAATAATTAAGTATCTAATAATTAATATTTGATTTTTTAAATGAAAGTTATATCTTATTGGTTGAATATATCTTATTAGTTGATTAAAAATTTTATCTTATTAAGATTTTACTTAAGATGTTTATAAAAAAGATGCTAGGATGAAATCGTAAGAACTTTTGAGAAACATTAGACTTACAAGGAGCTGAGAGAAGGGGTTAAGCCCTCAAGGTAACAAGTTTTGTATTTCCGCTACAATTATTATTCTCTTAATTAGAAAATTTTTATGATGGCCACCGGAAAATAGGGGCATTATTAATTTAACATGTAGTAAATATTTTTTATTATTTGAATATATGAGAGTATGACTTTCTTTAACTCTATATTAAAATATTTTGTCAACCATAGAAAAAATTTATTAAAAAAATGAAAATTGGAAAGGATCCCATATTATATTTGATATTTAAAAAATTGTATAGTAATATTTTAATATCTTTGAAGTGATAAATTTAAAAAAAAAATCTTATTTTCGAGTACTAAAATAAAAAAGAATTTAAGATATCAAATAAACATATGATCCTTTTCCGAGGATAAAAATAAAATTCGTGTCAAATGTAATTTATTAATAAATGGACATGAGCTGAAGTGCTTAATGCATGTCAATTCTTACTGTATTTTATTTTTAAATAAATTTTTAAAAAGAATTTATATTCTAATTTTTTATTCAAAAAAAAATAAATTATAAAATTAAATAAAAGGAGCAGTCATTTTCCTCTCTGCAGCTAGTTAACCTAAATATCTGTGTTTATGTTATGAATTAAAATGGAAAAGTCTCCACTCTCTCTAGTCTGAGATTGTAATTTTCTTTTCTCTCATGTTTTCTTGGGGTTTATTTAATATTTAATTTAACCTAATTATTTTAATGCAATTCTTATATACTTTTAGGATATCCCTTTTCTTTTGGGTTGCAAGACTATACTTAAATGACCGAAATTAATTTGCAAGCAAACGGCATAAAATATAACTATCAAATTAATTTTAATTTTACATAATTAAGAATCTCTTACTCAATATATATATATATATATATATATATATATATATATATATATATATATATATATATATATATATATATATATATGTGGTATACCCAAAAAAAAGAAGAAGTCTTTGCATATCCATTTATTGCTGCACACTTTGTTATTCACGGGGCATTTCTCATTCCCAATAAGCACAGCACATGCATGCATGTTAGATCGACCGATAAATACACTTTTTGGATTAATGTCACATGTTGGCACTGTTTGGTGAACGATTTATAGCAATATTAGACTATTAGTATCTACCATATCTTTTGGTCAACTCCCTCTTTTTTTTTTTTTCCCAAACTTTATTTTGTTCACAAATTTAAGTTGGTTAAAAGAAGTTTGTAAGTAACTTTACAAATTTTTTAACTTAGTGTGTAAACTTTTTTTTTTATATTTTTTTTATTAAATTTTTTAATTAAAATATAATAAATATATAATTTTTAATGAAAATATGATAATTGTATAATTTAATTAAAGAATTATATATTTATTTAGAAAAATTATATATTTGTTATATTATTAATAGACAACTATATAATTCTTATATTTTGATGAGAAAATTTGATAATAAAGATATAAGAAATTATATATAATTTTTTATTTTTTTAAAACTTTGATCCTTTATAATAGTTCTAATTCCATATTAAAAATTTGAACAAATTATATGAATTTCTTATAAATTTTGTTGAAATTACATAAATATCTCTTCTATTTTCAAAATATGTATTTTAGTCTAATTTTAATTTTTTTACTATAATATCCTCTATTAACTTAAGTACATATTAGATTTTCTTTTTGGCAAAAATTAGAGATAGTGCTTTTTGTTAATTTTCATCATTATTTTTCATTTAATTACATCATAATATGCATAAACAAAAATAAAAGAGTAGATTTTGTTTTAGTAAAAGGATTTAAAATTGAATTAAAGTGTAATGCACTTTTTTTATTTTTTTTATAATTTTAGTAAAACTAAAAAAAATTTCGTATAATTTACTTAAAATTTTTTTTCCAATTGCAGCTTTCAATAAAAAATGTTTTATCATAAAAAAGACAAAAAGTTATCGTGTCAATTTAATTATAATGGGGCATGGAGTCGTTTATCTTTAAGTTTTGTCCTGTTTTTTGGGTAGGTCATAAATTTTGCCCTTAATATGCCTTCACATGTTATTTTAGGAATTAAGTTGATAAACCTCTTCTATCAACTTTTTGTCTAAACTAATAATAACCAAATTGTGTCAGCTAATTAATTTGAACTTAAGGTCGACGGATTGTTTGTAATCTTTTGTGTTGAAACCTTTCTAATTTATCTACTTAATTATCACTTTCCATATGGAGCCTTTACTTAAGAATTTTATTGCAACAACTTCTTGTTGTTCATAAAATTTAAAACTCACCATTTATTTAACATTAGTGGCTTGAATATATATATATATATATATATATATATATATATATATATATATATATATATATATATATATATATATATATATATCATTAATTAATTTTATAGTTAATTTTAAGAAAATTACTAATTACGGGATCTATTTGACTAGTTACCAAAAAAGTCTGTGGGGTTACCATTTTAATTGAAATTTCAATGAGTACGGTTATGTATTATTTTAGTGATCATATACAAGTGGGTTGAATTCAAATAAGGTATTTGCACAATTTAACCAAAAGCCCAACTTCAATTAAATTTTGTGCACAAAAAGTAATGCTACTTGCATAACTTTATTGAGGAATTTTGATTTAGGAAATTCTTATTTCTGGTTAGGGAAGATGTTCACTTTATATACTAGAAAAAATGTAATTAATTCGTGAAAATATTTATATTGCATTTTTCTTTAGATAATTTTAAATTCAGAACCATGATGTTTGGCCCAAAAGAAAAATCATGAAATGATGTGAAATAATATGATACAATGTGGTGTGACGTAAAATTGTCATCCCTTGTACTTTGTTGTGTATGGAAGGTATAATTTGGCTGTACGTTAATGTGTATGGACGCATTACCAAAAAAAAAAGTTTAGATGTGGTTATTTTTTGTTTTAATCGCCACTTTTATTGTTGTTAATAGGCTTAATTGTGGTACAGAAAATCATAATACAACCAACTATTACAATTGGTTTAATCATGGTTTTGCAAAACTAATTATCTTATGGTTTAACCACAATTTTATAATTATAGTTAAACACTTTGGTTTGACGATGTTTTGTAAGATTGTAGTTAATCATTTGTTTTAACAATTGTTTGAACTGCTATTAAATTAAATTATTTTTTTTAATTTTTCTACATGTTTTATAGCTTATTGAGAGTTTTTTTTTTTTAAATCTCTACATCAATCTCTATAACTTTTACAATCAACATAGTAACTAAATCACAAATTATCATTCATATTTAATGACTAGTAGTTTCATAGACATTCAATCACAATTTATAATTGAAATTCAAACAGAGTTGATTAGTTTTAAAATTTAAATACAATGCATTTAAAATTCACAAACAAGTCAAGATACTAATCATCCGTATTGGCGGAGCTTGGAGTTTAAGTTAGTGCTCTTAGATGTCCACTCTCTTGATTACTTTATATCTACATATAAAAGTAAAATTAATAAATAACAAACTAAAAATTGTGAAAAATAAATATTTACTATATAATTCAAATCAAATGAAAAAAGTTATAATGCTACCCTAAGACCATCAAGACTAACTAGTTCAAGGAGCAAGTGACCCTGAAACTCCAGAGGGCGAACGCCAAAGCTATATTAGTTTATTGTTGGTGTCTTTTTAATTCCTACACCTCCTACTACAACTCTGCATAATTTGGCCTATGAGTTAGGGTCTCTCCACGGGAGTGAGTAGACTAGCCAAACACCTAGGAAAGAGAAGCACTTAATCCCAAATCTTAAACTTGACCAAGGTGCTCTTGGCTTCCTAAAGCAATCACCAATAAATCCTGACTCAAGATCATCTAAGAATAAGATTCTTAAGTTTGAATCTTTGTTATCTTATCCTGTAAGTTCAAGCAAAATAAAAAACAATCTCACATCTTAGCAATTCATCAATTAAACAACACTAGGAGTAAATACTTTATTCATATGTAGCTCATATACTTACAATAACTGCTTTAACCTTGACATTCACCGAACTTCCATTCTCATGCTTACGCGTGGCAATCCACACATCTCCTCGTGTGATTAGGCCACCACGCTTAGCCTCATATAAAGTATAAGAAAAATATTGTAACATATCTCATATTGGAAAAAAAATTCAGATATATTGCTTACCATCTTAACCTTTTCCTTGGCAAGGCTCTTTGATCTACCAGTATGGTGAATTGTCGACTTCTTCCTATTTGCTTTATTTCTCTCTACCATTGCCTAGTGATTAACAAAAACTCAATATGTATATATATATATATATATATATATATATATATATATATATATATATATATAAAGAACATTGGAAATATGGAAACAAAATTGTTATCACCAAAGTCTTGAAGTGAAGCCAATAGTCAACGAATGCCTCCCGTTTTTCTCTATGCATCTTGCTGGGGACCATTTATAGTAGCTCTTTTTTTGGTCTTGTTCCTGGCTTCTATTGTCAAACAAATCCTTTCTCTTCTGCCTCCACCCGTCACCCATCATACGGATATGTAACTTCTTTTGTCTATCATCAACCACAAAGTGTGTTTGTAACATAAAATAAAATTGTTAATTAATAAAGATGGACATGGACAAGCCATGAAATGAACATAATCAATGTACTACTTGTACTTGAGTCCTGTAATAGTCTTCCTTCAAATGGCTTGAAACCTTTGTCTAGGTTGAGTAGCTACTAAGAAAATTTGTGAAGTTTGTCGTAACATGCCCTAATATCACACTTGACAAGCCACCTTTTTCTCTAATTGACTGAACACACTTATTCTAGTCTACAAGGACTCTGTGGCCTTCAAGTAATGTTAAGAGCCCCCAAGAAGTCGAGCTTGTGCTTTTAACATCTCCTTTCTCATATGTAGAAGTAAAGTTAATAGAGTCAAACTTAGATTAATTGAATTCAACTAAACTAAAGGATTTTGTCTTAATTACTTACGATATCAATGGACTAATATCTTCTCTTTTTTTTTTTTTTTTATGCAGGCTGATTGCCCTATTCCTTTAGCTTTTTCATTGGTCAAAAAAGTCTTGAATATCCTTAAGGTAGTGCTTGGTGGGTAAAACCTTAGTATTGGAACCTTTGTACCTTGGCTAGCTGCTAGCACTAGTAGTTGGACTCGACATGGATCTAAAGTGTTAGGGCTAAAAGTACCTTTAGTGCCAATGTGAGATTGAATTGAACTATTTTTCTTCTTGAAGAACTTTCTCATCGTCAATATTCTTGCAAAAAGAAGAAAACATAAATAATTTTAGGACATTTGATAGACATAAACATAAGCCATTAAGCATAAAAAAGATATAGTTCATCAAATATAAGCATAAGAAGAAGATGTAAGACACCCAACCTAAAGAAGTTTAAATTTCCTTCTTTGTTTGGAAATAACATTTCCAAGTGCTGAGGTTGGAATGACTCACTTTCGTAGATAGTATCATCATCTTCTTCTCCCACATCATACAAGTCTCATGGCTTTAGATGCACAACTATACTCTAATTTTTTCCTAATTTATATTTTGCATAATATACTTGCTACACTTTCATAACTTGGATATATGGCTTGTCATCTTCATCATCATTGATGTGTATCAATCATAAAAAATTAATAGATGTGAATCCAAATTCATTAGTTGTAATTCCTTTAGGATTGGTCATATTGGCCCATATATATTTAAATAATATTATCATAAATCGACTATGATACTTTAATTCAATTATGTCGACCAATTTCCTATAATATGACACACCTCTAAAGTGCATATGGCCATTACTGCTTCTTACATAACTTCTTGTTTTGAAAGTCCTATAGACTTCACAGTTTTAGGTTTTTGGCCCTTGGTCTCATTCCATAGTATGAAATTTGAAATCATTGACATTGTATGTAGTATATCTTCTTGCTTAATCAATTAGACCTAAGGCAAGTAACTTCATATCATTCAAATGGAAGCTTATGATATTGCTTCTTATCTACATGTATAGAAAGTGATATTCTTGTTATGTTAATGCTTTAGCAGTAAATAAGCTGTTGACCATAAAACATGCATTTATGCAATGATTAAACCATTTAATAAACTCTCTATGAACCTTCTTATCTACCTTTAAAGCTGATCATGTATGACTTCTTAATTGTTGCTTCACCATATTCCTGAATTCCATGTACAAAATATATCAAGTAAGCATGTAGTTCCAGTGATTATGGGAGTTTTAGCTTAGAAACTTTAGTATACTCATTGAGGAAAGACATAAGAACCATCGGCTAGATGCTTTAACTTATGCTTAAAGTGCCAAATGGATTGAAATCATTAATTGCTAACTTTAGGTGTACATTTTAATGATCTAAAGTGAATTGAGGATTCATCATGTTAAATGTCCTCCATGCATTCAAATCTCTCAAATGCCTTATCATGCCATCGGTATTCCTATCTATGGCATGCCACCTCATGTGCTTAACAGTCTTGGAAGACATAAATAATTTTTGTAATTGTAGCTTCAATGAAAAGTATATTAAGGATTTTTGTAGGCTTCGTTTGTCACTTTTCACCCTTGCTCTTTGATTTCCATCTAGATGTGTTACCCTTTTTACACATGTCCTTATTCTTTTTCTCACCCCAATATAGCATATGGTCATTCAAACATGTATTAATTTCTGTGTAATGAAGCCCTAATTTGTTAATGGATTTTTTGGCTTTATAAGAAGGTGGAATCTTTGCATCTTCAAAATCATTTGTCAATAACTCAAGTATTATGGATATAGCCTTGTTACTTAATCCACATATACACTTAATGTGATACAATCTTACTAAAAAAGGCAATTTTGAGTATTTCTTGCACCCTTCATATAGATTCTTATGCCCATCCCTTATTCACTCAAAAAAATTTTTAGTATCTTCATTCATCTCTTTGTAAAAAGGTAGAGCTAGACCATCCATTTCACCAACACTTTTAGTTTCATGATAAACCTTGAATGCATCATGGACCATGTTATTCATAGAGTCATCCCCATAAATCCACTGTTCTCTCACCTGTGGCTTTGTTAGAGATCTTGTAGAAGGCTTTTCTCCATCACATCACATTTCTCCTTGTGTATGACCTAAATAGCGTACCCTTGTAGGAATAGTTTAATAATCAAGTGGTCATACACATCCTTTCTAGTTTGCATTTTTCTAAAGCTGTACTAAAGATATGAACATATTATTTTACCCTCCACACTTCTGTTAGCAAATGCAAAGTTTAAAAATTCACTAGCTCTCTCTAAATATTTTCGGGTATTTCAAGGTTTAATTATCCAAGATTTATCTATTTCTAAAAGACAATAAACTAAAAAGATTTAAAATTTGTATAATATTGATTCCAATAAAAATTAGTGACTAGTCTTTATTGGTGTGTCACATTCTTGCAATTAAAACCAAGGCCAACCTAAGCAAACAAATCAATAACAATTCTCAAGTCCCATATTTAACAAACATGGTTTATGTGAATAGCTTTCATGAAAAGTGATTTTATCTTTCTTAGAAAGATCACTATCAAGATAGAAGCAATTTAGCTAGTTGAATATATACTTGCATTATGCCAAGTACCAAGTCAATGCTCATCTAACTAATTGTGTTAAAGATCAATATGGTGTTAAACTTGTACCTAGTATAAAAAAACATCAATATAAACTTGAGTTTTTAAATATATATATATATATATATATATATATATATATATATTTGTTTGTTTCAATGAAGTGTCTCTTTGACAAATGAAAAAACTTTTCTAACAAAATAACTCAACAAGCAAAAACCCAAAAACTAAGTATGATCAGTAAAACAAAGATGAAAAGTTAGATCCACAAGGAGAGATATATTCTACAAACCTAATTTCCCAACATCCAACAATTTGCAATGAATACATAATTGCATACTCAAGATTTTTTTTTTCTTATTCTTGTTACAATTACATAAATTTTAATGGGAGTTAAATATCATAGAAGAAGATGCTAGCATTTTGAGCAATAAAAACTTAATATAGAGTTAGAATAGTTTAATTTCTGCCATTAAACTAGTAAAACAAGCCAATGCAATCACAAGCATCATAACTAAAGAATTATTTAGGAGTGTAAATCATATCAAATCAGCACCATGCTTCTTACAATACACCAAATCGAAACAAAATGCTTCTAACATGAAAATAAAGGAAAGCTCATGATAATTACCCTTCAAATTCTCTAAATTGTACTATATTCCTTAGCTATTGCTTCAAGAAGATAGTGAGTTAGAAAGAAGAGGGAACCTACAATTTTATATGCTAACAAGGAAAGAATAAGATAAAATGTGAGGAAGGAAAAAGGAAGAGAGGAGGAAAACAAAAAATGGTTCTCTTAAATGTCACCACTCTCACTCTCTTAAACTATTTATGAAAATGAGTTGTCATTGTATAGGTGGAGCTCGTAGATCTCATCTTTTGTTTAGTGGGAGGCTATATCATTAGGAGTTTGCCATTTATTGGGAGGGAGGTTTGTTAGGTTAGGGGGCCACATCGTTTAATTTTGGGGGGGGGGTGTTTGATTATGGGGGTGGGGGTAGTAGAAATTAAATTTAAGGTGGTTAACAACTAAAACAATGTCTTAGCTATGATTTTTGGAAACCTTTAGGACAATTATGGTCTAGCTATAGGTTTAACAACCTGCAGCTACGTCATTTTCCAAAAATCACATCTAGGATGTTAGGCCTAACTATGGTTGTGAAAATTGCAGTTAGGTCTTGTCTTAGCTAGGTTCTTATAACCACAGCTAAGACACCATAGCTAAATACCTATTTCTAAGTAGTGAGGATATGATCTGATTGTATTTTGGTGTGCATGGAAGGTATGATCTTGTTGTACTTTGATGTGTTTGGATGGTATTATTTGGTGTGTTGGAAGGGAATTGTATGGAAGGGAATTATGTTGTGGATTTTGCAATCTTGCTTGATTTAATAAATGCCAAGCCTTGAGCTCCCATTTTAATTTAATTATGATTAGTAATTTTCCCATTTTAACAAGTGAAGGAACAATTATTTGATCTTATTCTATGTATAATTGGTTTTGGAATATTGATTTAATTATGAATGATAATCTTAGATCCATCCTTTTATATATTTATTTTTATATATAAATCATGTAGAAGTTTGCATTCAAATTAATATGATATCATAAAATATCATTTTAATTTCATACATGTGTTAAATTTTTAAGTAAGTTCATAAATAATTTTATTATAATATTTAAATTTTCATTTTACAAAAATCTTTTACGTTTAAAGTTTATATAAAGCTTACATTAACAAAATTTTTGTATTATCATAGTAAGGCAAAAAATTATTTTATTGTAATAAAACTTAATATATAATAAAATTATTATTATAATTTCAAACGTTGACATTTAACTTAAGGATATTATAAAAAAATAAAAAATGCCTGGCTGAAAATGATATACTAAATTCCTCCATAAATATATAACTAATTTTGGAGTTGGGGGTTCTATGGTTCAAGATATTTCAGCTTCATTATTTAGATTTCGTACTCTGTGCTCCAAAGCGTTGTCTCTTTCAAATTGAGGAAGATAACTTCCATTGAATTGCATTGCAAATTCCGAGCTCATCTCTCTCTTGTACACATTGATGGCATCCAAAACGAGATGCCTCACTACTTAGCTCTCGAAACTTCTAATAACCTATCACTCAATTTAGTACAGCCAATTTAAGATGAAGCTTAAACTACGAAGATATTATAATTATAATACTTGAAATAAGTTTATTTAATGAGAGAAATTTAGGAAGCATTTTCCAAAATTTTCTTTATATCAATGAATTTTTTAACAGAAATTTATTAAAAATCAAACAACTAACTTGCATTTGGAAAAAAAAATTGACACATGTTGCTCACAAAAAGTTTTAGGGCAAATTATAGTTTGACTCTGTGCTTTGTTCAAAATAAATTTGGCCTCATGCCATTTAAAATATTTAATTCAACTCTTCTCTAATTTTTCTACTAATTAAACATCTTAGCTATAATATTTTTAGTCTTGATTTTAACAAAATCAATCATATAAATGTTAAAATAAATGATTTTATTATTGAAAATATACTTCACTTATATACCTTGACTAATTGTATAATCTTTTCAGAATTATTTGAATCAAGATGACATTTTGAAAATAATTTTATTTTTGTACTTAATCTTAGTAATGGCTGAAAAATGTTGTAAAGATACGCAGGATATAAGTAAAAAATAACATTTAATGATAAAATCATTTGTATCGTTTTTAACATTTACATTATTAATTTCTATAAAATTTGAATGTAAATAATAATTGAATAAACCACTAGGTTATTAAATGACAAATTTGGCAACCCGTTTAGATGACACACTATAATTTACCCAAAATATTAATCACTTTTATTTGTGAAAGTAATATTTCTATTTGTGAATTGATGATAATTGAATAAAACAATCCATTTTTTTTATCGTACCTTAAATTGTTCTTAGCATCATCTTATTTATCAACAAATGATAATTTAGTGGTACATCTTTACTTCTTGATAATTCAAAGAAAACTTAAGAGGTTTAAGTTGAATATGACTCTCCAGTTAAGATTATTATTATTATTATTATTATTATTATTATTGTTATTTGTGTACTCTTAAAATATTATATTAGTAGCTCTTACCATCACGTTGAACTATATATACAAACTTGAATTAACACCTTGAAAATATAATCAAATTTTTATAGAAATCATCTTACATTAATTGGATCTGTGCAAACTTCTTACACACCGCGTGACGGTGGCATGTAGTAAAAAACACAAAAGCCATTCCTTTTGGATTTTTCATCATGCATGATTGGGGAATCAATCATTCTCAACCAACCCGGCATGCATTAATAAAATCAAAAAGTTGAAGGAAATTCAATCGATAAAATAATTAAAATATGAAATCAATAATCTATATATATATATATGTCAAATGTTTTTTTATTATAATTCATATCTAACATAATTGCATATTTGTTTACAATTAATTAATTAAATTGGCTTATTCTTAATCTTTTCAATTAATTTAAATTAAAAAATAATTTAATTTTATTTCAATTAGAGCAACATTATTAGTTGATCTATTAGAGAAATTTTTTTTTCGGATATTGGGTCTATTAGAGCAATTTAGTCCTTCTATATTGTTAATTGAGCAATATTATCTTTCTAATTATCAAATTAAAACACTTTCTAACATTAATTAAATAGTATATATACTTGTTGAATTTGATTAAGTCACAAAAAATATAATTATAATTTTTATTGAATTATTTTTTAAATAATCAGATGTAGAAAGATGATCTATTAATTAAACTTAATTAGGGACTAAAATGTTTTATTAAATACATTAGAGGGATAAATTTACTTTAATTAAAATATTCCGGAGAGTTTGAGCTTTAAAAACTGAAACGCATTATTATATGACTATTTTTTAAAAATTTATATTATAATAATAAGATATTCTTTAAAATAGTGAAGGAATTAAGAGACGTGAGAAATTTGTGTAAATTAATATATAGCAATATGGGTGAGGGTCAGCGACTCAGTGAAAGTGAAGGACGAAGAAGATGACAGTGTAAGGCCATGACCCTTTTGACCATAAAACAAGTCACCCTATTGCGTGTCCAACTTCATCCACCAAACTCATTACTCTTCATCTCCTTAAATGCTCAAACTTCCCACCAAACACCCACCCATGGCTGCCACCCCCGTTTCACATTCTGCGGCTAAACCCAAAGTCTATTTAGACTGCAAATTTAATTCTGGGAGTACAAGTTAGGGTTAGAATTGTTTGACAAGAAAGTCTATGCTTCACACGAAACAACCTACTCTTCACTTTCTCTCTATATCATATTGCAATATTTGGCCTTTCATGTTTCATTCTTCTCAAAGGATATTCAATTCAAGTGCAATTTTCCTTTTCTTCAGCTTGGTTGATCCACTTTTTGTTTTTTGTTTTCCAAAAACCATTTCAATGTTTTGTCCTTTTGGTGAGAGTGAGAGATGTCCTTTTCTTATTCTTACTTTTCTTTCTCTATAGTAGGTAATTTTCTTAGATTGGATGAAATGTTGATAGAATTACTAATTAATACAAAATTTTTGTTATCATCGAAAATAGTGTAGTCATTAATTAAATATTCTATGAGCCGAGTTGAAACAAAATCATGCTCTTAGATATTAAAGTGATTTAAATAAATTTGATCTATTTTCTAAAGATCAAAATAGACTTGGTGTCTAAATAAGCTTGTTTTTTAATGATAATTTTTTTAATAAAATTTTAATTACTAGAGAGTAGAATTACTTCAATTCAATGTCTTTTTCATTTCATTTTATTTTATTTAGATAGATAATATCTTTATAAAAGAATTTATACTTTGCATTTATTTTTTTATAATTGTTGGAGCATGATGTATGGGACTATGATCTATAGGCTCAGTCTAGCATGATGAAAATTGGGTCCATTTATTATAGAATTAAAAGAGAAAAATTCAATAAAAAATGAATTATTTAAAATTTTTATTTTTGAAAAAACAATGCTATAATTAAATCACTTAGAATTTGTTAAAAAAAATCATTAGTTGTCTAAACAATGTATTATGTTAGAGTATTTTAAATACTCTCTAATTTTTTTCTCTTGCTAAATTACTTCATCCATACACATGCTAAATATTTTAACATCTTCATAAAAGCACACATTAAATGGTAGCAGCGTGATAGTAAATATTTGATGCTTATTATATTTTATAGAATCAATCAATTGATTCAAAAAAAGAATATCATGCCCCTTTTGAGATGAGTTATTGAATTAAGAGCTTCTTTGAAAAAAAAACTTATTTGAATAACATCTTGTGCTAAATAATTTGTCATGAAAAGTTGCATATTTATGGCTCATTTTTTGTACTAAAAATTTATGCTTGTAGGTGGTCTGCCAAGTCGGCGACTTAAACACTATTCATTTCATACCATATAAATTATAAAAAAAAAAATGAAGAACAAGGTAATTTGGTGATCTGGGCCATTTTTTATCGGTCATTTAGCATATGAAAAGTTAAAAAAATAAAAGTAAAAATAAAAATAATTTTATAAATAAAAAATAATTTTTATATATTTACTTTAAATAAATAATAATTATAAAAATATAATAAACGTTACCTTTCCCTTCCTCTTTTCAAATGGCAAACCAAACAATCACAGATCATTGAGACAGCTCATCAAATACAGTTCATATATTTGGGAAATGTAAGTACTTTGGAAATCGAGTTTGCTCCTCAACTCTCATAAACTAAAACAATCAATTTTAATGAATTTATGAATATAAATTTTAATTTGTTTACTATTGGTTAATCAATTTATATATGTCAAAATAAATACAATATACCAGTGATTTACTAGACATTAAAGTGTACGTCAATATTTTTTAAATTTATTTTTAAATATAGATTAAATTGACAATTAATTTTTTAAAAAAATTTAAAAAAAGATAACAAAAAATTGAATAAGTTCCAACTCTTCTATTATATATATATAACCACTTTTTAAAAAATTAAAATTCATAATTTTAAGTAGAAGATATTTATATTTAAAAATTTTAAATTTTAAAATTATTCTAAAAAATCTTAATTAGATTAAAAATTTAAACTGCAGTAGGAAAATTATAATTTAAAATTCTAAGTTAAAATTGTTAATCCTAAAGTTCTTCAAAAATAAAATTTAAGGTTTTTCAATACAAATATCTATAATTTAATCTAACTGACTAAAGTTAGTCAAACCCTCTAAACGGTAAATGCAATCCATCTTGTAATTTCTAGGTGAGAAGATTTATTGGATCTTGATCCTCCAGTGGTCTACTCGCTCAACAATAAAAATTAATCAATTGTTTTATTTATTTATTTATTTACAGGAAGCTTCCGAATAGAGACTAGAGACAAGGAATATGACACAAGTAAGGATTTACCTCTTAACATTAAATTTACTTTGATCTCAAAAGTTATCGTGCTAAATGGGCTATTAGCTCATTCCCTTAGACAGATTTCAAACCAAGTGTTTACTAATACATTTCAATCTAGCTAAATAAGATTCTAATCATTATCAATTTGCATAATAATTTAAGTTACTTGAATTTGCATATAATTTAAATATCCTCAAATTTTATTTAAAATATTTAAGTTTTTGTTTTTGTTTTTATTTTTTATTTTTTTCCTAAAGATGTACTTTCTCACGATGGTGAATTTAAGGTTTTAATTTCAAAGTGTGTTTCAGAATAATTAATCAAAACTGAATTATTAAAAAAAATTGTTGTCTCTTGTTGATTAACGTGTATATAATTACTTCAAGAAAGAAGTCATGGGTGGGTGAAGATTGAGGTTTCCTTTGTTTTGGATTTGCTATTGGATCGGTGGCGTAATCAATGGAAAGAAAGATCTTTTTCCTCCTTGGGAAATCAATTTTTTTCTTAAAAATACATCAAACTAATTTTTCAAGGCCAAACATTGTAAATTTTCTTTAAAATGATCATTAATTGAATATATTATATCAAATTCACAACATAAGTTTATATCAACACACCAATTAATTTTAGATATCACCTAACTTGACTAACACTTTTCAATTTCCTACCAACATATTATTAATGCTTATTTACTATTTTTTAAAAAGTTACTCTAATAAACAGTTTGATAATTAAATGCCACGTGATACTCTTAATATTATTGAATTGACAATTTTTTGTCAAGTGTTGATAAAAAATCATCTAATGCAGTGGTACCAAAATAATACCCACGTGCATATTTAATACTTTTTTTCTTTTCCTTTTCAAAAGATAGTAGCAACACATGGAAGATACTTATGTACGATAATATACCCTCCATTAACATCGTATAAAATTTACCCCTTTTCAAGAAAATATTGTTTGACATTTGAACAGAATCGTTCTACCAATCATAATCAACATGTTAAACTTCCTAATATTAAGATAAAAAAATCCCAATTTTACATGGCAATAGAGAAAAGAAGCTGTATGGCATAAAGCTTGAAATTCTATAATGGCTTAAAGCTTGCGTGAAAGATGATACTATAAGTTTTATCAAAGAGAAAGTCTACAGTATAGCTATTGATAATAGTAGTTAGGAATTTTCAACAAGATGATACTTTGTTCAGAACCGGCTAGAAAACAAGAATGTTGGTTAAAGAAAAGACCCTAAGAGAATTTGTCTCTTAGAACCCTAGCCTTAAGACGCCACAAAGGAAGACCAATCCTTTGATAAGTCACGTGAACTCTCAGAGAATACAAAGAAGCAAAAACTTCACAAAGTATTGAATAATACTCAAATTCATTCATTCATAATTCTTTAAAATAGAGTACTATAGAAGGCCTTTTATAGGTAAAATTTCTAGAAGTCTAAATTTCTAATAAAAGTAAAACTCTAAAATCTGATTACAAATATTTTAAATTGTGCCTAAAATCAAGGAATTAAATTAGGATACTAATTTTAACTTGATCTCCAAGATAAACTCTTTGACCAAGTTCAAAAAAATAATAAAATAATAAAAAACGAAATTAAAAAAAAATCCTAATCAAAACTAATTAAAACTAATCAACTTCTTTAAGTAGTCACATTGGATGCTCATACTTCATTAAAAATCACATGGTTGACACATGATTTTTAATCTCTTGCAATTGGATTCCAATTGAGCCTTGACACTCCTCTTATATGTGTATAACTGTATTGGGGTTTTAACATATTGGATATTGACTCTATGGACCTTCTTAGGACATTGAACTTCTACTTGGACTTTCACTTTTGTATCTTTAAGGAGATATTGATCAAATATGGATCTTTGGCTATAAACTTGGGCTAATATCCAACATAGAGATTATCTTGAGCTTTTTGAAGTTTTTGGACATATACTAGTATAATTTGGACCTCTTGAGCATGGACCATCTCTTCATGAGCCATTTGGACCTGAATCATACCCTTTTGAATGACTTGGGTTTCTTGATGGATGAGGGCTTGTCGAACTTGTAGTGCTCCAATAGGCATGCCTACTGATATTGTATTATTCCCTCCCTTTTTGAAAAGATTCGTTCTCGAATCTTCACCTGTATCATATAGAAATAAATTAGACTTTTTGAAAATAATGATAACACTATATTCATCAAGTGGAAGAATATCGTAAACTAAAAGACTTCTTTCAAAGAGATCATCAATTCTTTGATGCAACTTAGAATACTCTACGTGGGGAAACTCTTTGAACTTGTTTTGAGTTAGGAAGTATTTCTTTCTCACATGCACCTAAATATAAATGATAATTTTGATCCCATATGCACCTGCAATAATTCCAAGGCCCATAACAAAATCCAAGTAACACGATAACCTTTTAACCATAAAATTAATGTAATATGAATTCTTAATAGCCACAAAATTCATGAAATAATTAAAATTCAATCTGTGGTGTTCAATGCTTTTGAAAGGCAATAATTCTTCAAGAATAACAAAATCTATGCAATGAAAGCGCTTTTGAAAGCACATTAAAGATTAGAAACCGTCAGGTGATTTCTTAGGAAACAAATCTAAGCAATCACAACTCTTTTCAATGCTAGTTGAAGATGAGGGTCCATTGGGTAGCTTCTTTGAAAACAAATCTCCACATACCTGCAAGGAACTAGAACCAATAATAAGCAAAGATGGGTTAAGATTGTTAGTAGATAAATAAATATCCTTATACACACTCTCAACCTCTCTTTTTTAATCAAACAAGCTCACACTGATGTTTTTCTCACTTTTCTCACAACTCTCTTGCTCTTTCTTTTGACTCATACTCTTTTCTTTTTCAGTCTCATCTTTTTCTCTCTCTAACTCATGTTCTCTCTCTTTTTCTTTTATTTTGTATGCTTGTACTATTCTCATTTGATCCTTATAAGCATCTATAGGATCAAGAGGTACTAATACATGATGTTTTTCATTGAATATGAATGTATAGCAATAGCAATATCTGTGCTTATGCTTAACATATTTAGCTTTTCTAACATGTTTTCATGGTTTTCCAAGCATACTATGTCCATCAGACATAGGAGCTACATCACGTAACACTTTATCCTGATATTTACCAATGGAGAAAGAAATCAAAACTTGCTTATTAACCTTAAATTCGGCACTACCCTTCAACAAGGTATAGGGCCTAGGATGCTTCATAGTAGGTAAGTTTAATTTCTCAACAAGTAAGGTACTAGCAATATTTATATAGCTACTATTATCAATATTCATATTGCAAACTTTCTTTTTTATAAGGCATCTAGTATGGAAATCAGGGGATGCCTTTTCTTTATATTGTCCTGTAGAATTGTTATTGGATTGGAATGCATCCAACCGTGCACAAGATTGCTTAAATCATTCTTTGTTAGCCTCTTCAAGGAATTTGTACTCATTAAACATCTTATCACCTGAAAAGTTAGTCAAGGAAGGAAAGAAAGAATAAGACTTAACATACTCTTCTCACATGTTTACACTCAAAAGATGATAAGTTCACTAATGTTTAACTGTTTTTTTGGCTTTTTCTTTAATGTTAATTGCACTCTTGCCTTTTACCACTCAACAATTTGCTTCTTACAAGTGTTCTAAGCAAGTCACAAGCAAATCAAAAGAAAAGATCAAACTAGTGGCAATAAAAAAAACTAGAATCCTAAAATGCAAATTCCCAGAGAATCAAACAAAGGAGAAAAAGGGGTGTGTAACAAAAAGGGAAACAAAGAGGAAGGGGAGGCCTGAAAGGAAGGAGAAAGAAAGAAAAAATCTGAAAATAAGAAACTTTAAGAATAGAAAACTACTTGAGAACCAAGTTAATCAAAATAGGAAACTACTTGTAATTCAAGTTTAAAACAATTAGGAAAGAATATTCTTTCTTAAATACAAATAGAAAAGTAGATAACTTGGTAGCTACTCAATGCAATCAAATTAGGAAACTAACTCCAATTAGGAAATTGACTCCAATTAAGAAACTAACTCCAATTAGGAAATTGACTGCAATTAAGAAACTAACTCCAATTAGAAAATTGACTCCAATTAAGAAACTAACTCCAATTAGGAAATTAACTGCAAGCTTGCTTTCAACTTTGAATTCGCACAACTTGCAATTTTGAATTCTGCAATTTGAATTTTTTTCTTCTTTTTTTTTTCAAAATTTTTTTACCTTTTTTTTTCAAATTTTTTTTGATTTTTTTTTTATTTTTTTTTTGGGAGTATCACACTCTCTCTCTCTTTTTTTTTTTTTTTTTTTGAGAATGGAGGCACACAACAATGGAAGACAGAAGAAGATAGAAGACAAAGACGAAGATGAGAAAGGTAACACTAATGGAAGGAGAGAAAGTATGAAGAACAATGGAAGGGAAACACAAAGATATACCTTGCACCAGCGAACCAAAGCTCTGATACCAAATGATGAGAGACCCTCTAGGAACCTTATCCTAGGAACCTTCAACAAAATGACACTTTGCCTGGGACCGGCTAGAGAACAAGAATGTTGGTCAAAGGAAAGACCCTAAGAGAACTTATCTCTTAGAACCCTAGCCTCAAGACACCACAAAGGAAGACCAATCCTTTGATAAGTTATGTGAACTCTTAGAGAACACAAAGAAGCAAAGACCTCACAAAGTATTGAATAATATTCAAATTCATTCATTCATAATCCTCTAAAATAGAGTACAATAGAAGGCCTTTTATAGGTAAAATTTCTAAAAGTCTAAATTCCTAATAAAAATAAAACTTTAAAATCTGATTAGAAATATTTTAAATTGTGCTTAAAATCAAGGAACTAGATTAGGATACTAATTTTAACTTGATCTCCGAGATAAGCTCTTTGACTAAGTTCAAAAAATAATAAAATAATAAAAAATAAAATTAAAAAAGAATCCTAGTCAAAACTAATCAACTTCTTTAAGTAGTCACATGGGATGCTCATACTTCATTAAAAATCACATGGTTAACTCATGATTCTTAATCTCTTGCAATTGGACTCCAATTGGGCCTTGACACTCCTCTTGTATATGTATTATTGGACCTTTAACATATTGGATATTGACTCCATGGACCTCCTTAAGACATTGGGCTTCTACTTAGACTTCCACTTTTGTATCTTTAAGGAGATATTGATCAAATATGGATCTTAGGCTATACACTTGGGTTGACGTCCAACATAGAGATTATCTTGAGCTTTTTGAAGTTTTTGGACATATATTAACACAATTTAGGCCTCTTGAGCATGAACCATCTCTTTATGAGCCATTTGGACCTAAATCATACCCTTTTGAATGATTTGGGTTTCTTGATGGATGAGGGCTTCTCGAACTTGTAGTGCTCCAATAAGCATACCTACTGATATTGTATCAACCACCAAGAGTAAATACATAGCCACTAATGGATTTAGTCTCTTCTGAATCTGAGATCTAGTTAGCATCACTGTATCTTTCTAATACATCAAGAAATCCATTATAACATATACCATA
Source organism: Erythrophleum fordii (assembly GCA_032878935.1). Lineage (NCBI taxonomy): Eukaryota > Viridiplantae > Streptophyta > Magnoliopsida > Fabales > Fabaceae > Erythrophleum > Erythrophleum fordii. The sequence continues at coordinate 28,446,985 of JAVQMF010000054.1, read as the reverse complement.
ATTCATGGTACCTTTTAAATAACTCATTAATCTATCTAAAGCTAACCAATGTTCACTACTTGGACAGTGAGTATATCTACTCAATTTACACACAGCATATGCTATATCGGGTCGGGTATAATTCATTAAATGCAACAGACTCCTAATAATCTGTGCATAAATAGATTGAGCTATCGGATCACCCTTATTTTTAATTAATTTGGTGCTACCATCATAAGGAGTGCTCACAAATATTTTTTCAAAGAATTCAAATTTTTTAAGAATTTTTTCAATATAATGTTCTTGAGATAGTAAAATACCATCTTCACTCCTTATGATCTTAACACCTAATATCACATTTGCTTCACCTGTATCCTTCATATCAAATTTAAAAGAAAGAAACCTTTTAGTTTCTATCACAACATACATGCTTGTACCAAAAATAAACATATCATCAACATATAAACAGATAATCACATAACCATAATTCACAATTTTTGTATAAATACATCTTTCTACTTCAATAGTGGAAAATCGATCATTGTTAAGACTTAATCAAGTTTTTCATGCTATTGTTTAGGTGTTTGTTTCAATCTATATAATGATTTAATAAGTTTACAAACTTTATTTTCTTATCTAAGAGCAACACACCCTTCAGGTTATACCATATAAATTTTCTTTTCTAAATCACCATTTAAAAAAGCAGTTTTAACATCTATTTGATGAATAGAAAGCTTGTAAACTGAAGTTAAAGCAATTAAAATTCTAATAAAGGAAATTCTTGTTACTAGAGAAAAAGTATTAAAATAATTAATATTTTATTTTTGAGTAAATCCTTTAGCTACTAGTCTCGCTTTATATTTATCAATGGATCCATCAAGATTATACTTTTTTTTAAAAACCCATTTGCAACCAATAGGTCTTACTCCTAGAGACAAGTTTGCCAAAACCTAAGTTTTGTTTTGATTTAGTGAATCTATTTCAGCTTTAATTGTTTCTTTCCAAAGATGAGCATTAGAAGATGAAACTACTTCAAAAAAATTTGATGGCTCATCTTGTAACATATAAATATAAAAATCATTTCCAAAAGAAGTTTCTTTTTTTTGTCTTTTGCTTCTCCTCAAATTTTCAACAAAATTTTCACTTTCATTTACTTTAGATGAAGAAGGAAAATTTTCTCCTGTTTGAGAAGTATATTGAACTTTCAAAGGAAAAATATGTTCAAAAAATTTTGCATCTTTGGTTTCAATAATAGTGTTATGATCAAGAACATCACTTTTTAGAACTAGAAATCTATATGATGCACTATGTTCAGCATATCCAATAAACATACAATCACAAGTTTTAGACCCAATTTTTCTCTTTTTAGGATTAAGTAATAAAACTTTTGCAAGACACCCCCACACTTTTAAATATTTTAAATTTGGTGTATATCCTTTCCACAATTTATAAGGTGTTTTGTTTGTTTTCTTATAAGGTATTCTATTTTATAAAAAATATGCAGATAACAAAACTTCACCCCATAAATTATTTGGTGCAGAAGAACTTACAAACATAACATTCATCATTTCTTTTAAAGTTATATTTTTCCTTTCTGCTACTCCATTTGATTTAGGTGAATATGGAGGGGTTACTTCGTGAATTATTCCTTCTTTTTCACAAAAATCATTAAATAAAACAAATTCTCCTCCTTTATCTAACCTGATCCTTTTAATCTTTTTATTTAATTGATTTTCTACCTCAACTTTATATAAAAGAAATTTATCAAAAGCTTCATTTTTATTTCTCAGTAAGTATACTTTAGTATATCTTGAAAAATTATCAATAAAAGTTATAAAATACTTTTTGCCACCTCTTGTCATAGTTTGTTTCAAATTATCTAAATCAATATGTATTAAGTTAAGTAATTTAGTTTCTCTTTGTATAGAAAAATGAGACTTTTTAGTTAATTTGGCTTCTGCACAAATTTCACATTTATTTAAAAAATCATTTTTAATTTCAGAAATTAAACTAAGTTTTTACATTTTCTTAAAATATGACTTACTAATATATCCTAATCGAGCATGTCATATATCAAAAGTATCAACCATAAAGATAAGTAAGTAAGCAGAAGATGATGCATTTTCATTCATATCAGCAATATTGAGTACAAACAGCCCCTGAGTACAATAGCCCTTCCCCACAAACACATTATTCTTTGTCATTACGATCTTGTCAGATTTGAATGACACCTTAACCCTAACTTTGCTCAATAGAGTTACAGAAATTAAATTGGCTCTAATATCATGCATATGAAGAACATCATTGAGTAACAAAGTTTTTTCAGATGTGAGTTTCAGTTCAACCTTTCCTTTTCTTAGAACTTTTGTAGTTTAGGAATCAGCAAGGTAAACATAGTCTTCTCCTTCCTTAGTAGGACTATAGGAGGCAAATATCTCACAATTTGCATAAATGTGCCTGGTAGCCTTACAGTTTACCACCCATTTCTTCACATTGGATACTAAGAGAACGTGAAAAATGACCGCTGCAATGATCTCATTTTCTTCATCTCCTTGAACCAAATTAGCCCTTGGAGGATTGTCATTTCTAGCCCTCTTTCTACACTGAGCATCATGATGGCCTGGTTTTCCACAAATAAAACAACTTTCTTTCTTTTTGAACTTGGGGTTAGAACTTTTGGGCTTGTAGTTAGGTTTTGTTTTAGAGTCATACCTCTTACCGTGTTGCTTTGTCTCTACTAGATTTTCTTTTGAGGACATCTCCTTGCCTTTTGCAGTTTGCATCTCCTTTCGATTAGTATCCTCAATTATGATGTGAGTGATCAAATTTAACAGTGACAGTTGTTTTTGTTCGTGTTTTAACTGTTGCTTGTCATCTTTCTGTAATTCTGGCAGCTTTTCAATCAGAACTCTAGCAACGAATTCATCAGGTAGATTGATTTTTTCAGCACGCAACTCCTCTAGCAGCTTGTAGTACTCGTTAATTTGTAGCTTTATATCCTTATCATCGGTCATCTCCCATCTACAGTAATTTCCAACCACGAACTTTTGCTTCCTAACATCCTCAGCAGTATATTTTGCATTCAGTGACTCTTAAAAATTGGGCACTTCCTTGTACACATAGTATACATCGAAGAGATCATTAGATAAGGTGTTAATGATGGTATTCCGACATACCTTGTTGGCATAATCCCAGGCAGTCCTTTAACTTTGGTCAGCATCTAATGAAGGTTCAGATTAAGTGAGTGCAGCAACAACTCCATACATGTCAATAATAGAATAGACACATTCTTGCCACCTTCTGAAATTTTTTCCATCGAACATCTCAATTTTTGAAATATCAGGTCGTGGCTTAGATAGTGGCATCGGAGGCAGTGCAAACGGAACAAAGGACGTAGCACCCATACTAGCACCGGCAGGGCTATCGGAAGCAGGAGCATTGTTTTGTTGTAACTCCATATCTTTCAAGATTGTTAGCTACAAATCAGGAATTTGTTAAAATAAAATAAATTTAAGTCGTGTACAAGGACACTGTCCTTGAGAGATATTCCACCACAAGAAGGCACTCCCAAAGATTAAACGGATTCTTCTGTGATGTTACAGGGAAGCAGAACAGCAAAAAGAAGGATTAAGAGATGAAGAGAAATGTCAGAGAGGAAGAGGAGAGAACAGCTCGAATGTGTCCATAGTTGTGGTGCATCGAATATGGTATTCGACCTCTGTATTTATAGGCACAAGCGCAGTGAGACGTTGGACCACGTTTAATGATATTAATGAGAATGTTTCTAAATGTTGGGCAGTTTCCGACATGAGGATTAATAAAAATTAAACCAAATAATATAAGCCAAAAATGGATTAGTAATTACCAAAAAATGGATGACCAACGTCCAGAAACATTTACACCATGAACCTCATAACTGAAGTTTTAAAATTATGGGTATTCTGGATGGCTATTTGAAAATATATATATATATATATATATATATTTTAAAATTTTGAAATATATATATATTTTAATTTTCAATAAAAAATAATTTCTGGCAATGATAAAAAGTGTCCAATACCGCGTATATTTTCGCGCGCAAGGGGGAAAATTGACGGATTTCAACTGAGTTCAATTGTGTTTGCCCAACTTTTTGTACGCGTAAGCCCATTCTCCTTCTAGGCCCATTTTGCTCTTCCATGATCACATGTTAATATTTATACTCTTGGGCCTTTACTTGTTTGAGCAATGTAGGACTCCTCTTTTTCTTTTCCCCTTTTGACACACACACACACATATTCTCCAACAAAAGATAGCTTTGATTTCTCTCTGCTTTACCACCATTAATTTCTATGTTATTGCTTATTGCACAGATAGATAATTCCACCCAAAATTATATTTTAACATTTTAGATATCTAAAAGTATTTAAAAGTTTTAGAGGTCAAACTACTTAAAGAATGTGAAGATCATATATTGTAGTTTTAACTTTGTCTTTTGTAAATGTTAATTATATCATTTATTTGATCATTTTCATTAACTATACAAAACATAGGAGTCTTACATACTATAATATTTCAATCCAAATATATCTAAGATACTTAAGAATTTTTATTTTTTTTTAATTTCATTGTATTGATTCAGATGTAGTTGCTTAGGTCATTATGTGCACATGTTAACTTATTCGTTTCTCAAGTTTGATCAAAAACAAGTTCTTCACGTTAATAATTATAGATTCAAAAAAAAAATTACAATTTGAACTTGAACATGTAAATGCATCTGTTCATATATTGAATGCTCACTTCAATCACCATACTTATTTCTTCAAGTTAAAAATATAAGATTTATTTTATCTTATTGAATAAATTACATAGAACTCTTCTAAAATTGTCTAAAAATATATAGGTTCTTTTATTTTTAAAATATATACAAGCACCTTTTAAAATTAAAAGCTATTTTACACTTTAGTCCAATTTTAAAATTTATGACTAAAATACCCTCCATTTAATTTTTTTTTAGATAAAAAATATGTTTAGGTTAATTGAGGGTATTTTAATAAAAAAATTAAAATTAAACTAAAGTGTATTGGTTTCTTTTTTATTTTAAGAGAGTTTTGTCTATATTTTTAAAATAGAGGGAAATTTGTATAATTTTATCAAAATTCTAGGAAAATATCTAAAACTTACTCTTTTTTATTTTTATTGTATTAGTTCAAGTGTTGTTGTCTAGGTCATCTTGTGCACATGTCAACTTTTCACTTCCAAGTTCGGTCAAAATCAAAAGTTTCATGTCAATATTAAAGGATTCACAAGAGAATTCTTTGCAATTTGAACTTAAACATGTAACAATGCTCCTAGCCATATGTTGAATGCTCACTTCAATCATTAAACCTATTCTTTCAAGTTAAGAATATAAGTTATTAATTAGCGTCACAAATGAAAAAATAATACAGACCAAGCAACTTCAAAGTCAAAATATAGTAAGGGGATGACTAAAGAAAAAGATTGCTTTGGCTAAAATTTTTCTTCCATCATATGGCCATCGTAATGATTTTAGTTTTTGGCTGCTTCAAATAATGTATGATCGAGTAAACAATAGGAAATTATAAACATAATTATATGACATTTTGGGGCCTGTAAGCAGAACTTAAGAGGGGGGAAAATGCTTTGGCCAAAAGGACTACGCATGCAGAACAATGCTAATGAGAATGAGAATACTGAGAATATAGACCTACCACACTGTACTTACAAAAGGAGGAAAAACCAAATGCAGCACACATCAAATCTTCTTTATAGAAGAATTTAAAGTAAATTAATCATCAAGTCATTAAAAGATTATCTCCTTTTAATTTAGTCTTCAAAAGGTAAAAAACTAAAGTGTTTTGATGTAGTTCTCTAATAATTTTTTTTTTCCAATCAAAATGATTCATATATTAAGCAAAGTCACAATTACTTAATAAACTAGTTAATATGGTATAAAATAGAAATTTACATGGGTGGTAATCGATGGTTTGAATTTGCTCAATTGTCATTATCCCTCAAGTGGTATTATTGTGTCTGATTTTTCAAAGCCTAACTTGTCTAGTAAGATGATGGAAATCAAGCATAACAGTATCATTTAAGAGAAAATGATGCTTGAATAAAATCAGATTGTTAACCAACAACCACGTACATGGGCTTCCATTTTAGAGCATATCAATTAGTTTGTTAAATAACTGTGATTTAAATTAACAAAAAGATGAATTTAATTGATAAACTTTATTTTTAAAAAACTAAATTGATAAAGAAAATCCTCATAAACTAAATCATTAATTTAGTCAAACATTTAAGTTGGGCACGTTAAAAGGGCCCATTTCCCTTAGAAAGAAGAAATACAGAAAATGGGTCCAAGAAGTGGAAAATGAAACAAAGCAGAAGAGGCGTTTATTTGGTTTTTGTCAGTACTTCTATTAGCTCAAGAAAGGTCCTCTTGTAGAAGAACACTCCACGTTGTTGGGAGAGCCCCTAACCCCAACCGCTATTAATGGTAACATATTAGACTTGGTGATTATCTTATCTTTTGCTCTTGTTTTGACTCCTGAGACATACAACTATCTAATTGCATGCTAGCCGTCTCGGTGCGGATCATATATTTGAGGGCTGTCTCATTGTTTTTATTTGGAAATTTTGGGGATAAACTTGCTCAGGTCAAAAAGTCTGCTCGGCCCAAGTCAAAAAATATGAATATGAGTCAAAAGAATTTGAAAAAAAGAGCCTGCTTAAAGAAATTTATTTTTAAAATAAGATGAGCTTGAACTTTTTTGAAGCGTGGCCTAATTTGGTAAAATTATTTTTTGTTTAAATATTAATATTATTAAGTTTTATTTATTTCTCTTCTATTACTAAGTGCTGGATTAGTTTAGCACAATGAATTTTCTTTTATCAAAACATAGATTTGATATTTTTGTAAGTTGACGTGTTGCTTGACTTAATAAAAAGATTTATCAAGGATTTGAATAGAATAACTTTGGATAAAGTTATTTTGAATATGTTTAGTTTCATTCAACTCTAATTTAAATATTTATTTCTTCTCATGAGTAGTTTGATGAACAAGATTTTAATAAAGAATAAAGTTTTGTTGCCTATTTCATACGTATGCTTCACAATGATGAATTAGAGAAAATGATAAAAGTATGTATTATTGTGTATAATGTCAATTTTATTTAATTTTTTTAAAATTTTTTAGATATAATAATATTATAATAAAATTACATAAATTGAATTTTTTTAATATTTAAGTATATGTTGAAGTCTAAAAATTTGACCCAAAAAAAGTAATTGGGATATTCTTCTGTTTTAAATTTTTTTAATATATATATATATATATACACGTATAATGTATTACTTAATTGTGTAAACATTGATAAAAATTTATCAAAACAAGTGTTTTAGATAGTGAAATATACAGATACATTTATCTTTAATAAATTTTTTATTAACTTCTTGCATTGAAGTGTATGTGAAAAATTAAAAATGGTTCGTGCGTTTTGTATGATTATGTGAAATTTGTCTTCCTTTAACATTTGAAATCCATTTTATTTTATTTTTTTGGGTCATTATCTTCTATCTTAATTTTATGGTACATTATTTGTATGCTAAATAATAGTTATTCTTCATCTCCACGACATTTTTCTTTTACCTCCCCGATTATGCACCTCCTGGTACTAAAGGGACTTGTTCATGGATTTGAATTCTTTAAATTTTTTAAGTGTCAATTTTATAGAGCAAAATATAATCAAATGTTAAATTTCACATACCTTATCTTTTTTTCATGCACATTTGATCCTTTAAATACATTGGTTTAGAGTCAATTTGTCCCACTAATTCATAAGCACCCGATTGCTCATAGATCCTATCATGAATACCTTTTGCTTGTTCCCTATACTGAGTCTTGCTTATCCAGTAATCCCATTTGTCCTTCTAAGGCTTTAATCTGTGCAAAATAGAAATTAGCTAGCAGGCAGACACTCATATACAGATAATTAGGTGGGGCCTATGTGCCAGCAACACTAGGACCGTGCCCCACCATTCAAATTTATAAAGTAGTGTCAATTAAAAAAAATGCTGAAAGTAATTCAATGCATGAGCGTTATTGTCTATAACTTATGAATAGTGTGCTTCCCTTTTCCTTATATATAAAATATGATTTTCATTCAACATCAACTTAGAATATTTTAAGAGTGAATTGTGTAGGATTAAAAAGGTGAAATTGGTAAAAAAAATCTCCAAAGAATCTTTGATAGAATCATGTCCTAAAAGTTAGTTATGAGGTTGGAGACCCTAAAATTCATATAAATCTTATATTGGAATTGCTTACTTCCAATGTGAGACTCAAGTTCTATACACTTAGGCATGAATGTGAGGAAGATAGGTGAGATTGTTGAGTGTTGGTGGAGAGAAACATGCACACTCTGCTTACTTAATGGAGGGAAGCTACAAGCCACAGCATTATGTGATCATGGGAGTGTCTTTAATGTCTATTGGAATATGCTAGAGAAACCGGAGAATGAGAGGGTGAGAATTGCTAGCAAAAGGTTGGCTAAGAAATCCAATGAAAGAAATAAGTTAAATTTTGTTTTAAATCTTTTTAACGAGTGGATCAGATCTTTAAATTAAAGGTATGTTGAAACTTCAAGTAACATGAGTAATACAGTGATTGTCTGACAATGTAGCAAGGAAAATCCGTCCATCTTTCTGACTAAACAGGATGCAATGAACTCATAATTCGTAAGATACCATTTATGAATGTCAACTAAGCATCGCAAGTAAATTGCTCCTGGCCTGGTTGTTCTATCAAGATCAACCCAGAGAACAGATTTAAATTACAAGAGGAACTTACAAAGCAGAGTTGTTAAGCCGTTTGACCAACATCCAAGATATGTAGAAGCAGAGTAATATGTATATAACTATGCTTATTAACAATTACCTAGTGAATTAACAAAGCATGCAAGTACTGAGTTCAAGGCATATTTGTTGAGGCCTAGAATTTCACTCCAGAACACCTGAGACAGCAGCAGATGATGATTTTGAATAGCGTTCAAGCAATGATAATACCTTGGCAGCCTTTCTCCTGAGGTGGCCATCCCCATATATATTCATCCCTGTTAAACCAACAAGAGGCAATCTAGCTGTTGTGCCATAGTATTCCACCATTTCCTTTGATACAAACACCTTCTCCAAGAGTCCTAGAGCCTCAGCCTTCAAAGAATCAGTCCCCCATGTCAAAATCTCTAAAAGGGGTCTTATAGCATTAGATTCGTGCAAAACACGGGCTCCCCTTTGAGGATAATCTTCCAAAACCAATGTGGAAAGTGTCTGTATTGCTTCGTAAGCAGCTACATCAACCTCCCCATCTAAGAGCTTTACCAAACCAGGCAAAGCGTGTGCTTTCAAGAGACAAAATGTGTTACTCACACTGCATACACTACCGTGTGCTGGGCATAAAGGAACTCGCGATGATCCGAAACACCAGCAAGCATTTGATTTGGCAACAACTGCGAGCTTTGGAGTGCTCATAGAAAGATCTCCAATGAAGGCTGCTGCTCTAGCCTTTGCCGTTATTGAACCAGTATTGAGAAAATTCATGAGCAAAGGATATATTCCACGTTTAACCAAATCACGCTGTGATTCGATGTTCGTGGGATCTGTGAACCTGAAGAGTGCACTAAGAGCATTTTCTTTTGCTTCCATGGTTCCAGCTTTCAAGATGCATATGATTGCATCAAGTCCACCCAATTCAATCAGCTTCATAGTGAGCTCTCTTTCAGATTTCGGTAGGTTTGCTAGTAAACCAGCAGCAGCCATCTGCACATTATTATCATCAGTCTCAAGAAACCCAACCAAAGCCTCCAGCCTCCTCGGCTTCAAGAGGAATTCAACTACTCCCTCTGGCTCATGCTGGGAGAAAAGAAAGAGCAGGCTTATGGCAGTCTCTCTGATTTCTGAATCGGAGTCATCAAGAAGGGGAAGGATTAGAGATACACCATTGGCAGCCAGAACTGCCTTCTTGACTAAACCGGTCTCAAACTTGCACATCCCGAGAAGTGCACGCAATGCAGGCTTACGGATATTGTGGGCTAAATTGGAACTCTGCTGAAGAGCAAGCAGGTTGGTGATAATGGAATCTAACTCAAGTTGTTTCCCTTCTCCATCAACAAAGAAATCAATTCCATCATCATCAGCAGAAAGCTTCTCCAGGATTACAGAGCATTTGATGGTAATGAGCGTTCGCATTAAAGGAGAGAACATTTGTTCTAGAATAAGAGGAACTCCTCCAGATGCAGCTATAATCTCTTTGTTGGCATGAGAAGCTGATAGTTTAATCAGGGCAGACAATGAGAGTTCTTTTGATTCAATACTGCCAGATAGCATTTCAAGCAAAGGAGGTATAGCTCCTTCTTCACCCAGGAGTTTCAAATCTAAATCACTCAGCTCCATATTGACAATGGTTTTTGCCATCGATATTCTTGAAGACTCTACTCCTGGCAAGACAGATGGAGAAATAACTCAGATCAATCAACTAGACACAGCTACTTTGAGGAGTAGAGTACAACAATATATGGTAAGATGAATAATCTAAAGAAACAAAAAATAATGTCCAATTTGGACCTTGAGCTTGTGCCATCAAGGACATGGATTATGGGAAGAATTATAACACTATATTCAAAGATACAAGGTCAATCCTTTAATTTTAGTTTTAGTTAACATTCTTTTTTTGTGGCCAAAGAAAATCTTAGAGGTAAATTTTGATGATAAATGATACTCATATTTTTTGAAAATATTTTGGTACGCTTCTTGCATAGTCAGGTGATACAAAGAGCCAATAAAAATTCATCAAAGTGATGAGTTAATGGACCCCACCACCTACAGCACCCACTTCAGTGAATTTTCATTAGTTCATTGTACAACCAACCGTGGTGCGTTGTATGTACTTAAGAATCTCTCTATATTCTATAATAGCATTGCGGATAAAATACTCAATAACAATTAGTTATAAACATCTCATCACAATAAACATGGTAAAACTAGAAAAAAATTCATTTTTCTTACCCTGAACCATACGATCAACAAGTGGTTTATACCAGCCAAACTTGGCAGCACTAGAAATGTTGACCTCGTCTATGTCGAAAAGCTCCATCAAAATCTTTTCTGCAACCTCAGCTGACTCCTCCACTGGACCCTTTCGAAGGTTAACAAGGAAAAAAATTGCACTGTGATGCTGAGAGAGTTTTCTACAGAGAGACACGTTCCAACCTGATCGATCTTGGAGTAACTCATACAGCAAATTAATTGCTGCCTTTGAAATGCTAGAGTCACTTCCCAAGCAGCAAATGATGTGATCCCATCCGTGAGATTCTGCTACTTTTTCCTACATAATTGTATGCATATGAAAATTTTAGAACACTGATATTCATGACTATGGATATAGGAATAGCTAAAAAGAACTCAGGAACAGATATATTCCAAGGGTAAAAGTGGCCCACTTGCCATACAGGAATAAAATGAAAGTAACTTCATCGAAAAAATGGTAGAATGAAGGCATCAATCCATAATGAGAGATGCAGATACAATGTCAGAGAAGTTATTCACACATATGGTGCACCAAATTTTTAAATCATGAATTTTAAGCTCCCAAGAGGGCAAAGTGGTTAACTTTAGCAAGCAAAAGAAGAAGTGTATAATTATTCTCCCACTTCACATGAATATCGAAGCTGGCTTACCTTGTTTCTGGTATGCCCTTCTACTGCATCATTCAAAGTACTCAAAATCTTGATCTTCACTTCTCTGTTATTAGTGTTCCCAAGGATAGAGATAATAATGTCGGTAAGCTCTCCTATAGAAATCCAATCCTTGTTTATAGAATTCTCTCTTATGAGATCCTGTACTTGGCTCAAGGATTCTTGCACAGAGAAGGTACAATTTGATAAAAGGTCTTCCCTAATAGACCTGATTGTAAGGCAGTAATTAAGTTCTCTCCACTCCTCTATGGATTGTCTTAGTGGAACATTCGATCTCAACTTAGTATCGTCGAGTACCTCTTTAGTTTCTGGGTCAGTCCTCTTGCCATTGTCAAACCAAGTTTTAATGGCAGATCTCTCACATGTAGTACCAGTACAAAGGCTGACTGGATCTACCATAACAGTTCCAGTTATACAACAAAGGAAAGAATTAAGCGGCTGTATATATTTTTCCCTTGAATCATATCTCTCAATCACCTGAACCCTTTCATAGTACTGCTTCTTCACTTCTTCATAATCTCTCGCAGCATCAGCACGGGAGAGTAACTCAATGACCTGCTCCAAGAAGAAGACCTCAGCTCTTTCTTTCCTGTCAGCAGCTTCTTCTTTTTCTCTCCTAATGCTGGCCAGCTCTTTGCTTATCTCTGAGGGTTCTACTGGCACACCAACTGCCCTTGCAATTTCTTCAAGCATATCATTTGCAAAAGCCTGATCTAATTTCTGCTCCCTAAGGCCCTGGTTCAACCTGTCCACAATTTGAAGCTGCGGTTTTGATGCCTCAAACTCCACCCTTTGCATCTCATTTTGTAATCTATCAACCTGATCAGAAATTCTTGATAAGACTTCGGTATTTGCAAGCGAAATTACAGCCAGGGACTTTCCGATGCTTCTGGTGACTTCTTCAACTTCATGAACTATGTGTCTGCACTTGACCAGCAAGTAAAAACGACCACGGTTCCTGTACTTCTCAACCACTTTATTTGCTCTCTTAACATCTTCTTCAAGAGACTCCAGAGCAATTCTTGCAGCTTGAGATTCATTCAATTCTTGACGCTGTAATTCCTTTAGGACTGGTTCAATATCACACAGGTGTTGTGAAAGGACCCTAAAAATTTCTTTTTCAACAAGAACTTCAGCTGCTGCATTAGCTGTTTTCAAAACCTGATTGGTTAGCACAGCTAGAATTGTACCCAAAGGTATGAGTTCCAATCCTGCCATTGTTAAATGTCTACACTGAATTCTCTACTTGAACCGTGTAAACCGGACCTGTCTATTGGCCAGAGGCTGAAACTAGTAAATCTGCAAAATGCATCTCTTTCTTACTGCAATGAAATTCCTCTATATTAGTCCCCTTATAGAGCATAAAAAGTATTGTGCGTGAGGCCATTAAACTTTTTTACTGAAAGAAGAAAAGGGTAAAGACTACACCTTTGTTTGGGAAACAAAAATAGGGTCGGAAGAAAATTCTTGTCATTTTCTTTCTTTCTTTAAATTTTTCGCACACAAAGGGTAAAGGAACATCAATTAAACTAAGTAGACCAATCTTTATGCTATAAAGATCATGCCAAATATATGTACCAAGCACAGTTTTGTGATTTTTAACTTGTAGTTTTGAGGTGTAGGTTACTTGTTGCAGCAATCAGCTTGAAAAGTTCTAAAGCAACCGTTTATCTTCAACTGCAACTTTTGCACGAAAATTTTATTCGAAATAGCATTTCATGCTTATAATGATGTCAGTAGTTCCAACTCTTAGTACATCTGATAGTAGACTATAAAATGTAAATCATAAGTACCTACTCGCTAGCTTAGTTATATGATTTATAGTAGGAAGCATCAATTTCCCTTAATTATTTCTAATCTTCAGACAATATTAACCTATATAGATTCTCACTGACGAGTTTTGATGGCTTAAAGCTTTGAACCATATAAGAAAACATAAATAAACAACGGAAAATACAAGTTAGAGGAATAAAATTGGGGAAAAAACTAGATACACTTGAAAATTAAGAGATGATTGAATGATCAAAGAAGAAACATTATATAAATAACCTTTAAAATGGAATGCGACTAGAGCAATTAACCGCAACATTTTTGTTTAAGCTGAACCTCTTCCAGTCTCACAAAAAGAGTAAAAGCAAGAACAATTTATTCTCAAGATTGATTATTTTCTAGGTGTCCTACACTTCTTATAAATTAGGGCAGGTAATGAAAGAAAAGCGTAAATTTCACGTCTTTAGTAGCCAAAATTCAATTTCAAGACGTACAATAGAAGGGTATGGTCAATTCAAAGTCTCCACTAAACAAGCTTACCTCTCTCTCTCTCTCTCTCTCACCCACACACAGAAGCAGCACCTTGCTGACGTGAAAAGTAAGAAGTGAGAAGCGGATCAGAAGATAGCTCGCAAGAGAGACGACTTAGGTAAGTCAATGTTTTCTCGGGAAAATTCCTGGAAAGATGCACTACTAAATAACAAGTTTTCAACACGCACGGTTTGGAAAAAGTTGAAAGTTTTCTAGGAAAGTGAAATGCAGAGGGCCAGCTCAGGGCAGGCCAATCACTGTAGCAGAATTTTCTCTGCCGCGAAAATTGAAAATTGGCTTACTCTGAGCTGTGTTGTTGTCCGTTTGCTAAATCCTAAATAACAAGTAATTTGCCGGGTTTAGTTGACCGTTAATTCTTTCTTCCACAGGAAATTTCTAAAGAAAGATAAACTATAATTTTTTTAATTAAAAAACCATAATTTACCTTATCAAACTGGGTCAAAACTTTCCTAAAGTTTGAATTAAATACAAAATATTTAATTTTAATTAAAATTAACTGCAACAAGTTATTTTCTCACTTCACGAAACATTGGTTAAGACGAAGATGCTAGTATAAAAAATTATGATGTAGTTAGTTACTTAGCATTTTCATAGTCCAACGATCAAAAAGATTTTTTATTTCTTTTTTAAATTTATGAATTAATTTAGTAATTAAGTCGAGGAAGTAAAATATAATTTTTTTATTTGAAAGCGAATTACATTTTTTCACTAAATTAAGATTTAATTATAAAATTAATACATAATGTAACACCCTAAAATTTTTTAAAAGAATTATAAGCTAAACTTGATGACATGGAAGCAATATAATAAAATACAGAGTAAATTTTATCCGTGACTTTTAATTTAATCTTTTGAAGATTAAAATTTTAATTTATTTCTAAAACATTTTTATAATTAAAATAATCACTTACCTTAGACAAAGTTAAAGGCACTTAACATACTAGTTGATATAACATAATCAAATAGTTCATGTAGTTATTATTGGTTGATTTAGACTTGTGCAGATATTTTTGTTTTCCCAAACAATGTCATTTTGTTTGGGTTTTATCATTTTGTTGGACTAGGTAGGTATTAAGAAATCAAGCAAAATAATAACTAGACAAATTCATATCAGTAAATTTTAAATTATGTAAGGTTAGCTAATTTGTTAAGTGATATTAGTTTTATCTAACACAAATGACCACTTTAATTAAAAAATGAAAACAAAAACTAAGTTAAAAGAGTTTACCTTTGAAGATTAAATCAATTTACTTTGAAATGTAATGCTTGAATCTTGTTGGAAGGAAAAAATGCAACCAAGCTGCAAGTTGAATTTGTTCTTTATTCTTTTGAGCAGGAAATGGATTTCGTTCCTAGAGCTTCAAACGTCAAAGAGACAATCTCTGAATGGAAAACGGAAACTGTGAGAAATCATCAACTGATGAAGTCACGACCTTACCCACCCCCCCCCCCCCCCCCCCCAAAACGCGTGAGAATAAGTTCATAAAATCATATTGGCGGCAATTGAAAGTTCAAATATTTAAAAATCTAAATATTAAAGTTTAAAAAATGAATATATTATACAATTAAAATTTCTAAAGTATAACTTTTTTATTATTAGAATTTTTATTTTCATAATTTTAATTTTTATTTGTAAACTAAATAAAAAATTAAAAAAATTGGCCTATTGCATGTGAACATCTATTAAAAATTAGAATTGGTCATAGGCAAGGTCAAATCAAACATTTAGTAGGCATGATATCTGATTTGATTAAGATATTGAACTTATTTTTATACTTGTGATTTGTCCCAACCCAAACAAGTCTAGTTTTATATTAGATTAGGGCTGGTGAAACTATTGTTTTTTTTTTAATTGATACTTGTAATATAAAAATATCTTTTTGTAGATTCATAAACATATATTTTAAAACAATGAATTTTTAGAACTCTCATATTTTCATTAGTAATAAAAAATAATTTGGTATTATTAAGTAAAATATAAGTTATGCTAGTATAATTAACCTTAGGTAAATATATATATTTTTATTATTTAACAAAAAAATATAAATAAACATGCACATTAATTATGAAAACAACTAAAAAGTATAAAGGATTTACGTAAATAATGAAAGTTACAACATACAAAAAAAATCTAATAAAATAAGAATTAAATATATATATATATATATAAGATAACAAAATGTTGATAATTAAAAAATAATAATTATTAAAGTAGGTTGAATAAAACATATTTTTATTCGTAACCCGACATGATTTGATATAATTTTATTTAAAATTTTATGTATTTATATTTTTGTTCCAATTCAACTCAACTCTGCTTAATTAACTCAAGTTAACATGAGCTCTTGTGACCAAACCACCCAATGAACACTGCGATCCACGTGCCATTATACTTGACTTCACCCAATAGATTACGAAAAAATTTGAATTTGGTTTCTTAAGCAAATCGCTTGTGCATAGTGTTATATGCCCGTTTGATTTTGCATGAGGTAGAGAGAGATTTTGTTTTTATATAGTTATGTACAAAATTTATTATATCTTTATAATGATTATTATTCAATAATATCTTTCTAAATTTAAATTAAAGTAAAGATATAAAAAATTATTTTGGTCTATAAAATTATTTGTTTTTTTTAATTTTCTTTCAATTCTATTTATCAAAAGGTTGTACTATTTACTACTTTACAAGTTAGAGAAACAACAGAGATGGCTGCTCTTGATCTACCAGGTTTTATTTTTTATTTTAATATTTTTTATTATAAAAGAAATAAAACCCATAATAAAAATAATTTTATAATTATCAACTTTAAAAAGATAATAGTTGAGAATTAAAAAAAAAATTGAAATTTAAACGACCCATCGTGACAGAGAAATAACAGAGGATCCGTCCCCAAGAACAGAATCAGGTGAACAATAAAATACAAACAACTGCAAAAGCAAGTGTGAAACGGCATACGAGAGTGTGGTGTTTATGTAAGTAGCCTTGGGCGGGAAGGCTTACCAGTGTCATATTGTATAAAACGGGGAGCGGAGGAAGGAGAGAGAGAAGAGAGGGCGAGATGGAAAAGGAAGACAAGGATCTGAAATCGCAAATGGCCGCGCGTCGCTGTGCGAAAGCTGCACTCCTTCTTTCCAATCTGAAATCACTTTCCCCTCTCTCCCTGCAGGACAACACCGAGGAGGTTTAATTTTGAAATCACTCTTTTAGATTCACCCGTCATTGATTGCTAAGCTTCTTGTTTCTCTCACTCCTCATTTTGTTTCTCAACATGTTGATGTTGAAGAGAGAAATCCAAGACCTCAAGATTCAATTGGCGAAGGAGCGTTTGAAGAACAAGCGAATCAAGCTCTGCGCCTCAGGGGAGTTCATTGTTCAACTCCTGTTGTTGCTGTCTCTTTCCACTTTCTTTTTTCTGTTGTTCCTCAAAACTCATTTAACAACACTATAATCTGTCTGCATTTATCTGCTGTTCTGTTTCAGCTGGTAACGAATCTCTCTAGTTTTTTTTTTTTTTTTTTTTTTTTTTTTCTGTATGTCACCTTCTTCTGTCTCTGATACTACTGTGCATTTGAGTTGCCAACAAAATTTGATTATTCTTAGTTGAAATTAATATATGATTTCGTTGTACTCGACCAAGATGACGCGCGATTTCAATATGTTTTACTAGGAATTAGACCGCAATTTCAATACTCTTAAGAGCAGTGGAAACGTGAATGACCGAACGAGGTTCTCCAGCCCACTCTTCTTCTTCTTCTTCTGCTTCCCCTTTCTCTCGTTGGCACCATGTTGATTTCTCATAAATCATGTCTTTCTCTGGTTGAACATCTAAATATTGAAATTACTAGCTAATTTGGCCATATTAATTACGATTTTTTTTCTTATTGTTATCATTTTTTTTAAGTGAACTCAAATTTGAGTCTGTATTTCTTGGACCTATCATACCAATCCAGGGGTTCACAGTGCCCTTTTGCTAGTCAGGGGTCATTGCAGGGTTGTCATCAGACACACGTAAAATGAGGAAAACGTGTGCAGATTGGATGCCAAAATCAAGACGAGTATCGGCATTAACCACAGTATCGAATTATTTATAATTATACTTATTTTAATTAAAATATTCTTATATTTATTATTTATAAAAGACTAAAATATACAATATTTTTTAAATTTTAGGTCATATATAAATATTTTTTTAATCTTTAAAACTTAACAATAGTCTTCTTAAATTTCCAATTTTGTATAAATAATCTCCTTTATAGTAAATTTGTTAATTTACAATTGAAGGAGTAATATGTCTGATTCAATCCCTGGACTCCATTTTTTTGTACAAATAATTTCTTTAAAAAATTTTCAATTATATGTAAATAATATCTTTGATACATTATACTTCTATTAGTAAAATAATAGATTCACTACTGATAGGAAATTATTCATACATAATTTCAAGTTTAATAATTTATTGTTAAATTTTAAAAATCATGTAACTGCATATAACTCAAAAGTTAGAAAGTTCTATACATTTTAGTTTTTGTATAATATAATAATTATTAAATATATATTTGATCCGGATAAAAATAATCAACGTTAAAAATTTAGAATAAATAATATTAAAAGAAAAGTTAAAAAATATTTTTTTCACAAATTATATTTTTAATAAAAAGTTAATATTATTTATTCTTAGAGATATTTTGATCATATTTTAACTTTAGAAGGGCTTGTGTGTATATCTTCATAATAGATATGAGAGTTTTCTAATTTAAACATCTCCTAATGAAGTAGAGAGAACGTACTAAAGAAAAAAAAAAGACTTAATAAAAAATAAAGATATTTTCCATAATAAAATTAAAGTCTAAAAACAAATCTTTCCATTGAATAATGCATACTGATTGACCCTATATAACTCAGTGATAAAGATTTAAAGTAACATTCCTCTTTTGCCTATTTGATAAATCTAAGTTTTGGATTTGGTTCAATAGTTAATAATCATATTTTGAGTCTAATACATCTACGGTCCATAATTATTTTTAAACTCTTGCAATCACTAAGAGAACAATAACCATCTTAGATTACTTGCAAGTTTAGTAGGATATAATCACTCGAGCACAAATGATCAACTGCATAAATAACTACCATCGTTGTTTATAAATGAGGGGATTGTCTTCTTAAATTTTAATGTTACTTTATCAAATTACTCTTAAATTTATTTTAACTTGAACTTTGATGGTGTAGAGTAGAGTTTTGCTCCCCTTTATATTGCTTACAACCATTGTGACTTTGTCAACCAAATTAGCAAAGCGATTGTCAAATCCTGGACAACGTCAACAAGGTAAAAATTCAACAATATAGTCAACCAATCAAAGTAAATTGACGGGTTAAAATTTTCAAAAGTAAACATTAAAAGATTAAAAAAAAAAAAAAGAAAGAATGGGTCCAAATAGTACAAAAGATCATTTGGATCCTTTCAATTTCTTCCTAAAGTCAATAATGTCAATTTTTAAGAAAGATAAGTATAGAATGTGTAGGATCCAGTTCTTAAGTGAATTTTACATATTTAAATGAAACCTATTAATCAAATAGATTTACACATTTTGTATTTATTTTTTTTAATTCATAGTGCCAATTTAAAAGAAAATTTGAAAGGAAATATTTTGCACAAAAAGAGAAGTGCGCAAAGGATGCCAAGGCTATTTTACTTCTCATTGAACATGTTATTTTAGAAACTCTGATGCTTTCTTGAAATTTTTGTTCCATTAATTAGTGCCACTGACAAATGCTAACAATAGGAAACATTTAAACCCAATTAACCGATTTACAGTCTCACTAAAATCAATTATCATATAAATGGAGCATATAAATTAGAAGCAAGATATGGAATTATTTCCCATGTTGCTTTCTCCAAATATAGAACCTTGGTGACAAACAGAACAGGATTAGACCCAACCAGAGAATCTATAACTACTCTGTTGATGCATTAATCCAAAGAAGTCACATCAGTCTAATAGCACCACATCCTTTGGTAACAAACACAACAAGATTAGACCCAAAATTAAATCAAGAAGCAAAAACCACTCGTATACATCAAGCCTACCATTATCCCGAGCAAAAAAGCAAATTGACATCCATTTTAGACGAATGAACTATCAAAACAACATAATTTTACCAAATAATCAGCATCATTATCTACATGCCTCATCAAATTCTAAGATATCTGTCAGTTGTCTAATGCAAACACCAATGATTCTTCAACCATCGATCAAATTACAATGTTATAAGCATCTAAAAGCAACTTCAGATAATTACACTGCTAAGAGCTCTTAAATCAACTTGCAATTTCCCACTAAATTGGGAAGGGGGGGAAAAAAGGACAATTACAAAACAGGAACAGTAACAACAATTTTAACAAAAAGGAACTGAAAAAAGTCACCAAGCAGATTACAACCCCTGGCTTTAAGCAAACACACACCGAAAAGTTTATGCGTGAAAAAGGAGAGAGCTCCACCTAGGAGCTGCTGTAAGCTGCAGTCCGAAGATGAAGGTAGGGTCGTAATTCGTGAAGATGAGAGGCAAAAGAAACCCTGAAGCCTTTTTCACCAAATTGCAGGATTCCTATTAATGGAAACAGTTTTGAAGGCTAGTTCTCTGTTTTATTTTTCCCTCCAAAAACAGTATAGAGAACACCTAAAAGTTGTTTTGGGTTTTTGATTCTAGAAAACAACATTCTGTGATTAGGTTATTGGAAGTTGGCTCTCTAGCCGTTGAAGACACTTCTCTCCCTCAGTGGAGTGAGGACCTGAATCAGGCTTTTTAGCCACCTCTTCACTTATTATAACCTCTAGCTACTTTCGCCTAAGCCCATTCATATGTCATTTTCGTTTGCATGCTTCCCGAACATTAAATGCAGATTTCATGATTGCGTAGAAGGATCTGCAACAGATTATCTGCTGGCTAAATAATTTGTCTTCGTTTTGTTGAGATTGCATGGGTTCTACTTCCTTATGAATGCATAGCTTCGACCTCTTTATCGTGGAGTTCTTTCTGCCTTTTAACACTGCGACTTCTCTTTGGTCTATTTATCCTCTGTTCTGTTGGCTTACATCGAGTTTTCCTCATCTTCTCTACCTGGTTGCATTCCTTGTTGTCTTTCATGGAGCGCCAACACTATCTTGCTTCAGGCTTCTGTTGGTCAGAAAATAGCTCTTTTAGTGACTCATCATCATCCTCTCAGAACTCCCCCTCTCATGAAAACATAGCCTTTCTTCCCCCTCGAATGGGTCCTAGTCTAGTTGGCACTTTCCCGATGAAGCTGTTACTCCATTATATCACTACTGGTTCTCGTGTTTAGTGGCCACCTTCATTGACAACAAAGATTTCACTGTTCCTCAACTCAGCTTTCTTTTGCATGATGCATGGAAACTGCAAGCTGACTTCCGTGTTATTGGCAAAGACAGTAACCTTTTCTTGATGCGCTTTGATTATTATGAAGACCTGAACTTTGTTCTACATAATGGCCCGCGGTTTATCAAGAATTCCCTACTGATGATTGACGAGTGGAAACCAAACGTTTTCTTGAAGGACGTGACAGCGGAAGGATTTGCAATATGGGTGCAATTTTGGGGTCTTCCGATGGAATATCTTAACCCAGGGGTAGCTGAGACCATTGGAAATATGACTGGTGCAGCACTCCTTTATGATGGTACTACGCCTTTAATATAAGATTCCTAGGAGTTTTGATAGATCCTGCTTTACCACCATTAATGGGGATTAAAGTTAGTCTCAGGGATGGAACCTCTACCCGGGTTGATTGTCCATACGAAAGAGTGTTTCTTAGATGCAGACAGTGTAGTAGGATCGGTCACATTGAAAGAGATTGTGATTGGGTTCTTGTCCAAGTTGCTGATGGTTTTGAGCGGCTTAAGAAAATTAAGACGAAATAGGATATTGATTTCATCACAGACTTCAGATTCCCTTTTGTGGATTAGAATTCAATTGCTTTTCGGAACAAGGAAAGATCCAAATGCACCATCCGTATTCGCTGGTTTGCTTTCGTGCAAGGTGGGTGTTATTATGTCCATAACAACCTCCAGAGGCCACGTTTCTAATTCATCATACTGAACCTCACCCTTCAAATTTCTTCCATGTCTCAGATGACTTCTCTTCCACAAGTTCCTCAGATATATCGGAGGATGTGGATAGCGCTGAGTCCTCAGTCCTCACTCCCTCATGTTAGAACAAATTAAGTTATGCATGGTGTTCAGAATCTCAAGATACCGTCTATCATTTCATCTTCAATTTGTTATTTTATTCTTTTTGCTATTCTCTTTTACACGTGGTATTTTATCTTTTGTACTTCACTAGTTTTCTGTTATGCCAGTTGTCAGGAATGAATAGATGTATTATATATATTTAAAGAATATTGGCCTGGAACACAGAACAAAGCATATTATTCATTTCACTACGTTCTTAAGCTTCTCGCTCTCTTCGTTTTTCTTTCTTGGTATCAGAGCCCTCTCTCGGCTCATGCCATGACAAGTCAGTTCACACCTAATTTGTCTCACAATGAATCATCTGAAAATCATACCATTGACTCCAACGCTTCAACATTAACAAATAATCTATTTAAGCTAAGTTCATCACTCAGTGCACTCAATTTACCTTGTTTTGTCAAGCTGGACATAACAAATTATCTCCTATGGCAGTTGCTAACCTTACCGGTGATTCGTGGCAACAAATTGGATGGATTTATAATAGGTTCCAAACCATGTCAACCGGAATTTATTATTGAAGTAGTAGAAACTAAGCCAATTCTAGCTCATGAAGATTGGATAGCTACTAATCAACTTCTTCTTGGGTGGCTTCTGAACATTATAACCATTTATGTAACCTCACAAGTGGTTCAATGCTCGGCATCACGAGAACTGTGGACTGCAATTAAGGCGCATTCAGGAGCACACACCAGATCTAGAGTCACGATGTATAAGAATGAAATGAACTAGGAAAGGGAGTTTGAAAATGGAGGACTATCTAAATCGTATGAAGATGATTTCAGACAATCTTTCAAGAGCAACAAATGGACCTTGCCCAATCATTATCCAAGAAGCCATGAACAAAAATTTTAGTTATGATAGAATTTGACTCTATAATTAAAAGTCCCTTTGATGTATCTTAGCACCCACTTGGCTGCTTTAAAGTGAGCCTCATTTGCATAATGCATGAATTTGGATAGAATACTCACAGCATGTAGAATATTGGGCCTTGTTGCTGTGAGATACATTAGGCAACCAATGAGACTTCTATAGGTAGCTTCTTCAACTTTTTTTGAACCATCTTCTCTTTTGAGTTTCTCTTTAGCATTCATAGGAGTTTTCATTGATTTACAATCCTCCATCTGAAATCTTTTTAGAATCTCCTTAGCATATTTCTTTTAATAAATGAATACCCCATGTTTGACTTTCATGCCTAGAAAATATGCCATTTCTCCAAGATCTGTCATCTCAAAGACATCCATCATCTCCTTTTTGAATTTTTCAATGAGTTTGGCATTACTTCCTATCACCAAGAAATCATTTACATACAAGGAAACTATCACATCTCAGAATTGTAAGCTTTAACATAGAGAGTTGACTCACTCAAGCTTTCAACAAAGCCTAAGCTTAATAGGTACTCATTGATTCTACTGTACCAAGCTCGTGGGACCTGCTTCAAACCATATAGGGCCTTTTTAAGCAAGTAAACTTTATTTTCTTGCCCTTTCACCTTGAAACCTTTAGACTATTCAACATAAATCTCCTCTTGCAAATGACCATTAAGAAAGGTTGATTTTCACATCAAGGTGGAACACTTTCCACCTATTTTGAGAAACAATGGCTAGTAGCATTCTTATGGTGTCTAAACGAGCAACAAGAGCAAAAGTTTTAAAGAAATCTACACCAAACACTTGTGAAAAACCCTTCACTACAAGTTTAGCATTGTGCTTGTTAATAGAACCATCAGCATTTAGCTTGGTTCTAAATACCCATTTGACACTAATGATTTTCCTATCCTCGGGTTTTTCTACTAACTCCCAAGTTTGATTTTTTTTTAATCATTTCCAGGTCCTCTTTCATTGCCATTTTGTATCTTTTTATCTTTCTTAACACCTGTAAGTTTAAAAACAACAACATTGCACATTTGGTAAACTTCAAAAAGTAACATGGTACCTCTTACTGGTGGTTCATCAACCTCTTCTCCATAATTCAATGAAGTTTTAGTATTTTAGTAGCCTTTTTTAGCTTCTCAATCCCATTGTTGATGCTCAGAATATTTAACATCTCTACTGATTAACATCTTCCCAGTTTAAGGCTAAAAAATTCATTAAGCCTTAGAGATTTCACTATAACTAATAAAAATGCTAGTTTTGCTTTTCTATCAAGCTTGTCCCTTTTCCCCTGTGGAACTAGTGAAAAACATATCCAACCAAATATTCTAAGGTTTTGCAATGAAGGATTAAGTGTCTTCACTTTTACAATATTGGTGGGGAGTCTATTCAATAAGAATACAGCAATACTTGCTACTTCTGCCTAAAAAGACTTTGGAAGGCCTTTCTCATGCATCATGGATCTAGCCATCTCCATTATGGTTATATTCTTCCTCTCACTTACTCCATTCTACTGTGGAGTGTAAGGGACTGTGAGTTGGTGTTGTATGCCAACTTCCTCACAAAATAAATTAAACTGGTTTGAGGTATATTTCTTGCTATTGTCAAATCTTAAGATTTGAATTCTACTACCACATTGGTTTTCAATCCAAGTCTTGAATTTGTAAAACACTGTTGCGACTTCTAACTTGAACCTAAGGAAGTAAATCCAACACATGCGGGTGAAATCATCAATGAAAATAATATAGTAATTACTTCCCTTAAGTGAAGGAGTTTTATAAAGTCCAGCCACATCTGTGTGAATCAACTGTAGCTTTTTTATGTTCTCCAAGTAGATTTCTTAAAGGAAGGTTGCCTTCCTTTGCCAAATTGACATGCTGTGCAAAGTGTTGAGATGTTCTCCAAGTGAGGTAAACCACGAGCTAGTTTCTCTCTTTGCATATATAGTACTGTAGCATAATGGAAATGGCCAAGTCTCTTGTGCCACATCTCTGTATCACTTTCGGAGGTAGGGAAGGCTGCTTGTTCATGTTTCATGAGGTCTAGAGAAAAACTTCTGCCCTTTGTCTTGATTCTAAACATCTCTTGGTCACTTGCATCTTTAATCAAGCACAGTTTATCTTCAAAAAAGACTTTGAATCCTTTTTCAAGCAGCTGTCTAACATTTAACAAATTTTGGTCAATCTTAGGTACAAAATAAACATAAAAAATCATTTAAGCACCTGGCTACGGTCCCTTTTCCTTTTACTGCGATTCGGTCTTCATTTCCAATTCTGACACTTGAAACTATACTTCTATTAAGGTCTTTGAAGAGGGTTTCATCGTGGGTCATGTGGTTGGTACAACCACTATCAAGCCAATCCTCATTTGAATTGTAGCTACCAAAACATGTGGCAACAAATAGTTGCTCTTCCTCCTCATTTTGCTATTTTGTAACTTGGGCTTCGTTCTTTTATTAAAGATTGCTCTTGCAAATTCTTTCATGATGGCTTAGCTTGTTGCATTTTGCAAATCTAACATTAGGTCTTTTCCAACATTTGGAAGGAGGATGACCTTTCTTGCTGCAATGCTTGCATAGAGGAAACTCTTTGCCTTTTTCTGCATTACTACTGTTTATAGTTGTTTCTAGTGTATTAGAAGGCTTCTTTTTGTTTTTCTTTCTTTTTCCCTTTTCTCCTTGATTGACTTGCAATTTAGCTTACAAGGCTCCTTCCACAGAACCTTCATCCTTCATCATTTTTCTTTGTTCCTGGGCTTACAAAGCATTAACAATTTCTGCCAAAGGAACCTTTGACAAATCCTTTGTATTTTCTAAGGAGGATATTGTAGCATCAAATCTTTCAGGAATAGTTACAAGCAATTTTTACACTATTAGAAAGTCAGAAAATTCAGAACCAAGTAATCTAATTTTATTCGCAATACCAAGAAGTTTATCAACATACTCCTTGATTATTTTTTACTCCTTTTATTTTCTGCATCTCAAATTCTCTTATCAAATTCAAAACTTGCATTCCCTTGATTCTTTCATCTCCTTCATACTCTTTCTTGAGGAAATTCTAAACTTCAAATGTTGATTTCAAGGTTATAACTCTAGTGAAAATTTGTAATGAAACAATAGCAAACAAAGAAGCTTTTGCCTTTGACTTTCTTGCTTTCATCTCCTTATGGTTTTCGAGTTGTGCCATGATTGGATTTTCTGGTAGAGGAGGAACTTCATACTCTTCCTCAACAGGTTCTCAGAGATCATTAGCCTCTAGTTATACTTCCATTCTGGCTGCCCAAATATGAAAATTTTCACCATTAAACACAGGTGGAGCAAGTGTTGTAAATGGTGTTTAAGAATCCATGGGTGATAAAGCAAAGTCACTGGACTTTAATGGTGGGTGACACTCAGTTCTTTCACAAGTCCCTTCAAGAAGAATGCTCTAATACCACTATTAATTTTAAGGTTTTTCTGACCTATAGGGAAACTATGACAATGTAGGGAAATTGTGGTTTCATGGTACAAGGAAATAGTTAAAATAGGATGAAAGAAATATATAAGAAGAAAATAAATTCTTTGCTGGAAGGATGTTTTTATTGATTGACTGCAAACATTTAAATACATTCAAGAATAATAGAAATAAAGATCATGCTTCATAATCTTAGATAACACTAACAAATAACAACCTAACTAGAAAAGAGGAATAACAAACCCACTAATGGCTAGTGGATAAAATTTACAAAAAATAAATTGATTTAATCTTAACAAACTTTGACAGATTCCTAAGCACATTGTTCAACAGGTCAAAACTACCCTTGATACATATAGTAAATTATTAAGGCAAGAAATCAATTGAAGCAAGTTAGAATTAATCTTATATTGCTCACAAATTTAGGAAAAAAAATTGGTAGGTACCTTTAACATTAAATTCTCCAAAGGATTAGGGAAATCTCTTAGCACATGGGTGGATATACAAAGAAATAAGAAACTAACCTAGTAAGCGATTATCAAAAAATTGACTCAAAGCTTCAAGTTTGAAAAGCCAACCTTCTTTCACAGGCAACAAGAATGACTCTAATTGAATCTGTCCTTAATTCTTCTTTGATTTCCCAACTCTCATGCATTGATATTCTAGGAAAAGCTTGTTTAAAGATTGACTCAATTTTTTGTAGGGTCATAATAAGAACAACAATAGAATGCACCTAATCAGTTCATGCAAAAGGTATTGATTTCAAACCCAATAAGCTTTTTAATAAAGCCCTCTTAGTGAAACATGTAAGAAGTGTGCTAGATCTTAATCAAAACTCCCTCTTCATTGGAACTCTTTGGCCAAAGTATTGCATCATTGTTCCCAGAGGCTTCCTTTAGGGCCACTCTAATGGCATGTTTGGTAGAGTAAAATAATTTTTAAAGAAGTGAAAATTATAATAGAAACTGGAATTGAATGGAATCTTTGAGATTAAAATTATATTTGATATGATAAAGAAAATGAAATACTTTTTCTATCAGTCTCCCACCCTCGTGTTCATTCCTATCGCATTGTCCCCTCAGTGTCGAAGCTTAAGCTTGGCAGTAAGGGTTTGATGACAAATGGCATTAGAGTTAGGGCTTCAAAGGACAACAATGGCACATTAGGTTGCAAAGGTAAATGCTCTCTATTTTCCTATTGCTTTCTCCGTTAACATAACATGTTGAAATTGGTCTAATTATGTGAAAGAAAGGGAATGATGTCGTAAAGCCTTTAGCTTGCTTGAGTGGGGACACTGTTAGTTGATTCATATGCTCTTAGGTGCATCTGAGTCAAATTGCCGTTGTTTTTTTTTTCATTGAGAATTTGAGGGCATTCAAGTCTTTTCCTCTGTCATTCTATCCTATACAATGGCTATCCATCCATTTTTCAATGGAAAGCTTGGCCTTTGATTTTAATGGAAGAGGATTCCATCACAGAAAGCATTTCCAACCTACCAAACATAAAAAAGAGCCTTTCTTTCTCCTTTTCAACTTCCATTCTTGCGTACTAAACATGCCCTAATTCCTCTTGGATGTGGAAAGGTATAACAAAAATTAGCTCCATTATTGCCTTTTAACTTCATTAGCTAGTTGGATCTCGATCCTCTGTTCCCATTAACCACCACTTGTGGTGGCCTATGTAGCCAAATCAAAACCTTTAATTCCAGAAGGTTTTGGACCTTATTATGTATTTCCATTATGATTTGAATGGAAACATCATTGAGAAACTTTGTTATCTGGAAAGCAAGATCAAGATCAAGATCTACAAGTAATCCTTCTCCATCATCAATACAAAAGATCTATTGATTTAGACAAGGAGCAAAATTGCTACCTCATCCACAAAAGAAGATTACCAAAAGTTTCAACTAGCTTCAAGCCCTTCTCCTAGTAGGAACTCTCCTTTTTGGAAAAATAGATGGAGTATTTAGTTTCCAATGAGAATTCTTTTATTCCTTTGGAAAGTCATAAACAAGGCTATATTGATCACTGACATCCTTCGAAAGCACCATCTCAAGGTAAATCTAAATTGCCTTTCTTAAATGATAGACCATATTTTTCTTCATTGTACCTTTGCCGAGGCTATACGGCTTGCATCCCTTTTATCCTAAAAGTATATATGTTTGCCGAACAAGAAGTAATTAAATGGCTTTTCACCTAGTTCAACAAAAAGGAAGTCTTTAAGCAGTCCCTAATCTATATATTACCAAATTCTTCATTGTAGCATTATTTGAAATATGGAACAAAATGAATAACAACATCCACAAAGGCAAAATCCCTAACCTAGGGGCAGTATTTTCCCAAATTCAAACCTCTAGCTAATAGGATAACTTTGTGTGGCAGTCTTCCGTCTCAAAAGCCAAGTGCATGCAGAAGCCATTAACAAAGGAAAACTGCTTCAGTACTTCAAAAATTCAGATCGAGGGTTAGGAAGTTATCATTTGGCATGATAAAGGAAAACAAGCACATTTTCTATTAACCAATTCTTCTCAGCAACATGGTTCGTGAGTAGGGTTGGAAGGAAGACAAAGGGATCCAAAAATCTTTTATTCTTAAAGGTCATCATGAAAACCATTCATTGGATCTTGACATTCAATTTTCTTCAATCTTCCTTGCTCATATTCAAACTTCTCTTGCTATACTTCAATAATCATATTCCATTACTCATTGATCAAATGAACCTTCACCTTGATCTAGAGACAATCAAGCAGTATATTTTGAATCTAGCATCATCTTTCACCAATTTCCTTGTAGATACCATTTCCATTGAAGAACAAGCTAGATGGAGGCGTCTGAATCCTCTGCATCTCGCATTTAAGATGCACACCGTGCATCTCCTTAAAACACACCATTTTACTAAGTAAAATGCTGCGTTTTGACTTAATTTTTAAAAAGAAAAAAAAGGAATCCGCCCATTCGATTTTTAATGGAGAAGGCGACCCTGTACTTACCCACTTTGCTGCCATCTCACTCTCACACTCCCTTCTTTCAATTTCATCTTCTTATTCCATGAGTAAGCAATTATCAAATTGTACATTTTTTCTTACTTTCACCATCTCCTTCACTTGCTCCACTAAGAATGATCCACGTAAGATAGTCCTCTATCTGGCTCCAAGCTTAATGCCCATAGTCTTCATGGTTGAGCTCGACAAACTCCTTTTTCTCCACCATTCCCATACTTCCTCCATCACCATCCTCCTCACCACTAGCTTCCATGACAGTCCCTCTCTCCATTCCTACATCCATCGCATCTCCCAATCTTATCCCTCTATCTCCTTCCACCACTTCCCTTTCCTTCTCCGCCCACCCCCACCCACCTTACAGTTGTGCTGCTATGTTCTTTGAATTCATTTAGCTTAACACAACCAACTTGGCTTCCGCGCTCTAAGACATCTCACAAACCTCCAGTGTTGGAGCTTTGGTCATCGGCCTATTTTGCACATCTGCACTTAGCATAGGTTTTTCTCTTGGGATCCCCCTCTACTACTTCTTCACCTTTGGAGCCACTATTCTTTCCTCTTTCTCCCACTTTCCCAAGATTCATGAGCAAACCAGCAAGAGCTTCAAGGACCTCTCCATCAATCTTCACTTTCCACCTTACCCCCTAAACTCAAGGCCTTCTACATGGTGGAACTGTTGCTTGATAGAGATCATCCAGCTTACTAGGACATGTTATATTTCTGTTCACATATTCCTAAATCAAATGAAGTTCCAATGATTACGTGGCTGCTATATGCGAAGCAGCACCTAAACAAGAATTTTCTAGTGGAGGACATGAAGATGGTGATTGGTTTAGTGCATAGCGAGGGAGGTGTGCTCATGAATGGAGGTGAATTGAAGAAGAGAGTGAGAGAACTAATGGAGTCAGAGAAAGGGAGAGAGATGAAGGAAAGAAGCTGGAAGTTGAGAGACTTGGTTGTGTCTGACGGAAGGGTATTTGGCTGGATTCCATTTTTTTCTTTTAAAAAAAGTGAGTCAAAACATACCGTTTTACTTAATAAAACAATGCATTTTATAGAAACACACGATGTTACATTTTATGGAAATGCACGACAAGCATCTCGAATGTAAGATGCAGAGGATTTGGATGCCCATATGGAGAAACAAGTTCCTTACAATGTTTAGGCTATCTCCAACTTTAATCTTTTCCTTTTGTAATTCTTGTTTTCTTTTATGGATTTGGCCTTGTTTACCCCTCCCCCCCCCCCCCCCCCAAAAGAAAAAATAACATTTTATTTTTTTAATTTTTTAGAGTAATTAGCAAAACACACCCTATCAATTTTTTTATTTCAAAAACTAAACTCCTTTTGAAAACATTTTTTAAACAAGCCCAAAAATTTGTTGTTGTTTTTTTGTGTATTTTTGTTTTATTTTGTTTTGTTTTGTTTTTTTAGGTTTTTCTTATGTTAGTAGAAGCAAGAGTAACTCATGGATGGTCAGGCCTTTAACTAAAAGTGCAAAAGGCCCTATAGTTTGGTAGTGCCTTGATAGAAAAATAAAAAGGCTTACCATTTGACAAGGCTTTAATTAAAAATGCAAGATGGGCTTGTCATTTGACAAGGTCCTAACAAAAAAAATAAATGGGCTTAAATTTCACATGGCTTTGATAGAAAAATAAAAAAGAGGCCTGTTGCTTGACAGGGCTTTAAAAGAAAGGTAAAGGGGTTTGTCATTGAAGGGCTTTGATAGAAAAATAAAAAAGGCTTGCCATTTGACGAGTATCTTTGATAGAAAAATAAAAAAGGGCTTGTCATTTGATAGGGCTTTGACAATAAAAGGGGCTTGCCCAAAAAATTATAAAGGGCCTATCATTTGTTTGCGCTTTGATTGAAAAATAAAAAGAGATCAATCGTTTGGCAGGACTTCTACCAAAAAATAAAAGGGGCCTGCCACAAACCTTTGATAGAGAAGTAAAAAAGACCTTCTTGTGCTACGAAAGCATACATACAAGTTTATTCTTATGGAGATTTGCTACAAAAGCATATGCACAAATATACGTATCACATAAGTAATACAATGATGATAAAAGTATTATTCTTACAGAGATTTGCTACAAAGATAACTGGTAAGTACTATAGTTATACCTCTTAACTAAACCAAATCAACAATAAACAATAATTAAAATAAAACTAAATTGAATATATAAAAATAACAAAATGAAAAAAATAGATATTATACCATGAAACCTAGAGGGTTGTGATTGACACAAAATATGATAAATTTTCGTACTTGTAAACCTACAAATCATAAATAAGAGAATAACAAAATGCAAGGAAATTCCTATTCATATACATAGGAGAGGTTTCTACAAAAATTTTAGCAAAACCTTTACTAAAATAGAATTGATGACCAATTAATCAAAAGACTTATATATGTCATAGTTAAAGACCAATTAAATCTTAGATTGTCTATAAGTTCAATAGTTGATTTATTATATGTAGCAAGATAAGATGTAAATCCCCTATCCAACATTTTATTTGCCATTTATCTTCCCTCCTTTAATCTCTCCTCTCATGTGAACCCAGAAAACAAAATTCTAGCCATGGTTAAGAACAAAGGGAAATGCAATATGTTAACCTCAAAAGCATTATTATTATTATTGTTAACAAAATTTTTATCACTTTTATTGTTTTTAGATTGGGTAGCAAGTTAACTTGAATATGTACAAAGGACAAGGTATTGTAAGGTATTGTTTATCTATGAATTTTATTATTATTAACTTATTGGAATTAATTAAACTTTATAGTCTTACAAAAATGTTCTTCTTATTATTCTTGGATCTGACTAAGGTCATCACTTAGTGTTTGTTTCAATGATTCGCTTCATATAAAGACCATTTGGCTAATTAAGAAGTGGTGCATATAACTTTGATCCTTGAAAGTAAGAAAAGCTTTTATACTCTAGGCTAGACCAATTGCTCAGAAATAGGAGTATTCATTTGCCCGTTAGACTTAAAGGGCTCAACTCAACTCGACCTAATTGAGTCGAGCAAAAAATATAAATAAGCAAAACTTTAACAAAACTATACCAAGTTAGGTTGGGCTACAAGCGAAAACATATTATATCCAACTTGACCTAGTAGTTACTATTTTTTTTTTGTTATCAATATCTTGCTATCTTATACTATTATTTATTTTTATTTCATCTGACTCTCTCTGCAAGCTGTAGCTTTCATTATTCATCCATATCCCCCCTACTTCTTAATTGTTTTTGCTGTTGACGTGTATGCTTCCTAACATTTTTTTTTTGTTGAACAATAAAAACACACAGGTTTACCTAAAGCTAATTATGCTAGTGTAACTTATATTTTTCTTAATAATACTAAGCTATTTTCTTATTGAAATTATTTTATCGATGAAAATATGAGGGCTCCAAAAGTCCATTGTTTTGAAATTTATGCTAATAAGTTTATAAAAAAATATTTTTACGTTGTAAGTATCAGTTCATAAGAAAAAAAAAAATACTGGCCCGAGCGATCTTAAACCACCTTAGTCCAACATAAAATCAGATTTGCTCGAATCAGGTCAAACCACAATCATAAAAACAAATTCAATGACTTAATTGAGTTGGGTATCGAACCTACTAAATACTCAACTCAGCCTGACGCAACTCTGCCTATAAATAACCCTACTAAAAAATACATGGTTACCAAGCCACGGTCCAAACATGAATAACGCAATAGGTAGTCTAGCTCTATGAAATAAGAATAGAATTGGAGTGTGATCTCGGAATAACTGATTTAGGCCTAGCCCTAGACCAATTAGATTATACATATATGTTTGTAAATGCACAAAAGCAGAGTCAGGTAATCACAAATGAAGTAACACTAGAAAAGTAACTTTGCAAATTAGTTCAATTGAATATTTTACTGCAAAAATTAGAGTAAGCATAAAATCAAAACAGGCAAAATTGATTTCAAGAAGGTTATGAACTTATTATAGCCTGAAACCTAGGGAGCCAAACAGAACTAACGATACTATACTGTGATATACCTATTTGTTGGTATTCTCGGCAAAGCCAAACAACCAATGAACCAAGGAATACAACAATGACCAAAAATGCAAAACTTTGGACTTTAAGTATTACAACATTTACCTGAGAGACTAGAAGACCCGAAGGATGAAGATGATGGAGAGGGAAACAGGAAAACAGGGTTGTGAGACAAATGGCGTGGAGGACGAAGAAGCAGTTGGAACCCAACGGAAATGGTAGCCCGAGTGCAGGGGACGAGTTGTGAGCTTGATAAAGGGGAACCAAATTTGCTGGAGGTGACGGATGGTGGTTCTCCTACAAGTAGATAGTGGAAAGAATGGGCAAGAAGAATCTTCGTGTAACCAGAAAGAGAAATGAGAATTGAGGGAGATGATAAATATCATCCCAGCAATAAGCTTCGGGAAAATATGGTTCATTTTCCGGTTCTTCTAACTCTTCTTTCTTTTCCAATTGCTTAGCCAGCTACTCCACTTCTTGCACATCATTACTCAGATCAAAGGGTGCAAAAGCAGGATTGTTTCCTTTAATTCTTTATCTTCACCATACTTTATAATCATCAGATGCCCCTAATGTGCGCCTTCCCAGTTCAATCTTTCGTTTATATATAACATTTTTCCATGCTTCTCCAACCCTCTAATTTAAAATTTTTTCGTTGTTGATTCATTAAGCAAGAATTGTATCACCTGGACAGCTTCTTCTGAAGGAACCTTTTGTAGGAAGGTTAATTGTCTCAATAATAGTGTGGGATTGTAGTTTATGCACCTGCGTGGCCCCCCTGGGCAGCACGTTTGGTATGTCGCAGCAAATTATTTCTTCACCTCACCACCTGAAATGGCGGTTATGGGATTAACTTGATAATGTTCCACCATCTGATATACACTAATAGCGTCCAGATCGCTTACCCCCCCCCCCCCCCCCCCCCCCCCCCCCCCTCCCTCCCTGCGGATGGAAATATCATCAGCCCGTAGATTGCCGTTGCTAAAAACTCTGTTGAAGACAGTCCAATTTCCCTTTCCACCATATTGATGTTATTTGGGCTACTTATGCTATATTTTCATCAATGGATTGTGTGTTTTCCTATATCGTTGACTTCACCTAATAAATTAAATCCGTTTCTCTAACATATAGTAGAAATAAGTACTGTTAACTCATTTTTCAAATGCATTCCATCTTATTTATTGCATCTTATCATTGCACATTATAACTGTTAACTCAATTACATCTTATCATTTCATATAACATACGAGCCAGTGTAAACATAGGTACTACTAGTACACAACACTGCAGCACAACCAACCCAAAGAAGCATCAACGATTGTTGTTTTTCCGAGCCAGCTCCCGTGCCATCTCCCTGAGCTCCTCAGGTGACGGAGGCCTCGGTGCTTCCGGGGGATATACAACGTAAGACCGCTGCAACATGAAAAGAAGCAAATGTAAACAACACTATTAAAACAACCCCATCCATCTTCAGTGTAAGAATTCAAAGCCATCAATAAAGATTTTTTTCTATTTTTTCCCATTTACGCCAGGCAAAGAGAAAAGATTTGAAGTATACTTGACTTACAAAAAATAAGTAGACCATGCTAATCATTAAGAGATATTTAAGTATGTCAAACAAACTTTTTAATGAGACGTAGATGGAATCAGTGTTCTTCGCTGCGCTTCATGAGAACCATTTATTTGTAAACAAATATAAAAAATGTAAAGAGGGAAGCCCCCCTATTTGGGGGGTTGCTCAAGAGGAGTAGCACAACAAAGACCCCATATCTACTTACATGTCAGTTCACCATTAGCGGAGTCTGAGTATCTTATATAGACCGTCTACTGAAGGAATCTCTTGTGCAAAGAAAGTATCAGTTAGTAAAGCTTCCACTTGTTTCACAGTTCTTCTGACAGTGAAATACAAATGAACATGCCTAATGGAACATTCTGATCTTTTTTGAAGTGCACAAATAGTGTGCACTGCTACAGAAAGTTTAACCCTAATAGTTTTCAAGAAATAAAAGCAATACATTCCTTGCTATAGATATTTCAACTAAAACAAATAACTAATTGAAGAATCAAGAAATCATCATCATATTTCACTCAATCATCCACTGGCAATGTCAGATAATTCATCATAACAAACAAGTTACAACATACAATGCATATATACAACACATGATGTAGATGTGTTGACAAAAACATCCAAGTATACTGTATTCGCTCAGCATTGATTTAGATGGCTGTGAAAGTTCATCCCTCAGAACTCATTGACACAAATTATGAACATTCACAACAGATGAGAGAAAGGAAACCGATTTAATTCCAGAGATCCATTCACTGTCATAAGCCAGAAAATCTCCAAAAGAATAAAGAACAAGTAGTCAATCTGGTAAAACTGAATAAATTCAAAATGTCTCTATCTACTAAAAAGACTAGATGAAGGTGAAACCAAGACTCAGGACCCTCGGTAAAAGAAACAAAAACTCAATCATGACCAATCAAGCATCATAATTAACAACACTGAGATCCTCCCAGAACCAAAAGCATCTCAATTACTCAAGTAAAGCTTGTCTCTTCATTAAAATGCATAGCAGAACCTCTCAGAAATACAATTTTTTTCCTTTCCCCCACCCCAGAGGATTTCGCTTTACAAGACCACATTACTATAAAAGAATAAAATCAGTTTAATAATTTTCATATCAAAGAATTAGTTTAATGAGGGGCTTGGAATTTTAAACAGCGAACAAACTTATCCAATCCCAATAACCTAAAAACCAGTTAATAATTTGCATATCAACAGAAATATAAACAGTAAAAATTCATAAGCTATACATAAAATTCACCTTAAAAAAAAAAAAAAAGGAAGGGTAGAAGGAAATTACATTTCCCATGAATCTCTGGAGGTTCTTTGTATTGTTCGCAAAAGCGTACATAAGAACGATGGGAACAGTCACATAGATCCCAAACTTAGCAATCTCCAGAATTCCCTTCGAAGTGCCCAGTGAAGACATCTTCTCGGAAAATCGAAGCTCTTCTTCTGCTGGAAACCCACCACGAGTTTAGAAAAAAGGGTGTATGACCTAAAACCTTACAATATCCGCAGATCGATTGAGAAAGAAAACCAAAGGGAAAGAGTCACGGACACGTAGTGGAGTTTGGGGGTGCCACGTATGCGCAATTGAATTGGGCCAGTCCAAATGTTAGGTGGCCCAAAGCGAATGGTTGAGAGGGAAAGGGCATAGTAAGTAGCGAAGGAGGCTGCCATCAAAACGCCGGGATTATGCAAGCCCAAAATACATACCCAACTTGATTGGTTTGGGCCTATTTAGTACACTCATGGATCCATCTGTATGCAAAGATAAAGCGGTTATAATATTTTTGAGAGATGTAATTGGCATAATTTAATTGTAAACTAAAAAATATATAATTCTCTCAAATTTTATACCAAGATTATAACTATTTATCATTTATCATGGCCTAATTTTGATTCAAGTGATGCATAAAATACTTATAATTAATTAGTATTTTTTATTGTTATATTAAATTATATATATGGGTAATTTTTTCACTAAATAATAAAAGAACATACACTCAAATATAGTGTCATTAGTATGACCTAGTTACATTTTCAACAAATTATAAAAGGTTTTAAGTTTAACTTTTTAATGCTGTTATCAATATGCACTTGTTGGGCAATAAATTAGAATTATTTAGCCAACAAAGAGACCGACATGAATTTGACTATAAGGAGGGCAACATTCAAACATTCGTACATAAAATGAGCATTTTCTGTTAGAATCTTGTCTATAAAAGTGGGCTGCGCCTAGCAAATTCCATCATTCAGCTGAGTAACGACTTTTTACTTCTTCACATTTTACTGTTAAGTCAGGTTCGCCGCAATTATGTAGTTGGAGAATATATATATATATATATATATATATATATATATATATATATATATATATATATATATATAAAAGGGTGTAAGTGTATATAAATTTATTTATTTTACATACATTTTCTTTTAATTTGGCTCCCTTGTTGTACTGTTTCAGGAGGAACAATCTGAATAGTCTAAATTTTATTTATTTTTTATTTTGACATATTTTTGTTTGGCACGAGGTAAAATATAAAATAAAATAATCTTTCAACTATATATTAAAAAAATAGTGTTTGATATTTAAAAATAAAAAAAAAAATTTTAAGTCATCTAAATCGCCTGCTGCTAGCAAGTAATCTGAATTCATCCTCTTTTCTTTTTACCTTCTTTGATTATATTATATATAGTCTCAATTTATTACAGAAGATCCGAACTTCTCATTTTCCTTTATTTTTAACTCTTATGTTTATAGTCTTCAGTTAAAGAACAAATCTTCTAAACCACAATAGTACACCAACAATGTTTATATATATATATATATATATATATATATATAAAAATTAAATATATTTATAAATATATATATATATATATATATATATATATTCTAAAAAATTAAATATTTTAAAATCTTATTACATTTCCACTTTAGAATTTGAGAGGAGTTAGTCTACTCCTCTAGCAACAGTAAGTAACTATAAGTAAAATTTTAATTTAAAGATTTCCTCTAAATTGTCTACATACCTCGTTACTCTATCGCATTTTAGTAGTTTCAAACTGTGCTCTCGAAAAGTATATTCGTAAAATTATTTAAAATATATATTTGATTTTGGAAAAGTCTAGGACATCCACATATGTAATTTGGCACTTTAAGAGTAATCTTACCTTACAATGTATAAATGTGCCATGAATAATTCTTGTAAATATCATTTTCTTCAAAATTATTTCTCTAAACTCTCAAACAAACATACACTATATATGCAATTCATTTCACTTAAAATTAAATATGATTCTTTTAAAGGAAGCTTGATAAAATGGAGTAAGGACATGTGGGTGTTATGGAACAAATTGCATGCAATTAATTATTTAATTTTGACCCGATTGAAAATTAAATTTACGTTGTATCTTTTCAACAAAAATTAGAAATAAATATTTGCAATCAAGCCTGTCCACGTTAATCTAATACTATTTCCAAGTAATAATACAACTTATGACAACATGGAACATTATTTCAAAGTGGTGTCATACATATATGTGTATAGTATGTTAACTTTTACATTGTTTTGTGTTTATTAAATTATGAATTATTTAATTGAAAATAAAATCAAGCAATCATTGCAATTTCTTTTGCGGCTCTATATCTCAATCAAAAGGCCATCTATTTCTTTGAAGGGGCGTTTTGGTGTTTGCGTCTCTCTCTCTCTCTCTCTCATTAAATATTATGTGTGAGAGAGAACATAGATTCTTTGAATTTATTTTCTTTCTAAAGTTGGGAAGTTCCGACAAGGATAGAGTGTATTTTGAATTTTTTTTTAATTTTAAACTAAACTCACTTACTCCATCTTCCTACTTTCAATTTTTACTAATTTCAAGATCCTCCAACTTTAGAAAATCTTGATTCGTGTAAGTAATATTTGAATATGTTGGAGTATATTTTAATTAATTTGAATTTTTTAATTTAATCTAAAATGGATTATATATGAGTTAGAAGATTTACATGATTGATGTAAACAATAATAACAATATTAAGGCGGAATTGCAACTATTATTTTAATATTTACCCCCAATCACCATGTTATCGTTATTTATAAAAAATCGTAATTTATCCTTTGATATATTTGGTCCATTACAATAATTCTCTTTCATTAAAACTAGACTATCAAACTGATTAGTTTGTGATTACAGAGAAAATGAAAATGAATGTAGATGAATTAGTGGAGAAAATAATAATCTTTTTTATTTTTTTAAAAAAGAGAGCATATACAGTGCACATGTATTCGACTAGTTAAATTTAAATTCTGATTTAGATAGTAAGAAATTATTGTAATAAACTACTAAATTAAGGCTTAGTTATATTTTTTTTATAAATTAAGAAAACATTGTAATTGAAGGCATATAACATAGAAGGTAAGTGAAATTTCTCCTAATATTAATTTCCAAATTTAAAAGATATATTAAATACATATCATGTTCACTTTGTTTAGTGAACGTTAGTGAGATTTAAATTTTTTTTAATTGAATAAAAAATAAAATAATTCTCAAATTAAAAAAAATAAATAAATTATACTTACACTTTCATTTTTTATATCACTCTCATTATTTAAAAAAGAAATACTTCACTCTCTCCTCAATTATAAAAATTCAAATTTCGTTGCGCGACTTCTCACTAAAGCACCTTTAATTGCCTGGTCTGCGTCGAATGGCACTTTCAGAACAAACTGACCATCTTGTTGTCCATGATGAAGCCAAATAATTTACAGCAATGTATCTTATATTCTATCCCTAATGGCGATGGCCATCTAACAATCCCATCTTATTAGTCCAACTCCACAAAACGTCCCCACTAGAATCAAAGCAATTCTTACATATATTCGATGCGTCACGTCATTTGTATATTTTATAATTTAAATTTATTTTACACGTGGACCTACTTATACTACATATAACTCCATTTATACAAATTCAATTCTATCTATTAATTTTTTGAAGTGTATTATACTTCAAGTATATCTAAAAAATTTTTTAAAAATCATTTCAAGCAACAGGACGCTGTCCACACATCAAATCACAATAAAGAAAACTCAATCGCTTATGCTTTTACTTTTTTTTTCATGGCTTAGCAGAAACTGCTTTTCTTTAATCTAGATATTTGTTAACCTTCATGATGTGATTGCTTAAAAGAATCAACTTACAATGACAAGAGACATTTCACCTTGTTCAAACTTTATTAGTTAATTAGCTATGTATTTAGCTTAGCTGATTTATACTAATCAAATTGATTTCCTCTTCCATTTAACTTACTATATTGGCCTCTGGTGGAAAAGAAATCATGCATGAAACAAGCTAAACCATACACTTGAGTGGGTATGGCAGTGTTTTTATATTGGGTATGGAGTCAATTCACTTGAGCGATTTGAAGATTGAAGTATATATAATCAAGTGACTATTAATAAAATAATTTAATGAAGTTAAGTTTTTTGAATTTGATCATAGATGTTTATTATATTATTTAATCTTTATAGAAAGTAAGATCAATTTATTTTACAAATCCACACGCGGATATAGATTTTTTTTTTTTTTCATGATACAATATAATATTCATTTGATTTAAATACATAATCTCTCTAAGTGTATTAAAAATCTTAATTGAGTCGATGTTGTTCTTCAAAAGTTTAGAAATAATGCAATAAGCCCATTTATCTTACTGTCGTTCTTGTAATAACAAAAGATAATAATAATTCAAGTAACTCACTTAACATATATAGATGGGATTCAAGTCACATGGATCCACTTTATGAAAAATACTCAAGAGAAATTATATTTCAGTCTTATGATTTATTTCCCAATTCATTTTTTCTGTATTTGAGTAAACTTCAAATTTAATTTAATTTTACTTAATTACTTATTATTTACGTATTTTATATAATTTAAATCACATTCTTATATGATATTGTTTTAACTCACTATACACTTGAGTGGGTATGACCCTGTTTTAATATTTGTTATGAAGCCATTTCACTTACAAGCCTTGTGTTCCAAAGAATACAGTATAATTAAACAATTATTTAATGAAGTTAATTTTTATGAATTTGTCAACAGTTATTTAATAAGAATTATATATATGAATAGTGTAAATTATTGTTGACTCATATATTTAATCTCTGATTAAGGAGTCATTGTAAATTACTATCATTATTATTTTGCATTAGTTGTAAGCACCTCAAGAAATAATATTGCAAGTCTCCTTTGGGGTCTTAATCAAAGGGGAAAAAATCAAGATTACGTCACCATCCATGATTGATACATTGTTTTAGAAGGCATCACAAATCCTACCAAAGCTTTCCGGCCACATATTCCATGCCACCAATCAATTAAATATAGAATAGTCACGAAAAAAAATCTTCTTGTCACGTCTGTATAAAATGAGGTTGATGTGCCTTGAGATTTTAGCGTAGTAGTGCAAGAATTAGAAGGGCGGGATTACGAGAGAGTTAATTTTAATTATAATAAATACAACAAAAATCAATCAATCAATAAATAAAACATGCTTTTAGTGAATAATTTTTGCAGCAAACTAAAAAAATGTCATTAAACTACAAAAATAAATCATATTAAAAGATTGTCATCAAAGGGATATTATTTCTAATTAAAATTTTCTGGGACAATTCAAGAAAAGTCATTACTATAGGCTTTTTTGCAGTGAAAAAAATGTTATCATGAAAAGTTTTTAATAACAACTTACTCTAAATTGCCACATAAAACTTTAATTTTCATTTTAGTGGAGAAATTAAAAATTTTTTACGCTAAAATTTTTAGTAGTAACTTTTATGCCATAAAAAAAACTTTTGTGATGAGAATGTTGGGTAATCACTAAAAGACATTTTAGTGACAATCTAACATCATTACGCGAAAGAATTTCTATGGTGACCTTATAGAGTTGTCATAAAAAATTTATAAAGTGTTTTTTTTATAGTAAAATAAGTTGAAATATTTATAAAGTTAGTTAGAGACAAGTTGAAGTTGCAACTTAATAAGTTATTGTGTTAGCTTGGCAATCTCAAGGGTTTAGTATTTGAAT
This sequence comes from Erythrophleum fordii, assembly GCA_032878935.1. NCBI lineage: Eukaryota > Viridiplantae > Streptophyta > Magnoliopsida > Fabales > Fabaceae > Erythrophleum > Erythrophleum fordii. The sequence continues at coordinate 28,404,651 of JAVQMF010000054.1, read as the reverse complement.
TTATTCTATGCCACTTAAGCTTAATAAGAAGAGAGTAAGAGATTCTCTCTTACATTTACAGTCCAATGATTCCCTCAAAATTCTTGACCTTTAGCATCATGTCTTCATCTACTATGACTATTATATCTTTAGGTCGGATTCTCTTTCCTTTTTCATCTTTTTTGTGATCTTAAATGTTGTTGTGTGGTTCATGGTTCGAAATTGAGATTGGAAGTATTATAACTCCACACTTTTCATTAAAGCTTGTTTCTAATTCGAGTAACATCAATGTATATATACGACAAGAAAATAGGTTATTTCTCGCAATATTTTTCCGTGAGAAAGTCTATTCTCAAGAAAATTCTCTTTTTCTCATGGAAATTCTCACTCAAAGCACACCGTGAAAAAACTAGCTGTAGGAAATTCATCTTTTCACAGGAAATTTCTGTGAGAAACATTTCTAGCAAATTAATTTAAGTGAGAAAAGCTTATGTGAAATTCGTGGTTTTGTCACAAACTTTCTCGCCAAAAAATAGGAGAGAAAATTCTGCGAGAATTTCTCATGGCTTTTCTCACGGTAAAAATCCACGAGAAAAGTTTTTCTCGCAAAAAAATTCTGCGAGAAAAATAAGGAGAAGTTTTTCTCTCGCAAAAAATTGTGAGAAAATGTAATTTTTTTATTATTTATGATGGAGAAATTCTGTGAGAAAAGTTCTCACCGAAAATACCACGAGAAACATGAAAATATTAAGTGTTTCCATCTTTCTGACGGAAAAATTCCACGAGAAATATTAGCAAGAATGTGTTTCTCACGATTTTTTTTCGTGAAAAAAATAAAAAATTTCGTATTTTGAGCTTTCTCACAAAAAAAATTCCGCGAGAAAACTGGAAAGATTGTTAATAAACACTACTTTTATACCTTTACCTCTGTTTGAATAATTACAACTTATTCAAATAGTCAAAAAGCACAGTGCTTATGTCTAGCCAACCAATAACAAAGCATTAATAATAACAAAACCACAAGTTTGTAATTTTTGTATTGAAAATATCCTAAAGTACATTAAACTTAAGACAAATATGTATCTAGCATTACAAGTTTGCATATCATAAGTTCATAATGTGACATAAATATGAATTTTAGGATCACTGTTCATCATCACCACCACCACCACCACTACTATTGTCACCATCATCATCATGGGTTGGTTCATCATTAGAAGTGCCACCTCTTTCAGTTCCTATACTCATATGAGCTATAATTTGTTTCATGAAAGCTTCCATCTTGTCTTCGTGCACCTTTTGTATCTTGGCAAGACTTGTCTCATAAATTTAGGCTTATTTTGATAATTTCTCTTCTAATTTCTTCTCAAATGAGGCCTCTAAGTGCGTTCTCATTTGTGAAAACTCACCAGGGCCATATCCAAAGTGTTGTGTGCCATCAAAAGTAAGAAGACCAGCCTCTGACCCAAACCCATAAGCACGACCTCTTTTGTTCTTTCTACCGACAACTTTGAGCCATATAGAACAATCAGTATCATCTGACCCTAACTCTTGAGTTTGCCTCATCTGCTCATACTGGCTCTGTAACAATAAAGAACAAATGAATATTAAGTACATAAACAAATTATAGTAAAAATCTTATTAACAAACAAGTTAAATGACTTACATAAGTGTCAGAGGCTTTTTTACCAATCTAACCTCCCTTCTTCTCATTGTGTTAGATCCTCTTGAATGCTTCTGGGATCTGAACCTCTCTACCCAACTCTATTTCCTACAACACTTAGTTAAAATATATAAGAATTACAACATTTGAAAGGAAATATTTAAAAAGAAATAATAATCCAAAAAAACTATCGCAAATAAAAGAATATTTACCATCCTTCTCTTATGCTCTGAAAATGGAACACGTCTTCCTTTATGTAGGCATCCTCCAATATTTGCAGCCCTGTTTGCCTTATTACATGTAGACTTGGCTTTGAATTCATCACTTTGCCAATACTCATCTAACTCAGCTCGACCTGTTAGAGATAACCAATCACCTTTGGTTTTTTCAGTACGAATATCTCTAAAGGATGCACGCATAATAGTGCTATACTTCTTCCTCCATATCTTGTAAATTCGTCGCTCAGTAGATGGATCCCAAGCACATAATCTCTGTATTAAAAACAAGCAAAGCTAATATTATTAATAATCAGAGTAACACATCAACTATATGTATTATAACTTACAAGATTATAAAATTAGCTTACTTTAAACTCTGCAAACCATAAATTCTTCACAATATCAAGTACTTTAGTAAATGTTGGCCAACCATGCTCAAACTTATTATGAATAATCTGAGACAATATAGTGACGGGTGGGATATGTGGATGAAACCTGCAAATGAAAAAAATGATGCAATAAAAGTAAAAATAATAGAATAACTACAGTACAAAAAAAGTTGCATTTAAAGAATTCTTACTCATCAATTCCGTGAGGTCTAATAACTAGTCGTCTATCACTCAACCTCGTCCCCTAGCTCATATCTAATGGGATGAAAAGATGAGCCAGCTGCATCTGCACTCAAAATATGTGTAGAAGGTATCTCTGAACCAATGAAAGTTAAGGAATCAAGTGGTGTTTGAATATGTGGAGACGGAAAAGAAGATGATGCAGATGCTGATCCAGGAGAGGTCCCAGCCTGTAAAGATAAGTGCGGAGATGATGACTGTACAACAAGTAATGGTATATGAATCGGCTCAGACTATCGTACAAACTTTCCTTTTCCTTTTTTGGGTGCAGTAGATCTTCCACCCTTATTACGACCTCTATCTGACATCTGGAGGGAAAAATGAAAAAACATTATCATTACCAACATTAGAAAATAAATTATGTAAGTTAAATAAATGTTAAATAATAACAACAAGCTAGTATCGAACACTGTCAATCACTTGTTAAGGAATAATCAGTAAGAGGATCTTCTTGAGTATTAGATGAGTCAGTATCTAATAGTTTCTCTTCTAAAACTTCATTATTTTCTTCTTCAATTTCACCAGTTGCATCAATAAAAGAGTCAACATGTACACCATCCACTTCTTCGCTTTGACCTATATTATGTCTTAGATCTTGCTCTTTAATGTTAATATCAACTAATTGAGGTGAACCACTGCTTTCATCTTGAAATGGACATCTACATTATCATCACCAAGGGCTTCAATCCTATTTCTTACTTTCGTTCTAATCACAACAAACCAACCATTTTTGTTAGATATCAATTTTGGATATGGTGTAAAGTATACTTGATCAGCTTATTAGGCAAGGATAAAATGGTTATTACCCTTATATCTTCCTTTAGCCTTGACTTCTATAATACCATATTTAGAGCAAACGTGAGTTCCTTGGTTAGTAGGATCATACCAATCACAGTTGAAGACTGTCAATTGCTTAGTTGATAGGCCAGCAAACTCTAACTGTATAATCTCCTTCAACACACCATGATATAAAAATTCAATTTTACCATGGCTATTTCCTTTTACACATACTCCACTATTGTTTATCTTTCTTCTTTTTGCCCAAGAGGCTATATGAAACTTATACCCATTAACAGACTATTGATCCCATGTATGTACAAGTCTTAAAGGACCCCAAGCTAACGAAACGAATAAAGCATCTTGTATTCAATTTGTAGGATTCAAAACCTAATCAAAGAACAGATATTATGAAAATATAATATAAGAAGTTTAATTCCATAACTATATAACTAATTATTCATAAATTGAATTATATACTTACATGAGTTTTGAACCAATCATGAAATTCAGATGAAATATACTTATCAATTGCCTCATTGGATAAGGTAGAATTCTTGGAAAGTAATGTCTCAACATAAAAACTACAATATACCATAAAAAAGTTAATCCTAAATAGTGAAACTATTACGACAAAAAGATAAATATATATATACTTATATATATGCACCTAAGTTATGAAATACTCTTACTTTAGAAAAGGTTTAACTTTTGAATAATTGAGAAGAACATACAATGTTATAACATTAACCTCATTATCAGTAAGATAATGAGTGTTACCAATAGATCTTCCATGAGGCTGGCCAGGATAGTTGAAAATTGAAATGGGAGGATGATCATTGCACTCCCCACCATCATCATTTCGAGGAACTCTCTTAATTCTTAAGTGAACATGTGACTCAAAGTAATAAGAACAAAAAGTTAAAGTTTTTTCAAGTATATATGCTTCACATATAGATCCTTGAATATGTGCCTTATTTTTAACTTTTCTCTTTAGTGTATGCAGAAATCTCTCAAATGGATACATCAACCTATATTGTACAAGTCCACCCACTGTTGCTTCGTACACTAAGTGAATAGGTAAGTGTTCCATGGCATCAAAGAAACCAGGAGGAAAAATCTTCTCAAGTTTACATAAAATGACAAGAATATTTTGCTTCATCATATTAAGGTTATTTAATTGTCATGTAGGAGCACAGAGATCTCGAGAAAAATGACTCAACTATATTAAAGTATTAGAAATCGAGGTTAGTAACCCATTGGATATGATTGGTAATAGCCTCTCTATGAACACATGACAATTATGACTTTTCATCCCTATTAAAGTGCAATTCTTCACATCAATACAACGTCCCAAGTTGGATGCATAACCATATGGAAGCTTCAAAGATATAATCCATTCGCATACTGCCCATTTATGATCCATATTAAATGTGTATGCTGCCTTTGGCTTTGTCATTTTACCATTCCCTTTATCCTCCATGTGTAAAGTAGGTCGTTTACAATACACAGTCAAATCTAACCTTACTTTCACATTATCTTTTGTCTTACCTTCCATATCCATTACTGTGTTGAACACATTATGAAAAATATTACTTTCTATATGCATTACATCTATATTATGTGGATTCAACAAGTCACGCTAATAGGGTAGGTCCTAAAAGATACTACGTTTAGTCCAATTATGATCTTGACACTATCCTCTAAAAATAGGCTTGGAAATTCAGTTATTTTAGGAAATATTCGAACTTGCTCATACACTTCTTCTCCTGAATATCTCAATGGTGGTGGTGAAGTCTCCATGGTATTCGTTAGGAAGTTTTGTTTATTTCGACGAAATGGATGATTTATTGGCAAAAACTAATGATGACAATCAAAATAACAAGTTTTTCCTCCATACTTCAATCGGAATGCCTTTGAACAGCCCATGCAAATAGGACAACCCAATCTTCCTGCAGTTTGCCAACCACTCAACATGCCATAAACTAGGAAATCATTAATAGTCCACATGAGGGTAGCCTTAACTTGAAATTTTGTTTCATAGAAATGTCATATGTTTGCACACCCTTTCCCCAAAGCAATTTCAAATCTGCAATTAGAGGTTGTAAAAAAACATCAATTTTACTTTTTGGATTATGAGGCCTAGGAATTATGATTGTCAAGAACATATATTCTTGTCGCATACACATACCAGGTGGAAGATTATATGGGGTAACAATTACAGGCCAACATGAGTAGGGCTTAGAACTCAAACTAAATAGAGTAAACCCATCAATACAAAGATCCAATTTGACATTCCTTGGCTCTAATGCAAATTCTGGATGAGTTTGATCAAAATGCTTCCAAGCATTTCCATTCAATGGATGCGACAACACACCTTCATCATGATGGTTTTCATGATGCCATCTCATGTACTTAGCTGAGGTATTAGAGGCAAACAATCTCTGGAGTTTTGGAACAATTGGTAAATATCACATTTGTTTATTGGGAACCTCCTTGAACCTCCCTTTTCCAACTCTTGCCTCCTTAAATCTAGCTTCATCGTAAAATTGGCATTCCTTATCATTAGCTACATCACCATAATATAATATACACCCGTTGCTACAGCAGTTAATCTTTTGATAACCACAACCAAGTTTCAAAATTAATTTTTTGGTTTGGTACAAGTTGGCAGGCATTTGGTGATTAGAAGGTAAAATTTCAGGCATCAATGTGATAATCTCATCAGTACATGCCTTTGGAATGTTATAATCAGATTTGATACTAAACAATCTTATAGCCACTGACAACACTGTATGATTTTGACACCCATCCTATAATGGAGCCTGTGCAGCTCTTAGCATGTCAATCGCAGCACTTGGATTTGGGTCTTCAAGCATATCATATCTCTTAAATGATGCTTCAGCCACATCCCTAACCATTTGTTCATATGGATTAAAATCCATATGAATGCTAGTCTTAATCGGAGCTGATGGTAGACATTCTTCTCTATGGTTATGCCAATAGTAATAATTAGGCATAAATCCTTTTTTATACAAGTGCATCCTAATTTCATTTGGCTTATGATACCTCATACATTTACATTTCACGCAAGGACATCTAAACATCCCTTCTTGTTTAAATATATTTAAATGACTTGCAAATTGAACAAGCTCATCTACGCCTGCAAAGAACTCGTGTGTAATCCTTTGACGATTACCCTCTATTCTATTATACTTCCAACGTCGATGTTCAGGAAGATCTATGAAACTTAAATGAAACCAAAAAATAAAAACATAAAAATTAACTTCATAAATTAGAATAATGATATTAACTAGTGTTATATTGTCTTTCATTTAAATGCTGCCTTAGTATTCTAAGGATGATAGCAAACCTTCATCAATTCTTATATCTTCTTCAAATAACTCATTTTTAGGAATAATGAATTATTATATTCTTGATTTTTGTATTTTTTAATTAAATGTAAATTAAAATACTTAAAAAAATAAGATAATAATGAAATTCTAAAAATAAATTTGTTTAAATTAAATTATGTAGGCATATTTTATAAATTGAATTATGTATAATTTTAAATAAATTAAATTAAAATTAAATATTTAAATATAAAAAATAAAAGTTCAATTCATAAACCTAGAAAAAAAATGACTAAAACTTACTCAATCTCCATAGACATATTCATCCCAAAAATAATTGTATATACAAAAGTAACATAATAATTATTTAAAAACTATCACATCAGTCCATATTAAAAAAAGTAATAGTTACCAAATTTTAATTTAAAGATATTTATAATAAAAAATTTTAAACTTTTTAAAATAATTCAAAACCTAACAATTTAAATTGTATGAAAAAATTATAATTTACAAGTTTAGAGTAAAAATTTTAATAGTTATACCTTTTGAAATAATTTTACAATTTAAAACTTATCATCATCAAATATGATTTCTCCACACAAAAAATTTATTTTAAAATATTAACATTGCAAATAAAAATTTTTGTCATTTTACTATACCCATTATGATAAACTATGCCATTTATATGGATTTTATATTTTTGTTATTCAGGTCTTTTTAAATAATAATACAATAAACTTAATAATAAAAATAACAAAAATAAAATAAAAACAAATATAGCAAACACCTACATTTTAAGCATATATTTCAATATACCTAAATTTTAAACATAGCATAAATAATAATTTAAAAAAAGGATAAACATAACAAAAACTTACATTTTTCATATAACCAATTTGTACAGCAAAAATCATTTCTCAGCAAAAATCTATTAACATTTCATCTAAACTTTGCACAGCAGAAAAAAAAAAAAAAAAGAGATGATCTCACCTTCCCTCCAAGCAATTAAAAGCCAATAAACACTGCTTTCCAGTGAGCTGTGGTGTGAGGATGAACTCCAAGAGAGATAATGGAGAGTTTCAGACAAACAAAGCACTCAAAAGATGCCGGATCTGTGCAAAAATGGAAGTTGCAGCACCGCGTGAACGAAGGCCAGCAGAAACAAAATGAACTGATGCAGGTGAGGGTTTCCTAAGTAGCGACATTTCTCATGGCATTTTCTCACGGAAACTTTCATGAGAAATTAGTAAAAAAAAAGTCTACATGGCACCTGAAGCAACTTCTCACAGAATGTTCCATGAGAAATAATTATCACAGAATATTCTGTGAGAAATTACTCCCAAAATTAAAAAAAAAAATTGCCAATTGGATTTCTATCAATTTTTTTGACGGAAAATTATCGCGAGAATTGTTTCCTACCTTTTCGCGCCACCATTCTTACGGTATTTCTCATGAAATTCTCTCTATTTTTTCTCTCACATATTTTTTCATGAGAAAATTCAATGAAAGGGGTTATTCCGCTATAAAATTAGTGATAATTTTCGTGAGAAGTTGTGATGAAAATTATTCTACGAGAATATTCCATGATAAATTCATTATTTTCTTGTAGTGATAGCTACAAATTTGATCTACTACTCTCTATTCTGACTTATTGTGTTTAGTGGTTAATAGCTACATTGTTGTCATGCTTTTGGTTGTTAAGGTATTTCCTTTTAATATGTGTTTTCATTATTCCTTGTTATCAATTTTGCTACAATGGAATTCCACAATTTCCTGTTACCTTATTATTTGAAATTCTAGAGACCAAGTTTAAAGACATGATTTAATTCATTAGAAAGAAAAGTTAAAGGTCTAAGAGGGTTATTGTCTATAAATTGGTTCTTCTCATATTGAAGGGAATGTTGTTCAAACATCATATACATTTTTGACCAAAAAAAAAGTGAGTATGTTGGTCAAAGCTATGCTCAACTATAGGATTTTAAATAGTCCCTAGTGTTGTATGTTTAGCCTATGACTTTCTAATTGATTGTACATAATAGGTCTTTGAAATAAATTGCCAGCTTCATAGTCATTCATTTACTTATTTATTAAAAGAGAAAGAAATCCTTTTAGAGAATAAAAGATTGTAAAAATAAGGATGATGCTTATTGTCTTGTCTATTTTAACAAAATTTAATTAGGTCTTTGAACTCTGAGTAGGACTTGGTTTCAAATAAAGAAATTAAATTAACGTAATGGCTTGACGGTTCAAGTTTATAGCAATGACACATAGGTGGGATTACTATATTTTCTTATTTTCCTTTATCTTGGTTGGTTGAACTATAAAGACTTTAGTTATTTGAAATATGTCTTAGTGATTTTAATAGGGAACTCGGTAGTGGTGTAAAATGAATATTCACTATGTATATGAGGAATTCAATGAATGATCAAAGTGATGATATAGTGATAATTGTATTTAGGTGATTTTAGGGACATTCCCTCATTTGGGGATTATTTAGGAAAATGTAATGAAAATAGTTACTACATCGAATGTATTGCGGATAAATAATGTTGTCTATGCTTGTTTTTCTAATTTCATCTTGTTTCTCTTGTTCAAAATAATTATTAATTATTGTTCTTGTGCCTTGGGGACAAGTTTCATGTCTATGTTGTTTTATATACATGTAATTTCAATCTAACTCAGTCTGAATATTTGAATCATCTAAATAGATAATTTGCTCTGATCTTTGGAACTAGTTGAATAGTTCAAAATTGTTATACCAATAAGTTTTGATAAAATATTGCAATATGTTAGATGACTTTGAAATATGATAACACTCTAAATTTAAATTCTTTGAAAGTTTCAATATGTATATATGAATTTAATATCACTTTCTGATAAAGTTGTCTAATACAAGATTCTATAGTTAACAACAATGGTTGTTAACCTTAGGGCACTAAGATCTATATATTGTAGGCCTCCTACTCCTATTTGCATATTGTGGGCCTCATGCTCCTATTCGTATATTGTGAGCCTTATGCTCTCCTCCATTTGGTTTTGTTTGGATGATTCCTTCTATTATTTGTTATGATGACATTTTGACTATATCTTCTTTAAGCTACATCTTTATTTGACCTTTGAATATGAATTTGAGTGCACTTTAACATTTTTACTTGACTTGTTGGTAATATCTTGTTTTAAAATTGAAAAAAATAATGACAATCTGGAATTTTTACTATTTATTAAGTTATTGTAATCTTTTGTTTGCAAAAAACTCATGTGCCTATGACTTGTCCCTTTATAACATAAATGGTATTATCTACTCATTGAGTAACACCTTAAAAAATTTTCTTTCATTTTAGTCCCTATTAGCTTAAGAATTTTGGATATAATTAAGCTAATTTATAAAATAAAATAATATGAACTACTTTAGGAAATGAAGGAGTAGTACAATGAGTTATGGCAAGTTTAAGAATTCTAAATTTTTTTAAGAAATAGATGGAAGTGATATAGGGACTACCTTAAATGATTTTAAATTTTTTAGGTGCCCAAGTCTAATTTTATCCAAGATACATTAAAAAATTCCAACACCCCTATCTTTTCTTCACTTTTTCAGTTTCTTTACCTCGTGAACGTTCTCAGCCATTGGTTTTCTTCTTTCTCCATTTTCTTTCATTTTTTTTTCTCTCAAACCTCTCCATTCTCTTTTGTTCTTTCTCTCCTCCTTCCCTTTAGCTACCTTGTATTTGTGAAACTAACCCCTGAACCAGCTGCAACATGTGCCCTGTACACCATCACTGATGAGACGTTGAAGGGGAGTTAGGATGGGGTCTTGAGCTTCAAGTGAGTTGCCTTCATTCCACTTCATTCCTCCCTTGATTTCTTGGTAAGAATCATATCCTTTCCTTATTCTTTTTGGTTGCTGAAGTTTAAATTTTGCTTTAAGGGAATTAGGTCTTTGAAACTTGCTTCATTTTTGTGCTTCATTAAGGGAAAATGTCCATCCAAGATTTGGTTTGAAAATTTAGAAATTTAGGGCTTTCCTATATTAGTATTTACTCTACTTTCCTTATTTTTAACTCCTTCAAGTTGTAGGAAGGTGTTCTAATTTTTTTTTTCTTATGACTATCTAGGGGAAATTATGTTTAGAATTTTTTTTTTTGAGATGGTAGATTTATGAGTTAAATAGATTTAGAAATTTTTTACAAGCATAAGGTTCAAGAGAAATTTTCAAACTTGCAACTTGGTCTATTTTTTTGCATGGATTATGTTGGCTTAAGGTCTAAGTTAAAGGAAGACAACTTACTTTAACAAATTTTAGGAATGGAGGGTTTAATAATATAGCTTGTGAGTGGTAAGGGAATTTGAGGACTAAGAAAAGAGAATTTAATTGATGTTGTAACTTAGAAGGTTAAATGGTATGGCTAAGGAGATAGGAACCCTTATGTTAATTAGGACCTGAATATGGGTCTAAGTGGGAATATCTTATAGTAGAATATAAAAGTTGTATTTTAAAAGAGATAATAACAAATAAGAGTAACTTAACCTTATGTGATTTAATGTGTTGTTTAGTGACGTAAATTGTTTATGGGTATTAGAGGAGATTCTGGAGACAACCCTCTATTGAGTTCTTAGTTAGTTCAAGACCTAAGGGAATTTTGGTATCACCTTATGTTGTGAGTAAATAGTAATTGCTATGAGTAACTGTACTACTTGTTCATCATAAGTTAATGTATTTGTAAATGGATTTTGTTACGTTATGTCTGAAAAAGAATTACAAATTATTGTTATTGGAATATCTCAATAGTTGATTTGTTAGTTAAAAATACTTTGTAATTAATTATTTGATTATTTGATCCATCTTTTGTTAATGTGTTGTAGTGTTAAACTCAGAATATAGAACTTTATAGCTAACAATAATAATAGTTAGCTTTGATACACCATGATCTGAGCCCCAACTAGTAAGAGTGTTGCTAGCCCCATGTGTTGGCCACCACATGTGAATCTGTTTGAATTGTTAAGTATAAAATACCCATCTGTATAACTACTTTTGCGAGTGACATGTTTGTGTCTATTTGATTTGGTTTTGTTTAGATGCGTCAATTGTATTTTCATGATTGATTTTATGAAGATTGGATCATGCACATTATTGAAATTACTTTATGTAAATGATGAAAAACAAATTTACTAGGATACTACATTATTGCTCTTGTTTTCAATATAAATTTTAAACCGAAAGGTAGGTTATTAAATAAATAAATTGTGTTTCTACCATAATTAGTATTACTTGCTCACTGAGATTTGAACTTATTCCTTTAAATTTTTCTTTCATTACAGATAGTAGTGTGGGTCTAGAACCAACCCCCGTGGCATAGGACTGACAATTTTATTGTTGATGCTCTACGTGATTTTTGCTAGGGTCTTCTTTTGTGAAGTATTATTAGAATTGTATTAGGTGTATCGTCTTCTCTTGTTAGTAGCTCCACTAACGCACAGACAAAGTTTTCCCATCCGTATTGATTATTGTTTACTGTGGAGCTTTCTTAAATATTTTGCTGGGATTTGATTGTTTCAAAAAAATTTCGAGTAATCCTATATTTAGGGAAAACGCTATTAAAATTTTTACAAAAAATTAAATTAACTATGATGTAATCAATCTTCTTGTGATATTGTGTGACTCTTTCAATAAAGAAAAATATCCTTAAATGTCCAAGGATTTGTCTTACTTTATTATCATGCCTTTTATGTTTATCATTCTAGTTGATAAGGGGCTTACAAACGTGAGTTTCAGTTTATAGTCTGTGCCAATTACGCTTCATGTGGGGTTGTAACAGTCACCACTCATCCCTTTTAACATTTTTACATGTTGTAAAACTATAGGATTGGTCATGAGCTAGTATTGTGGTGAAGGTAAGTGGGTGATTAGCTCTCATGCCTCACATTAGTCCATGGGTAAGTTTTTTTTTCTTTTTCAATGTAACCAATCATTATATTCTAAAGTAGTTCCACAATTCCATGAGCAGGATTCTCCACCTCACTATGTATTGTGCAATTAATGGAATTAGAAAGTAGAGTAATCCTTATTGCATTATGGATTTTTGGACTGTTATAGAAATTTCAAGATATTCAACTTTAGGGATATTATACTAAAATGTTAGAATATAAGATTAACTTTATAATTAAACTGTCACACCGTGAGAAATAGAAGGTGACTAGCAAGGAGAACACGGTAAAGTTCATATCTGTAAGCCTAATAGATACAACCTATAATTAAAGAGGGTTTTTTGATGGTTCAATACTTAACATTATTGCATCCAAATTAATCACATTATCACTTTATATCTATATTAAGTATTCTTAACTTTTTGTAAGAATTTCGGCAGAATTTTTCTTAAAATTTAGACATCCCAATTTTTTTACAAATAGCAAAGTTCAATAACAAAAATTGTAGTGACCCAAAAAATATATATGAAAAATATAAAAATAATACTAATAAATAAAATAAAATAATATATACATACATAACAACAATAATGCTTAAAAAAAAGAAAAAAGGGAATTGAAGAAAAAATATTAGTACCCATTTCACATTCTTTTTTGTCTTTCTTTTTCCTTATTTTATTTCATTTCCCATTATTTCATTTTTTTATTCTTTTTTATTCCTTTTTCTTATTTTTTCCATCTTTCTTTTTCTTAAATTCTTCCTTTTCTTCTGCTGATACCCTTTATTGCATTTAGTCCTTTCCCTATCATTTTCATGCATGCTTCTCCCTACCATTTTGCTGTCATTTAGCCACCCTATTTTCTTATTGACGTTGCCTGACCTTCCCTAAGCCTTCTCCTCTTCTGTTCCATTGCTAGTGGTTTGTGAAGGTGGTTGTAGGGGGTGCCATTAGCAGTGTGGGTATACCATCCTATTACTTCCATATTTCTTCCTTTCTATTGCAAAATTCTTTAATTCTTGCATTTCCTTCCTCATTTTCAACCTATTCCTTCTTCCATAGGGTCAAATTTATGGCTACCTTCTCCTCCCTTTTAAGTTGGCCAAGAGTAAGTTAAAAAAGTTGGGGTTTGTTGTTTGATCTTCACAACTGCGTTATTTGTGCATTAATCTTCAATTTCTATCTCCTTAAGGTAAATTTTAAACTTAAACTATGGATTAGTAGCTAAAGGAAAAGACCTAAGTTCATGGTTAGTTGTAGGAATGAATGATAAAGTCTATGGAGTGGGCTTTTAGTCAAATACCCATTATTGAGTTAGATGGATATGAGGAGTTGTTAGTTTGAGCTTATATATTAATTTGGTGAATTATGGGTGTTATTAGGAAGCTTTGTGAACATTAACGATAAGGGAAGTCAGTCTTGCGAAAAGGACCTAGTGCCACAGGAGTGTTGGCACCATCAGTGACTAGATAATAAGTCTTAATATATCTTATGGGTACTTTCATTACTTGAAAGTTCATCATAATGGTAATTTGATTTTTGATTTGATCATCATGTGTGTAATCTTGTGGAATGAGCCTTTATGTGCATACTTTCTATGTGTTTGATCTGAGGACATGCTAAATTTTTGGTTGAAGTAATGGCTTAGCTTTACATATTAATATAATGGTGATAAGTGTTTCTAATATTATATCAGGCATTATCTTATGACTAAAGGGTACAAATTAATGACAGTAGGGCAGAAAAATGAGAATGATTATGGAGGAACCATCTTTTAGCATATTAGAATGATATTATGTTGATGTAAGAATGAGAATATGAATTCATAACCTAATTCTAATACTTGTCATGCCTTTCTCTGAATTACAATTGCAAGATTTGGCATTCCTTGTTGAATTCATTTTCAAGGCATATGAATTGATCCTTTGAAAAATTAACTCAATAAATAATTATTCAAATATTTATTTATTTAATTTTTACTTAGTTTCACATAATATTAAACCACTCGTTTAAGTAATTAAATTAAGCTATGTTAATTTAATTAGCATCAATATACCATATGTAATTCTCTTGTTATAAGCCCTTAACCCCTATAATAAGACCAGAATCCATGATGGAATGCTATAGTTATTAATGGAGACAATGGCTGAGGTGTATTATACTAGGTCATGGTAGGCTTGGGCAGAAAAGGAGCAGCTCATTAAGTGTTGCTACCCTTGAAAATGGTAAGGAGCTACAAATGAGATGTAGCCATCCCCAAAGATGTATACCCTGACATGTTAGGGATAAGTGGAAAAAAAGCTACCTATTAAGCATAGTCACCCACAATAAGGTAAGGAGTTGCCAATAAGGTATGACCACCACCTTATACAAGTGGAAATTGGTTCTCTCTTATAATTACCATATTAAAAGACTTAGATGTTTTAAGAATTAACTTATGCATATGTTTGAATTGTAGTAAATATTAGTTACTTAATTATGTTAGTTAATTTTATGCATTTCCTACTTTTGTTTTGGTATGATCCCTCTACTTTCAATTGTGGTAACTTGTTATTTGCTCATTGAGTTTTCAACTCTTTAAGTTTCGACATTTTAGATAATGGTGTTGGATCCAACTTGCTTCCATCATTTTAGGTTCAGAGGTGTTGGAGTAGTGAGCCCCATATTTGAACTACAAGAGTGTATTTTGTTGTAAAGAATTTTTTATTTAATATTGTAAAGTACTCTAGATGTAGCTCTACTTGACACAGGAAAAATTCTTCCTCCCTTTATTTTTGTTCTTTTGATATTTTGATAGTTGATGGTTGAGAGTAAAACTCTTTTTTGCTGTTGTTACTAGTTTCTAATTGTTTGTAGAAATTTGGGATGTTTAAATTTTTGAAACAACTCTACCAAAAATTCTATAAAGAACTAAGAATACTTATATTGATGCAATAAGACAATATGATCAATTGGATAAAGTAAGGTTTTATGTTGAACCATCGAAAGACCTCTTCAACTATGGTAGTGTCTGAAAGGCTTACAAATTTGAGCTTTACCTCACTCTCCATGTCGATCACCTCCTTTTTGCTTATGGTGTGTCAACACTAAAAGAGAGCTCTGCTCTCAACTACTAACTACTAAAATGTCAAAAAACAAAAAACAAAAAGAGAGGGAAATTTTGCCTATATTAAATAGAGCTATATCAAGAATGCTATACAACAACAAATCAGAATTCAAACACAAAAAAAAAAGGTAAATATACCTTTGCAATTCAAATGCAAGGATCACCACTCCAATGCCTCTAGACCTAGGATGATGGAGGTAAGTTAAACCCAACACCATTATCTAAAATGTTGAAATTTAATAAATAAGTTGAAAACTTAGAGAGCAAATAACATACTACAATAATTGAAGATAAATTATTATAACTAAGGTAAAAACAAAGAAATGCATAAGCATATGCATAAATTAGTCCTTAAAATATTAAGTCTTTTGACATGGGCAATCATATGAGAGAACTGATTCCACTCTCATTGGTAGCGATTCACTTCGTTGGTAACTCCTTACCCTATTATAGGTGGCTATACATAACAGGTAACTCCTTTTCCACCTACAACTAGCATATCATGGCATCAATGGGGGTAACTACACCTCATTGGTAGTTCCTTACCCTATCATAGGTGGCTACGCCTAACGGACAACTCCTTTTTTACCCAAGCCTCCACTCACTTATCTAGATGCACCTAAGCCAATATCCTTACTAATAGCTATTGGATTCTACCATAGATTCCCATCTTATTATAAGAGTTAAGTGTTATGTAACAAAAATTGATTACATGTGGCATGCTAGTAGTGATTAAGTTAGTGTAACTTTATTAAAGTAATTAAATAAGGGATTTAGTGCTAAGTGGAAACAAGTAAGTAGATAATCAGATAAATAAATGAGTAAATAATTGATGATTTAATTGTTTAAAAGCTCAATTCAAATATGTTAAAATAGGTACAACAAAGAGTGCTAAAGTTTTTGAATTGGGTGAATCAGTTTTTAAAAGTTATTATTACAATTAGTTAAACTTAAAGGAAGGGATGACAAATATAAGATTCAAGTTATAAAGTCATACTTTTAACTCATATATCAACATAATATTGTTCTAATAAACTAACATGATGATTCCTCCATAATTATTCTTGTTTCCTCTATTTTCATTAATCCGTATTGCTTTAACTTGCAAAATAACACCTTATATAATATCAAGAAGTACTTATCACAATTATGTTAATGTATAGAGCTAAACCATTGCTTTAACTCATTTTATCATATTATCCAACCAAGCATATAGAGAGGATGCAATTAAAGCCCCATTCCACTAAGATTACACACAAGTTGGTTGAATCAAAATTCAGATTATCATTACCATCAGCTTTCAAGTAATGAAGGAACCCATAAATATGTTGTAATCTGTTATCTACTTATAGATGGTGTCAAACACTAAGGTGGCACTTTTTTTTTCACAAGACTAACTCTTTTTAATGTTGGTATTTGTAGAGCTTCCTAACAACATTCATAATTCACCAAATTATTATGTAGGCTCAACTAGCAATTCTTAACATCTATCTGACTCAATAATAGCTAATTAACTAAAAGCTCCACTTTATAACTTCATTTTTCATTCTTACAATTAACCATGAATGTAGGCCTTCCTATCTAATTACTAATATAAAAATTGAGTGCCTCAAGCAGCTAGAGATTGAAGATTAATGTATGAGTAACACCATAAGAAGGCTCTCATTAACCAATCCTAACCTTAGGCCTCATTTTCAGTCAAAATTGAAGGGGTTGCAACATTTTCAAACCTTGTCAAAGATGGAATGAAACAAAAATGAGAGGGGAAAGATAAGAATCAAAGCAATTAGCAACAAGAATGAAAAAAAAATGAGAGTAAAATGGCGTGGAGCTCACTGCGGCCCCTAATAGAACTCCTATGAACCCCTCAGACAACGGACAAATGAAGGGAGGCTTTAGGGGAAGCTAGTCGACGTTGGTTCTGGCGTCATGCCAATGGAGAAGCGATGGCAATAGCCATGGGAAGGGAGACGCATGAAATCAAAGGGATAGGAGCATTGGACTGTAGCACGAAAATAGAGAAGAAGAAGGAAGAAAGGAAAGAAGAGAAAAAGGGTAAAAGAAGAAAGGAGAAAAAGGGGGGAAGGAGAAAATGAAAAAGGAAAAGAAAAGGAAGAATATAGAGTAGATGCTAATATTTCGCTTATTAGATTTAAAGTGAGATGCGGAAAATAATTATTTTATTGCACAAAATTGAAAAAAAAAATCCAACACCTTATACTTCTTGTGATAATTTTTAAATTTAAAAAGAAATCTTAAAACTAGCTAAATCTTATTTTTTCTATCTAAAAAAATTTCTAAAGTACTTAATTTATTTATTTACTAATTTATTCACATATATATATTTATTAATATTTTATTATTACTACTATTATATATATTTTATATTATTATTATATATTTTTGAGTTATTACATAAACTGTGCAATTAAAGATTCGTCCGGCAGTGTGAAGGGATAGGTTCATCATTTGAATAGGCTTATAAATTGAAGTCTTCGCCACTTGTCGTCCTAGTCATATCTCCGAATTTGAGGAGGTGCATGACATCTTCTCTTCATACAAAAGCAACACTAATATCTTCCTTCTCTACCATTAATGCCATTGGCTTTTTCTTTTAAAATAAGCATGACATCATTAATTTTTTTTTAAAGATTTAGTCTATCTATTTCCGAAAGACTAAACTAATGTAACATATTTATGTGCAAATTGAGCAAATTTTTTTTTTAGTGAATCTCACTCTTTCCACATATGCATTAATATATTTTAAGAAAATTAAAACTGAAATAGTATAATTTTTTAATATTTACTATTAAATTTTATAATGATATTGTGTAAATAAACTTTCTTTTAAAGAAGTCAAATCAATAATGCAATGTTAAGTTAACAAAAATATTAAAGTGTCATGTTTTTATTAAAATACTACCTTGGGATAGTTAGGTTGTTTTTTACTTCTTAATTTGATGTTTAAATTTTGATTGTTTTACATCTTGTATTTTGCTTATGATTTTTCCATAAGCATATAGTGTAGACTTATCATAGTCCTTCCCCTTTGTTGTCAGTTTTCCCTGCATTCTCATCCCAAAAAAAAAAAGAAAAAGAATATCTGTATCTTTTGGTTGAAAAAATAAACTTGATAACATTTACAAAAATTACACTTAATTTTTTTATTAATTTATTTATAAAAATTAAATAAATCTAGTCTACAAAAAATTCTCTAGAACATTATTAATTAATATGAATATTGACTGGTAGGATAGAACGGGAATGTCCTAATCAAAAGTATTAATCATGATAAACAGTGTTGTTACCAAAATTATTTTATACCCAAGAGGGACAGTGAGGATGAAATGAAAATGCTGTCACCTTATAGTCTTCTAGTTTAGTGCCGCGATCGGCCCCGTTTGCGTTGAATTGCTTAAAAGTAATGGCCGGGAGCTAAAGAATATTATTTGATCAAATTAAGATTCCAGAATCCAGTGAAGTAGCCTTTGAGAAATACTTTCCTTTAGTGGTTTTATAATGACTTGTCACATTATCATGCTTGCTGCTTCCGCTCCACATACCTTTTGCACTAATAATAATAACAATAATAAATTATGCTTTTTCTCTTAAATTTTATTAAAATTATACAAATCTCTTTTTTATTTTTAAAAAATATAATATAATATAATTTTAAATTTTTTTAACTAAAATATCTTTTATTATTTTATATTTATGTTGAACTTTTTTAACAAAAATTAAAAGCCATGTTATTTAATAAACTAAATATATCTCATCTTCATAGATATTTTTTGTCAAATTATGTCCAAATGTGTATAAATAAATATAAAAGGAGTAAATTTTATTTTCATTGAATTTAGGATGGAAACATATCAAAGAGCCCGATGGGATTTAACTCTCATTGGAAAGATTTTTTTGAAAAAGATTCCGAATGTGGCTACAATTAAATCTTTAATTAAGAAAGAAAGGAAATGTGAATCCAGATCCTCTACTCTTCTTTTCCTTACTTATTTTTTATTAATCTTAATATAAATCGTTCAAATTAAATTTGAACTGTTTAGATTTGATACTTTTAATCTTTATATTTTGATATTATTTTTAATTTTAAAAAATAAAAAATTAAAATAATCTTTTAACTATTATATTTTAAAATACTAATAATTTGTTAAAAATTTTAAAAATAAAATATTAAATCTGGACCGTCCAAATCAAGTCTGGACGATCCAAATTTAGAAAAGTACCTAGTAAGGGATCTGGACCCAGGAAATGTTTATCAGATTTCTATTAATAGTGCTGGGGATAATTTGTTTATTTTCAATTTTTGAAACAATAAAGATTACATGAGAATCTCACGAGATGGACCTTGGACTGTTATGGGATTTCTGCTTAATATTCGACCATGCTCTCTATTAATGGCTATACATGAAGTTGACTCGCATTCATGTATATATTGTGTACAATTCCATGGTTACCAGGAGAAGGCATGACGAGGAAAAATATTATCACTCTGGGAAGTAAGTTGGGAGAGATTATTGCATTTGAAGATCCTTTACTGCATTGAGGATTTACTAGAAGCTTCGTTCATGTAAGGGTGGAAATTGATATTAGGAATCCTTCATTGGTGGTATTTTGGTTCCTAGGCTTAGCCACCTCATAATTTCCTAAGAAAGGAAATCAATTAATTAATAAAAGGGTTATTATTTAACTAATTATTAACAATTTGAATTTTGTTTTTTGAATATTAAAATTCAAAAATTATACGGGCTAGTTAGTATTTATTATAAGATTATTTTATTTTTAATAAAAGAGAGGAGCAAGTTGTCAAATTTTGCAAATTTGATTGTGCATTAAGGGAATGATCAATTTTTCAGTAAGTGATCTCTCTCTCCCCCCTTTTCTACATAATTTCTCTAAAGAACACAGTATAAAACCTCCTTCAATCTTCTCACCCTCTCTTAAGATTAATTTGTAATATGTAGTGAAAAGTAACTTGAGATTTTCTGGTAACTCTGGTTTTAAACATATGGGACAAAGAATTTCAAAAAGATCCACTTCTGTAATATAAGTACCTCAATCTTCCATCATTGGCATCAAGGCTTGGTTAGCTCCAAATTTTCTATGCTTGTATGCTTTTCACGTACTTATATCAAGTTGTTTTCATGCACTTGCTTTAAATGAGGTGTGAAATGCATGAGGGTAGAAATTGAACCTTAAAACCCTTCTAATGGTGAAATTTGATAGAGACCAAATCAAACCATGAAATTTATACCATATGTAGCCTATATAAGAAGAGTTTGTGGTAGAAATTTGGTAGAAAATAAATTAGCTATTAGGGAAAAATCTAAACTTTAAGGATATGAAAAAAACAATGGTGGAATAGTCAACTTTTAAGGGATGACATTCTCACCACAAACCACCAACTCGTGCAAACCATATATAACTAAAAATGAGCTTTGCAATTGCACTAATTTTATTCAATTTAGATAAAAATTGAGTAAAATATAACAATTCAAAATGAGGACCTTAAATCTTTTTTTGTTTTTTGGGAAAATTGTGTTCAACTAGCCTACTTTCAAGGGTTGTTATTTTGTCTTTAGACCACTAACTATGTAAGCCTTATGCATTTGGAAAGTTCATTTTACAAGTTTTTCAAAGACAAAATTTGCAACTTGGAGCCTTGGGTAGGACAAATACAACTACTTTAAGATATAGTAGTCAAGACAATTGTGGATTCACCAATATACTTGGGATAACAAACTCAAGCAGGTGAAACAGTTGAAACTAGTTGAATCTAAATATAACATTCTACAACTTGAGGTTTAACTTAAAATTGTTAGTTAGAATGAATATCTTCATATCCTAAATTTTTTTCCAACTACTCTTTAAAATTTACTATGTTGCCATCATCATTCATGTTTGATAGGTAATTAAGAGGCTTTACAGCGATAACATTAAGCTCAGTTGAGATCAATGTAATTATAACCGAATTGGACTGTGAACCAAACCTTGATCCGATCTGAACAATCCATCAAACTAATACTTTTAAAAACCAATTAACTTTGGTCAAAAATCGGGTTTGACTAGTAGGTTTTGGGCTAAAACAAGTGCAAACGAACCATATTGAGCTGATTTTCTTCAAAAATTTTGCAAGTTGTACTGCTAGATTTGAACACGAATCCGCGTTGCCTCCAAAACATATTTGCGCCATCTAACCTGCATTGCATTTTTTATATGTATATGTAAATTTTTATATTGATAAATTATTAGTGGGTTGCTTCCAAAACATACATCTTTCCTTAGATTCGAACTCCTATATACATGGTTTCTACAACAAACATGTGCTAGTTGAGCTGCAAAGCATCTTTAGCTTATATATGTAAATCTTTATATGAATAAATTATTAATTAGTTGCTTGCATTTTCCTATGAAAATGGCAATATGGATTGTTGAACCCATAACCTAAAGGAAACACCTCAACATCTTAACCATTATGTCACATTTTTTTTGTTAGGGTAGTGCATGATATTATATAAATATAATTATAATATTTCATTTAATTTATGATATTCAATTTAAACATTTATCAACTATAATTTTTTTACACTATATTCAAACCTTCAAAAATCAATTAAATTTTATTATACACATTTTTTTGAAAATTAAGAATAAAAATTTGATATATTAAATATTTAGTTTTTATGATATCTTGGTTTCAATACTTGTTTCAACACATTAATATTTGATGATTGTATTTATTAATAGATAAGCTATTTTAGGTTCAAATTTTAAAACTAAAGAGCTAACTAAATTTAAATATTATATCATATTTGATTTATAGATAATTAATAATAAAATATTTTAAAATTTATTAATATTTATTTATAATCATTTATTATACTAAATTTTAATATTGATATATATAGTTATTATCAATTCGATATAGTTCAACTACGATTAAACTAATAAATTTAAACTAATATCTTCACAGGTTCAATGATTGATATGGTTTTAAAAACATTGGTTGAAATAGCTTCCTTTAATACTATAAGTTCTTCAAAACATTGTTCTTCTACCTTTACAATGAGAAGGGAAAAAGAATAACAAAGATATTATTCATTATTTTCAAGTTCGAGATTAAATGTAAATAAAAGAAAGAATATTTTATTAGGATTGGAAATTAATATTTAAATTACTTTATTCTATTAGTTATCTTTTTTTGTTAAATTTTAATAATTATCTTTTATTAGTATTAGGCAATTATTTTTTATTAGGATTAGGATTTAATATTACCTTTTACTTTTTAAAGCTATCAAGAATTATCTTATAGTTTCTATATAAAGCACTTAACAATTGTATTCTGATGAATTTAGCCTTAAATAATGATAAAAGTATTTTTAGATATCTCTTTTTATTTCTTCTAATATCTCTCCCCCTTTTCCTCCCTCCTTCCTCTTCTCTCCCTACCATTTCTTTCGTTGTTCTACATCAAATGGTATTAGAGCAAGGCACTCCTCTTTCCACTTTTCAACCACCTAGAACTCGTTGGAAAACTTGCTAAAAACTTAAACCCATCATTTTCCACACCAGATCTTATGCCTTGGACCACCAAATCAATCAATTAACTAACCATCGAAAATGCACAGCCAAAACTGCCTATTCCCAGAACCTCATTGCTAGAGCTACAACCACATGCCAGAGAAGTTCCCTGTGGAGAACTTCACGTGCCCCACCCCCTTCCACACTTTAGACATAAAGAACTTTATTTTAAAGCCATTTTCATCTTATCTTTAACCCTTTCAATCTCAAATTGCAAAAGTCATCACTTGGGAGTATTAAGAGACAATTTAAGGCTACTAAAAAAAATTTTGATTGCCAATGTGATGACATCTTGAATGCCATTAATCTACTATGTAGACAAGTAACTATCAAAAAGATTAGTAGAACTAAAGTAACAATAGAGGAAGAAGGGGCAAGAGAAGAAGAAGGAGGGAGATGCTGAAAAAAAGGGGGAGATATCAAAAGAAATAGAGGGAAAATATTTGAAAATACTTTGTTATTATTCAAAACTAGATTTATTCTAATACAATTGCTAAGTGCTTTATATAGAGTCCATAAGATTACTCCTAATAGCTTCAAAAGTAAAAGATAATATTAAACTTAATCCTAGTAAAAGATAATTGCCTAATGCTAATGAAAAATAATTATTAAAGTTTAACAAAATGATACCTAAGGATAACTAATAAAACAAAGTAATTTATTTAATACTAGTTCCTAATCTCGATAAAATATTTTCTTATATTTATCTCTAGTTCCTAATTTACAAATAATTAACAATATTTTTTTTTACTTCTTTTCACACTTTCCATGATTCTCCCCTAGTTGGAGAAAACTCAACCTTGAGTTTTAAAGTGGAGAAGCATTAAAATAATCAATCTCGGAGTTGTAGGTAGGACAAATGCCACTACTTTAAGATATAGTAGTTAGAACAACTTTAGATTCATCAATATATCTAGAATGAAAACATAGACAAAGTAAAGCAGTTGAGCTAGTTAATTCTAAATATAACATTCTACAAATTGAGGTTTAACTTCAAACAGTTAGTTAGAATCGATATCTTCATTTCTTAAATTTTCTTTCAATGACTTTTTAAAATCTATGATATTGCCATCTTCATGAGGCCCACTTACGGGGCACCTTTCCAACATGTGACGATGCTTGTGGAAGTTTTCCATGACAAGCTTTGGTGGATTGGATATTTTTGTGGTGTAGTTTTGATGGCGTGGTTACTTGGTTGATTTAGAAGTGCAAGATCTAGTGTGAATAACTTTGGTTTTAAATTTTTAGCAAGTTTTTGGACAAGTTATGGATGGCTAAAAGGCAACAAAAGGAGTGGTTAGAGTTATAACCTTGTTCTAATATCACTTGATATAGAATAATGGAGGAAAAAAGGGGAGTGAGAAGAAGAAGGAAGGAGATGCAGAGAAAAGGGAGGAAATATCAAAAGGAACAAAAAGAGAATATATGAAAATTTTTTGTTATTATTCAAGGCTAGTTTCATCCTAATACAATTACTATGAGTTTTATATAGAGTTCGTAAGATAACTCTTAATAGCTTTAAAACTAAAGGGTGATGTTAAATCTTAGTCCTAATAAAAAATAATTATTAAAACCTAACAAAAGGATAATTAATAATAACTAAAAAATAAAGTAATTTGAATATTAGTTCATAATTTTAGCAAAATATTATTTCTTATATTTGTAACGGGAAGAAAAAAAATATAAGGGGGGTTATTCATTATTTTAATCATTTCCCTTTCTTTTTATTTTTTCTTTATTTTTTTTTCTTTCTTTCTTCTTTTCTTTTTCTTATTTTATCTTCTTTTCCTGTTGGACATTTCCTTCTATCTTCCCGTTGCTGTTTCTTCATTTTCGTCCCGTCATTCTCTTCCCCTGCTAGCTCGCGTGTGTCTTCTCTGGTAGAGCTGCTGCCTTTTTCCCTCACTTGCGAAGTTTTCCCTGGCACTACACAGATCTTCCCGAGCTCTCTTTCTCGTCGCTGGTTTGAGCGCTCCGTTCGTGAGCAAGCATGGAGAGTGCAGCAGCTACAGTGAGCATTCCATTTCAATTCTTCCTTCGGTTTGAATACCAGATCCATCAATTTTTGCTCTTCCCTTCCATTTTCGGCTTATTCCAAGAAAAAAGGTAACACAGAAGTGTTGAAGTCTTACCCCTGCTTGGCTGGCCAAACGTAGAAGGGGGGAGATTAGGGATCTTGGAATGAGGCTTTCTAACTATGATAATCATGCACAAACTTTCAATTCCTAATCCCTAGGAATGATTTTGAAACTCAGATTATGAATTTGAAATGTTATGAGAGGGGTTAAGCTAAGAGGTAATTTTGTGAGTAATGGGTGAATTATAGAATGGAAGAAAATGATTAGAAAACTATCATTGAAGTGGATAGATGTTAGGAATTGTTGTTTTGGATCTACGTAATAATTTAGTAAGTTTGGTGCTAGTAGGAAACTCTGGAAACATTTACTGCAAGAGAGTTGAACTTTTGAGGAGAAGCAAGTACCGTCAACTCTTGATATCACTGTGAGTAGATGATGATTACAATAAAATTGTGTATATGTTCCATTGTTATACATATATATGCACATATGTAATTGAGGGTTCAAAATTCATCGAGCCTCGATGAGGTGAAAGGGAGGTGGAATTTGGGAATTTGTAATATGAGTGTTATGTTCTTGCTTGATTTTGTCATACATTCCAGTTATAGGGAGAAAGACCTCATGTGAGAATTTAATTATTTTTGATCGATGAATTTGGAAGTAGGATATGTCATGGGGATGATTAAACATGCTTATTGAACCATAACCAATGTAATTTGGGATGTGGCTTGAATTTGATGGCTTGAATTCCATATCCTTTTAAGATATATACATATATACCCAAATATATATATTGCATAGTTCTATTCCTGAACACTAGTTATGTGCATATATATATATATATATATATTTAAGTGTGGCCCTTTTATTTATTTATTTATTTATTTTATATATATAGATTGTTTTCTTTTAGCATCATCCTAGCTTATCGGGATTAAATCTTAAGCATTTAGCTATTTACGCATCTAGCCATCTTGGTAGATGTTTAATTACCTAATTAGGTTTCATTCCTTATTGTTGTAATATTCTATTGGTTTATTGGTTGGGTGCTCCTTTACTTTCTATAGGTCTTATGTTTCCATGCATTAATAAATTCTGGTTCCAATTGTGATGACAAATGAGTATTGCTTATGTTGTTGTAGTATTGGGTGTGGATTACTAGCTCGATACACTATCTAGTGCGTATTATAAGATCTGGATAGAGAAGGAGCTACTCGTTAGGTCTAGCCACCCATGAAAAAGGGTAAGGAACTGCCAATGAGGTGAAGCCGCCCCAGAGGGTTAATTATAATGCGTAATGGGGTGGAAAGGAGCTGCCCGTTAGGCGTAGCCACCCGTGAGGGGTAAGGAGCTGCCAACGAGGTGTAGCCGCCGCCAATAATAGAAAAAAAAAGAGAGAAAGAAAGAGGAAAGAAAAAGAGAGAGAGAGAAATTTAAATGACTTTTATGTTGAGATTTAACTATGGAGAAGGTCCCCTATACGAGCTGCAGTATTTGGCATTTCCTAGTTAACTTAGTTGTTCTTTTTAATTATTGTAATCATTTATCTACTCACTGGGTTCAACTCACTTTTTTAAATTCAACCTTTCAGATAGTGCTGTTAGACTGGATTCGCCTCCTTCATCCCAATAGGTGATACAATAAGTTTTGACTAAGATTCCTTTTGAAATTTCGTTTTTTATTATTTTATTATTTTTTTTGAACTTGGTCAAAGAGCTTATCTTGGAGATCAAGTTAAGATTAGTATCCTAATCTAATTAGGATATATATTAGGTATTATTTAAAATATTTCTAATTAGATTTTAGAGTTTTACTTTAATTAGGACTCTAGAAAATTTTGCCTATAAAAGGCTTCCTATTGTACTCTATTTTACACATGAATGAATGAATGAATTTGAGTATTATTCAATACTTTGTGAGGCTTTTGCTTCTTTGTGTTCTCTGAGAGTTCACGTGACTTATCAAAGGATTGGTCTTCCTTTGTGGCGTCTTGAGGCTAGGGTTCTAAGAGACAAGTTCTCTTAGGGTCTTTCCTTTGACCAACATTCTTGTTTTCTAGCCGATCTCGGGCAAAGTGTCATCTTGTTGAAGGTTCCTAGGACAAGGTTCCTAGAGGGTCTCTCATCAATAGGTGGGAGCATCAGATTGGTAAGCCCGTCTTCAGACCCTGAGGGCATGGAATTTTGTTATAATAAATTGTTTTTGGTTGATTGTAATATATTAGATTTATTTTTGTTCAACATGAATAGGATTTTCCCTCCCTTGATGAATCTTAGGTTCTATACTATATTGATTGATGGTGGGAAGCATGGAGCTCCCCCTTATTATTTTTGCTGAATCCATAGCTGTTGTAAATTTGGGGATGTTCAAATTTTAGGGAAACTCTGCTAAAATTTTTGTAACAACCATGAATATCTATGTTATGAAAAGAATGCAGTATGATGGGTTAGATAATGAAATAAGTTTGTGTCACATTGAAAAGAGGTCTCCTTAGTTGAGATATTTCTAGGTAGGCTCACGAATTCGAGTACTTCTTGCTTTCCGTGCCGGTCACCCCTTCCTGATTTGGATTGTGACAATATTTATCTTTAATCTCTAAATAACAAATTATTACTAATATCTTTCATATTTTCTTCCTATTCTCCATTAGTGCTACTTTTTTAAAACAATTGATGATAATGGAATGATCATAAAATTAGACCAAACTTCATTCAGGAGTTTTGACTTAATAGAAATGAAATTGTGTATATTGTTAAAGGATTCATGTTTAAACTACAACTAGAGAAAAAGTTAAAATAAAAATATGCTACCAAATTTCAAAGTTGAGTAGTACTCAACTATTATAAGTTGAAACATTTTTTGAGAACTAAACTAAGGTTTTTTTTGTCAAAGATGAAATTTTTATTTCTCCTAAATAAGGAGTGTGAGATAACTTCAAAATAAAAAGGAAGAAGGTTTTTAGAAGGGCAAGACCTAAAGAGCACAATCAATGAGATAAAACAACAAATATTGTTGATTCTCACAGATCCATTTGACTTTAAGTGTAGAACTAGCCAAAATTCAACTTTTTGTCTAAGGAACATTTATTAATAGCTACAATATTTACAAGTTGATCTTTGAAAATTTATAATTTAAATAGAAAAATTAGAAATAATTTGTTAATGTTAAGTAAATTATCTTAGAGTAGAAAATCATAATTAATTAATTTTAATTAAATTTTGGAGCCTAAAAATTATTTTATGAAGTTACTTAGATACGCATAAGGATTCCTTTACATCTGAAAACCTCTAGGTAAATTATTTTTATTGGGCCTAAATTTTTAAAAGACTCCAAAAACAATTTACCTTACATGTTATTTTGAGTGTAGTATTATAAAACCTTGGTTCCCTTTCTTTTTCTTTATTTTCCCTTTTCCATTTCCACTTTTCTTATTTTCGCGTAGCAATGTATAGTACCTTAACCTTTTTCTCCAAATAGAAAACATACACCAACGTCTCCTTTCCCACCAGAAAACACAAACCCCATCCATTGCTTCTGTCAGCCAACATCCATTGTTTGTCGTCCACGTCGCCATTGACAGCTCATCCTCATTGTTAGCTAGTGTCACATCGTTTGCTCGCAGTAAAACATTGCAGGAGAGGTGCTGGATACAGATTGGGTGAGAGCAATTCTTGATGCTTTCTTCCCCTCTTTTTCTTTTCTTTCATTTTGCCTCTTCTTTTCTCCCACACGTCTTGCAATTTTGCCCCATCCCACCTTCAAAGAGTGTTATTGTCGCATCTCTTCGTTCATCAAACTTGGCCGTGAGAGAGCTCTTGAATTTAGGGTTCTTGTTAGTGAATATTCAAGGTGTGAAATCTACACTTTAATCTTAAATTCTTTACTCCATAAGGTAATTTTTTAGTTCAAATTTAAATTTAGGAACTTACCTTAAAATTGGGGCTTTAGCTTTGAG
This sequence comes from Erythrophleum fordii, assembly GCA_032878935.1. Lineage (NCBI taxonomy): Eukaryota > Viridiplantae > Streptophyta > Magnoliopsida > Fabales > Fabaceae > Erythrophleum > Erythrophleum fordii. Next base: position 28,375,376 of record JAVQMF010000054.1, on the reverse strand, counting down.
AGTTATATTTAGTTAAATTGATATTATTCAATGTCAATTGGATGATTAAATTGTTTATTCCATGTTAAATGTGGCTTTTGGTCATGCCGAGGATACTTGTCAGTCGGGGTTGTGCCTTAAGTTGGTAGAAGGGACCACTGCTATTAGGTCATTATCGATGAGTACATTATTAGCAATGTAGCATATTTCTTTTCCTTCCTAATTATGTATTTTGTCCTAAATCTCATTTTAAGCAATTCTTACTCCATTGTTCCCTGGCGAAACAAATCTTTAATTTTTAAACTCTCAATGGTATAGTATGTTGAAAATATGGTAGTAATGTGATAATTGAACTTTATAAGTTATTGTTTATTGCAAATAAAAGTTGATACTGTGAATCCTATATGTGAAGTAAAAATAATGGTATAAGTCTTAACCTTAGTTATTTCCTCTAACATGTCTACATTTTTCATAAAAGAGTTTTATTTGAATTTTCTGTCTTATTTATCTTATTAATTTCCTTTTTTTTATTTTCTTAAGTGATATTCTTTAGTTAATTTTATAATTTATCAATAGTTGCTTAGAATTGTATTTTTAATTATTTCTTTCAAGTTATTTATGTAATTTATTTTTATTAAATTAAAAAGTGATAGAGGAAAATCTAGTTATGACCTCATAGTTGTTAGCAAGGAGAGCGACTTGGATGCACCTAGATGTGATGTCATGTACAACACGATAGTGCTATGTGATATATATGATAAAGTATGGTGGCATTGTGATATGTGATAAAATGCAGTGGCATTGTGATATATGATAAAGTGTGGTGGCATTGAGATGTGATAAAGTATGGTGACATTGAGATATATGTGGTATACAATGTAGTGGCACTTTGAGATGTTAAATAAAGTGCAGTGGTATTGAGATGTAAATTATATAAAGTGTGGTGGCATTATGGATAGTAATGCAATCTAATTCTCTCATGTGATGCCTATTCTATATGTGGTTATAGTTTTAAAAACTATTTTTTCTTAAGTTGTTTATTTACTTGACTAATGTTATCTAACTTTCAGGATATTTATGAGCTGCTATATTATTTTATCCTTCTTCTTTAATTTTTCTCATTTTCAAAAAAGTCATGCGCATGCCTTGTTTCTCTCTCTACACATTTTGTTGTTTATATGCTCACTAAATCAATGTAACTTAGCCCACTCCTTTACATTTATCATATCAGTAGATAGTTGAATGAGGTGCTTTAGGAATTATACATTTCCCTAGACACATTAGGTAGACTCCTTTGCCAGTTGTTTGGTGATGTTAGATTCCATGATATCATGGGCGCTAGAAGTCAAGTGAGATTGTGTAGTGTTAAAGTTGTGATGTCTACATGCCTTACAATGGCCATAGTTACTTTGTGTTACTTGTGTTTTCTTTGAGAGAAACATTGATTGTTGAGTTATGATTGCTTGTACATATTGGGAAACATCCATTTTTCAAGGAAGGTTCTTTTGGATTTTTGGCAATCCCTTAATGTTTTTGTGAAGTGAATAATATATGTTTTTTAAAGTTGTGGTATAACTATTGTAATTTTCTTGACCTTTGTCGTTGTCAAGTAAGTGTATTTCTTTAGACTTGCTATGCTAAGTTAATTTAGGTTAGTTCAGTCTATGCACCAATTATAATCAAGAGTTTTAGGTCATGACGTGAACATGCATTGAAGTCCTAACACATTTTGTTTAAGCATCTTCTCATTCCTACTCTTCCAAATATTCCAATGCTCTAGAAATCTCAATAGAAGAAAAAAAAAAGATTTAGGTATAATTTTTTATATTTTTGCTATCAGGTTATCTTATAAGAACATAATGTGTAAAAAAAACTCTGAAAGACTTGACATATAATACTAAACTAAAAAAAAATCACTTGTAATAATTTTTTAAAAAAATTCCATTGCAAAAACATAAATTGTACCTTTTTTTATTTACGAAAAAACAAATTATTTTTTGATAGCAATCTACCATGTTCCGAACAAGTCATGGGGGAGGTTGGCGGAATGAACCACCACCTCATTGTTATTTTTCCATATACCAATGAGGAAACTAAACTGTGATTATGACACTATATTTGCAAGAATAATAAACGGAATATTTTTCGTTTTGGTGTATAAAAATCTTTTTGTTTGGGCTATTGATTAAGAAATAAATAGAATATGTGGTTTTTATCAATTCATGCAGTTCTTGTGCATATTATTCTAATTATTCTTTCATTTCTCTTTAAACAAATTGAGGAGTGATCACGTTTACAAGTACCAAATGCTAATAATGAATGCTTGAGATTCTGCGTGTTAAGAGAGCTATCTATAGCAATATTCGAAAGAGAAATAAGAAACATTTACACTATTAATTTCATTTTGTATCATATGTATAATATGGTTTAAGTACAATTAAAAAAATATTATCATATATGCTCCCATGAGATATTATTATATACAGTGAGATCTTTTGTAATCAAATAAACTGATTTGGACACTACAACCTATATATAGAGTTATAGATTTAACCAATTAATTTCATTACAGAAAAGTCATATTATGTTTTTCCTTTTTCCGGGCTAACGATCATCTCCATATGTGAACATCGACAAATTAACGATAATAAGTTATATCACACGATAAGATTGAAGTACATTAATTGAATTCAATATATGCGATAAGATACCTATAATAATGCGTTAAAAATTCAAAAAAAAAAAAAATCGATGATGAGGTTGAAGTCATCTTATGGACAAAACTTTTAATATGTCTCTATTTTTCATAAAAGAGTTTTATTTAAATTTTCTCTTTTATTTATCTTATTAATTTCTCATTCTTTACTTTAATTTTCTTAAGTAATATTCATTAATTAATTTTTATAATTTATCAATAGTTGCTTAAAATTGTAACTTTAATTATTTCTTCCAAGTTATTGTATGTAATTTATTTTTATTAAATTAAAAAGTGATAGATGATATTCTAGTTAAGATCTCATAGCTGTCAATGAAAGGAACAACTTAAGGGCATTTAGATGTGATGTGATATATAGCACAATAGTGCTGTGTTATATATATATATATATATATATATATATATATATGATAAAATGTGGTGGCATTGTGATATGTGATAAAATGTGGTCGCATTGTGATATATGATAAAGTGTAATGGCATTGACATGTGATAAAGTATGGTGACATTGTGATATTTGTGATATACAATGTATTGGCACTTTGAGATGAAAAATGAAGTATGGTGATATTGAGACGTAAATTATGTAAAGTGTGGTGACATTGTAAACATTAATATAGTATGATTTTCTCATATGCCCATTCTATATGAGTTTATAGTTTTAAAATTTGTATTTTCTTAAGTTCTTTATTATCTGAATAATTTTGTTTAACTTTTAGAATATTTATGAGCTATTATATTATTTTATCTTTACTTCTTTAATTTTTTCCATTTTTAAAAAACTTATATACTTGGCTTATTTCTCTTTTTTATATACTTTGTTATTTATATGCTCATTAAGTTAATGTGACTTATCCCACTCTTTTACATTTTTCAAATTCATAAGTAGTTGAGTGAGATGCTCTAGAACTCATACATTTCCCTAGATATATTAGGTAGGCTATTTTGTTAGATGTTTGGTAGTGGTAGACTCCACAATGTTGTGGCTACCATAAGTTGGGAGAAATTGTGTAATGTAGGAGTTGTGATGTCTATAGGACTTGTGATGGCCGTAGTTATTTTGTGTTTTTTACGTTTTCTTTGAGAGAAACATTTAGTGTTGAGTTACGATTGCTTGTACATATTAGAAAACATCCATTTTTCAAGAAAGGTTCTTTTGGATTTTTGGCAATTCCCAAATAACTTTGTGAAGTGAATTATATGTGTTTTAAAGTTGTGGTATAACTAGTGCAATTTTCTTAGTCCTTGTCGTAGTTAAGCAAGTGTATTTTTTAAGCTTATTAGACTAAATTAGTCTACGTTAGCTTGGTCTATGTACCAATTATAGACATGTTTTGGGTCATGACATGAATATGTAATGAAGGCCGAGCACATTTTTGTAAGCATCTTCTCATTCTTACTTTTCCAAATATTCCAACATGTTAGAAATCTTAATAGAAGAAAAAAGAATTAGACTTAAGTATAATATTTTATATTTTTGCTATTAAATTATCTTATAAAAACAGAACATGTAAAAAACTTTGAAAGACTTGCATATAATACTAAACGAAAAAAAATCACTTGTAATAATTTTTTAAAAAAATTCCATTGCAAAATCATAGATTGTGCCTAATTTTTTTTTTTTTCTTTTTCGAAGAAACAAGACAAGATATTCTTTAAGAGCAATCCACCATGTTCCGAACTAGTCGCGGGGGAGGTTGGCGAAGTGAACCACCACCTCATTGTTACTTTTCCATATACCAATGAGAAAACGAAACTGTGATTTTGACACTATATTTGGAAGAATAATAAACGGAATATTCTTCTTTTTCTTTTTCTTTTTTTAATTTGGTGTATAAAAGTCTTTTTGTTTGGGATATTAATTAAGAAATAAATAAAATATGTGGTCTTTATCAATTCATGCAGCTCTTTTGCATATTATTCTAATTATGCTTTGATTTCTCTTTAAATAAAATGAGGAGTGATCACGTTTACAAGTACCACATGCTAATAATGAGTTGTTTGAGATTCTGCGTGTTAAGAGAGCTATGGCCATTACAATATTCGCAGGAGAAATAAGAAACCATTATACTATTAATTTCATTTTGTATCATATGCGCTTGACATTATATAATAGCTTTACCATTAAAAAAAAAATATTGTCATATCTGCTCCCATGAGATATTATATATATACAGTGAGATTTTTTGTAATCAAATAGACAGATTTGGACATTACAACCTCTACATAGAGTTTTAGATTTAACCAATTAATTTATATTCACACGATAAGATTGAAGTACATTAATTTAATTCAATATATGCGATAAGATATCGATAATAATGCGTCAAAAATTTAAAAGAAAAAAAAATCGATGATGAGGTTGTAGCCATCTTATAGACAAAACTTTATGGCTTATCCTTTCGGTGCTTTTTACCGTAAAAGTCATAAAAGTTACATTTGAATAGATATTGTGAAAAAGAAATTTTTTGAGTATGTTAAAAAAGTTATAGATGATTTTCAAGAGCACTACAAATTTCTTTTCAAGTCTACAGTATATGACAGTCGTAATACAAAATTTTCAATATATATGTACTTTTTTTAATCATATTTTCACTAAACTAAATTTTGAAAATTTTTTAACAGAATTATCACAGAATTTATAACATGATAACTTCTTTAAAAATAATAATAATAATAATAATTTCAAAAGATAATGTTATTTTACGTACTTCTTTTTCACATTATCTTTACACTTTCTTCTCTATTGTAATCATTCATCCTTATCATTATTTGATACTAAAATAATAATGGAAAATTGAGGTATTAAAGTAATATTTTTCATTTTTAAATGGAGCCTACAACAGCTATTTTATCATCATGTTTGTTTTAAATATTAAACAGCATGAGATGAGCATGGAGCCATGGACATGGTGAACCGATAATTAAGATGTTGAAATCCTCCATGCATGTGCATGCTTGTATAATGTCTCAAGTTGTGAGGTATATAACATGTGGACTATTATTATTTCCTCCCCATATAATTTGATTAAAAGTTGATAATTAATACATAGATGGATGAATGTATTTTTATTTATTGAAAAAATATTTTGTAGGTTTTGCCAATTCAAAAAAAAAAAAGATTGAAACAACGTGCAGAAAAACCTTATAAACTCTATAAGTCAGCGATTGATGAAAGGCATCATGAGTTTTAACATTATGCCTACCGAATGCAACTTGCACTAGTTGAGCTTAGAGATGATACATATCTATATATATATATATATATAGCATCAATCATAATCTTTAGGATTGAGATGAACGTTATATTAAGAATTCAATCTTTATCTCATTCTTTTCCACTCTTTTTTTTTATTTTTTTTAAAAAATTACAATTAAAAATATTTATATTGAAATATCTTAAAATTTAAAATTCTCTTAAAATAAAATTTTTAATTTTTGAGTCTTTTAAAATAATTTTAAAATTTACAATTGTTTAATATAATACCTTCAACTTGATGTTCTTAACTATAATTTTTCTTATTTTTAACATCTTGTATCTTCTCTGGAACAAGAAAAAAATTATTATTCTAAAAACTCGTATAACGAAAGGATTCTAAAAATTCTGCAAACCATTCGTAGCAAAACTGGGTTGAATCAAAGGTATATCTAATTATTTTTGAGATACATACTAACACGGCACCTTCCATATAACTACTACAACAATGCACTGAAATTCTTACCACGCGTTTTGACTATTTGCAATATGAGTTTTTTTTTTTTAATTTTTTTTTTTTGACTGCTAGTTAGATATATAGAAGAATGAAATACATACACATACATTTCACTCTCAATTTTGACTACATCATTTTAACTTATAATAGTGAAAGGCTATATACATTGTACTGCAACTCTTTTTAATTATTTGTTAATCCTTTTTGTTAAAAAGAATAATCTCTCTCATTTCTACTTCTTATTATCACTTTTACAGGTTTTTAAGAAGAAAGGTTGCACTACAGCCTTTCTTTATTTTTTAAAAAATTTTAATATATTTTACTAAAATTTTAATATATTATACTAACTCTTTTTAAATTTTTAAAATTAAAAAGCTCGATATTTTTTGTTAAAGAGAGAAAAGATAAAAAAAAAAAAAAGAGTCCAGGATATTTTCAAGTTTTGTCACACCTAATTAATGGAAGTAACTTTCCTGATACGCAGAAACCATTACTTTTGGTAATTGACATTTTTTTTAATTAATAATAACCGTACATATAGGTATTGAAATTCAGTTTCTTTTGCATATAAAATTTCATGTGCATTATACATCAATATTATATAGGTATTTATATTTGGATGATAACGATATTGATAGATGAAAATATTTAAATTATTTTATAATGAATAATAATACTAATTATCAATAGAAAGTTTGTATTGGAAAAGTAATTTAAAGAGTAAATTACATTAGCTTTCTGAAAGTTTGCCTAAACCGTATTTGATACACTTTTTATTTTAAAAATATAATTTAACTCATTGGCGTTTAACATAATCTCATATTTAATTTATTATCTTTCAATAAAATTATTTTTTTATAATATTTAAAAAACAAAATGACTACTTTTTTATTATCATATTAAAAAATAAAATCTCATAACTTAATAGTTGTTTGAGATTTTAATTGTTATGATAGAAGTCTGTAATATATATATATATATATATATATATAATTGGAGTTTTTTTAAATAATTATATTTTCACACACATGCGTGTGAAGTATATTATTGTGTAGGTAGGTACGTAGCATTTATTAAGAAGCTGGGGAGAATTAATTAATTAACATGAATGAGGTATGCTTAAAATATAATATAATATATATATATATATATTGTAGACTTCTATTTGGCAATATTTTATTATGGTTTAGAACTACTAATTACCAAGTAAGCCGTCTCGTTGAGTCTTCGCCGTTTGAGGATAGCCAACCTCATTTCCCTTGTCAATTCTCCCTTACTACCCGTTGCTGACCAGTCCAACAAATATTTGTCAATATTAAAATATTATTTTTGGCAACTCAATTAAGCACGAGCAGCTTCTCAGATTTTTTTCTATAAGTTGATTCCACACAAGTTTATCAAATAATAAAAAAGAATCAAATACTATAATACACACTCAGAAAATTAATAATTTTAACTTATTATTTAATGAAGTCGCGTTTTATTAGATCATCATTTTTATGAATATGTGCACTTATGTAATAATTTTTTTGGGAGTCTATTTTAACCTTTAGTAATTAATTAGTTAGATAGTTTAAAAAATGAACTGTATTATATGTAGGTTAAGTAAAATCATGGGACAAGAAAGATATTTTGCTGGTCCTAATTAAAATTGATATTTGATTCTTCCAAAATACCCTTACTCCAAGCTAACTCCAACCCATTTGACAATTCTCACAACTCAGTAGTCAAGGTATCTCTCATCTCAAGAGTTAGTGTAGTTTGCAAGAAGAAATCCCTCTTTAATAATTTGGGTTTGATTATTTTATAAACATTATGTGAATAAAATTTTAAGTAAATTAAGTTGATATAAGGGAATATACTTTTAAAGCTGTTAAAAAAAGAAAAGAATGACACAAACAAAATATGAGAATATTCTGATTATAATTCTTAAAAAATCATTATCATTAAATTATTTTTTTATAGAAATCAAAATTGATTGATTTTATAAAAATCATAATTTTCTCAGCACAATATATCATTTATTTTTTTAAGGAAATTATACTTCATTAATTCACCTTTTTGTAATCCAAATTTAATGTGTAATGGCATAGTGGAGAAATAGAGAAATAAATGAAAAGAAAATATCTGTATTGAAGATGAGTACAAAGAATTATGAAAAATGAAAAAAAAAACATATATATCTATTTTAGGAAATTTTTATTAATTTCTCGAGATCATTCTAATTCTAATTCTAAATTAAAAAAAAAAAGTAGTGAAAAAATTTGTCACGTCTGCGTAATTGCATATGATTGAGAGGGGGAACATGTTGGAGGCGCATTAAGAAGGACGATGGGGCCGGCAACGTCGTATGCGTCTGTTATTGTCGTATTAAGGCGACGCGTGGCTTGAGTTTAGCCGTGGAATAGAAAACTCAGTGACTGATTCGTCACGTAGTAACTGCCTCTTGATATTCGTTTGTAGCTGACAAAAACGGCACATTATGAAATAGAAAATTTTAGATCTTTTAAAATTTTTTTATTATAATCCTTTTTAATAATAAAAAATAAATATATAACGTGAAATTTATATATTTTCACTCTTTTTCTCTTTCTCATATTTTGCATGTATTTCTTTTAAAATTTATAAAAAAACTAAAATTTAGAAAGAGAGAGCATCTGGGTTATTAGCAGTTAAGAGAGAAATTGATCAGAAAAAGAAAATAATAATAAAAGTTTTCACATTAAAATTTTTTTATATTTCTCTTAAACTGCAGTGTGTACAATAATACAAAAAATTAATTTTAAAGATTTTGATTTTTTTATCATACTATATCACATATAATAAGAGAAAAAATAATATAAAAAAGTAAGAATATATATAAAATTTAATTTTTTATTAATTCAATGACTCGTTTATTTTTTTTTTATATTTTTTAAATACATATTATACATTTATTTAGCATGTGGAATCTAGAAACCTCTGAAGAGAAAGAAAGAGAAACCTCGTTGGTCACGGTTCTCTCGGTCTCACAGTCTGTGTCTATGAGGTTCACGCCCTACCGCCTTCACGTACCAACTCAAATCGTCACAGCTGGCGCAGTCACGAATCTCAGATTCTACGGGCTTCCCACTTCCACGTAGTCACCTAATTTGACTAAACAGATCAAAATTCTCGAGTTCTACCCTGAATTACCATAATACCCTCCTCCTTTCTCCAAAACACTCCCCAACGCCGACTTTGACTGACCACCTAACTTTATGAATTAATGGTGTCCTAATACGCTGGCTAGTTTGAAATATAAGTATAATAAATTTTCCTAAAAAAAAAACTTTAAATATATATATATATATAACATATGGCCTAATCAATATTATATCTAATTTCATATATAAAAAAAAAATAAATAATTTATGAAAATTAAAAAAATTAATTAAAAGTAATTAATTTTTTTAAATAAAAATTATTTTTTAAAAATATCTCTATTTAATGTGTATATTTTTTTGTCATGAAATTAATAACAGTTATTATTCATAATTTGAATGACTCATTTAATGGAAGGTATAATTGAAATACTATAATTAATATATTAGACATTAAGAGTTTATTTCTTATATTTTAGATCAAATTAATTTTTAAAAAAATTATTTATATATGAGATCGGAAGTAGTAAATACTTATAAACTATGCAATTTTTTTTAAAATTATTATATATATTGGTTAATGTCATACATCTAAAAATGAAAATAAATACAAATGTAAAAATAACTAATAAATTTTGACAAGTAAAGTTTTTTAAATACATTGAGAAAAATATAATTTTTTTGTTTGAATTGATTACAAATAAACTCATAAACTTATAAAATTAAGAAAACACAAGTCTCTCCAACTCAAAGAATTAATTTATTATTTTTATTTTGGCTTTAACAAAATGAATTTGAATATCACATCAGGCTTGCTCATAATTGATGGAACAATCTTTTATTTGTTTCCAATACATATCAATTAAAAGAAAGTTAGTATTTGAATTAATATTATTAAGCAAAAAATAGATAAAAAATTTTAATTTCCTTAAAAGTTTAAAAAATTATTTATAAATAGCTCAAAGTTTAAAAGAGTCCCCCCCCCCCCTAGTTTTCGATTATAATTATACGCGATTCTCACCTTTAATTTAGAAGTTTCTCACGGTATTATATTAGGCTTAACTTTAAAAATTAAGGTGAGAATAATGTATACTTTAATTCTATTCATTGTTTTTTATTCTACATCATGGAGCTCTTGTACGATTAAAAAATTATATAATTATAACAAGCTTTTATGAATTTTGCTTTTAATCATATCATATAATAACTCTTAATCATTATCTTTATATAAGACTTTCTAGACATCTTACACAAACAAAATTTGAAAATGAATCTTCCAAAAGATATTTGGTTTATGTTGATAATATAAAAATATTAATATTTTTTTCAAATATTTTATATTCAAACTCATTTTTTTAAATGATTTTTTAAGATAGATAATTAAATGTACAAATTAATACAAAAATCAACATGAACTATTTAAATTTGCTTGTTTAATATTCTAATCTATGACACTAAAATATTAATTGCAAAGTCAATTAATTAGTATACTAAGAGGCTATTTGATATATAAAACATTTAGTATAAAAATAAAAAATAAATAAATAAATAAAATAGACAAAAAAAATCGCTGTACTTTATTTTTTAAAAAATAATAAAAATTATTAAATAATTATAATAAGAACATAATATATATTATATTAAATTTTTTATTTCTCTTCCTGTTTAGATATCAAATGAGCTGTTGAATGATTTTTTTAGTAATATCAATATTTAAGACGAATTAATTAACAATAATAATGATTGGGACTTAACCATATATGTATGGTTGTGCGTATGCGGATTCCAGATTGCCTCACTCGTTTTGGGAAAGATACTTTCAATTGCGGGCTCATTAATTAAAGCAACCCACCCAGAAAAGAACAAAAAGCAAAATCAAAGACTCAAATGAATGAACGAACGGTAATGAATAGGTTGTACCAGTCAGGCTTGTGAGGAAGGACAATGTGATATTTTTGTTTAAGTTAGGTGTTGTCGCCACTCAAAGCATACGGTATCATTATTAGAATCTTGAATTTTCAATTAAAATAATCAAGTAGTGCATTTGCTTTTGTTGTCCACTTTTGCCCTTTTTCCTGTTCTTGATGAACAATATGATATTTTTTATGGCCAACTTGCACGGTAAAGTCAAAGAAGCTTGAATATTTAAGTCTTTTTATCAGCCTCTTCAATAATTGCAAATATCTCACTTTTTTCTTTTTAATCTTTTTTGTGTGCTTCCGCCCTCTTTCGTATTGTTTGCCGTAAAGTAAAGGCAAGAAAAATAAAAGGTAAATCTTATTTATACGGTGACCTCTATTTTTTTTTTTTCTAAATTTCAATTCTTCATAAATGGTTAAGCTCTCTCTCTCTCTCTTCTCTTCTTTTTATACACTCCATTTCTAAACTGTATTTATGTTATTATAGTTTACGGATTTATTTATATGGTATAATAAAAAGGAGATAAATTGAGAGTGTAAAATTAATATTTTAAAAAATATTTCCAACGTTAGAAATTTGTAATCTTTTTGAAGGAAAATTCAGGGAATTTACTTGTACGAAAACATATTTTTTTCAAATTATTTATCCCATATAATTTTTGTCTAAATCACCAAACAAAATATGATCACTTGTTCATTGTAGAGATACAATAATTCAGGGATAGTTGTAGTCTCATGAAGGGAGACACTCTCCTTTGTGTGCTCTATGGCTTTTACTGTGTTGCCTTTCCTTTTAGATCGGGTTATAGGTGAGTTTATCATAAGCAATTCAATATATTTCAATATTTTTTTCTTCTCTAATTACCTGACTATACAGTATTATAGAGGATCCATTTATTTATACTATTACCATTCGTTAGTAACATGAATCATGCCTCTAATCCTGTCTTTATACCACTTTTCTTAATTAAGTGCGAATTGATGAATAATTGGCTGTGGTTAAGGAAAAAGAAATCTAAGTAGTTACCACTAATTATACTTTTTTTTTTTCTATAAAATGGAAGATTCCGAGTTTATATTCTTTTTTGTTAACATGCCCTTTAACAAGAAATCGTTTACGTTAATTCGGAAAAAAAAATAAAAATTTTAAACAAAAATTTTGTAACCATATTTAAAAACAATTGGCAATATATGATTAATTATTCAGATGGCGTATATTAAAAATTGGAGAAGTTGAATTTCGCCCTTATTTTCTAATGCGAATTTTCTCAATATTGTTTGAAAGATTTTGTAACAACTTAAATTTCAATATAATGCATGATAATTCTTTGTTTTAATTCATCTCCAAAGCAATGAAGATGTGATTTGACTAGAAAAGGACGATCAGCAAATCTTAATACCCTTGATTAAACAGTTTTCGTTTTTGGAGGAGTAATCACAGCTAGAAAACGAACATGCTAGTAAGATTCGCCGACTTGGTAAAACAACCAAATAAATAAATAAATAAATTATTTTTAGTTAAAAATGATACACAATATTTAAGATATGGAACATAATTGATAAAATTAAAATTGAGACGTTATGTCATCATTTTTAGAAATGAAATATTATTTTCCAATAGAAAATATAAATTATACATAAAAAAGGTCTTACTAACAAGACTTTTAAGATGCTGACTAAAAAGTATTTATTCACTTTGGTTTTGTAAATTAAAAATTATTTTAGTGAAAATTTAAAATAATAGAAACTGAATATTAAATACACTGTCTACATTTTTTAAAAACAAGACGACCTTTTATATTATAATAATTTTATTTGGTTAAAAATAAATAAATAAATATTCCAAAAATTTTTAAATAAATTTTCTCATAAAATTAAATAAAAAATATATTGAAAAAATTAGATAGACTTAATTAGATACTCCAAAAAAATTAAATTAATAAAATTAAATAGATAATAATTATAAAAAATAATTTTATTATTACAAGATATAATAAAAAATATTATCTATCATCTTGAATTTTTTATCACAATAATTTTATTGTACAAAATTTAAATTAATAAATATTTGTTAACCAATGCCAAAGCACCTATAGATTTTTTTTTAAAAAAAGAAACAAACAGAATTTGGGGATCAGTTGATCATGAGCTGGGAAAGGACTTACAGGGCATAAAGAGAAAAGCCAAGGGCATTATAGGGATTTCGAAAGATAGAATGGAGACCACTGGCTCCTAACAAATTCAAGTGGAAGCCAACTGGTCCCTTTGTTCCGCAGGAAATTGCTATATAAACCAAATTCCCAACCTCCAGAGCCTTTGTCCCGTGACACTCTGTGGGTTGCTCCTTACTTTTCACCCAACCCACTTAGCCATGGAACCAGGCGTCCCACCGCCATCGCGGGCGACATCACCTTCCTCCGCCGCCACCATCCTTGGAAAGTACCAATTGATTCGTCTACTGGGTCGTGGTAGCTTCGCCAAGGTCTACCAAGCTCGATCCTTAATCGACGGAACCACCGTCGCTGTGAAGATCATCGACAAATCGAAAACCGACGCCGCCATGGAACCCAGAATTGTCCGCGAGGTTGATGCCATGCGCCGCCTTCACGACCACCCGAACGTCCTCAAAATCCAAGAGGTTATGGCCACGAAGACCAAGATCTACCTCATCGTGGAATTTGCCGCTGGCGGCGAGCTCTTCTCGAGGATCTCGCGCAAGGGTCGGATGACGGAGCCGGTGGCGCGACGCTACTTTCAGCAATTGGTCTCCGCGCTCTGTTTCTGCCACAAAAACGGCGTCGCACACCGTGATGTGAAGCCGCAGAACCTGCTCTTAGACGAGGACAGGAATCTGAAGGTCTCGGATTTCGGACTCTCCGCTTTGCCCGAACAGCTAAAAAACGGGTTGCTCCACACGGCTTGCGGCACGCCGGCTTACACGGCTCCAGAGATTCTCTGCCGGCGCGGCTATGATGGCTCGAAAGCCGACGCGTGGTCGTGCGGGCTCATACTATACGTACTGCTCGCCGGCTACCTCCCGTTCTCCGACGCCAACATCCCTGAGATGTGCAAGAAGATCAGCCGGCGCGATTATCAGTTCCCGGAGTGGATATCCAAGCCGGCGCGCTTCGTGATCTACCGATTACTTGATCCGAACCCGAAAACTCGGATGAGCTTAGAATCTCTATATCAAAACTCGTGGTTCAAGAAATCGCTGAAGCCCGAACCCGATGAAAGCTTGTTCGAGTCGGGTCCGAATGCGAAATCGTACCACAAACCCGAAATAATGGGTTCGGGCGTGAACGCTTTTGATATAATATCCATGTCGTCCGGTTTGGACTTGCGGGGGTTGTTCGAAACGACGTCCGATAACAGGAGAGAGAAGAGGTTTACATCGAATGCTTCAATAGAAGTAGTAGAAGAGAAAGTGAAGGAAATCGGAGAAGTTCTGGGGTTCAGAGTGGAAATAGGGAAAAATGGAGCTATTGGGCTAGGGAAGGGGAAGGTGGTTTTGGTTGTTGAGGTTTTTATGATAGTGCCTGAGCTTTTGTTGGTGACAGTGAAAGTAATGGATGGTGGGTTTGAGTTTGAGGAGCTTCATTGGGGGGATTGGAAAACTGGGCTTCAAGATATTGTTGTTTCATGGCACAATGAAGCGCTGTGAATTTGATGAGATTTACTGGTGTAAGCGAGCCTATGATTTTCTTCTCAAATGAAGGATCTGCATGTGAGGGATCACAGCTATTGAATTGAATGATACTGTGGGATGCAACTAGTGATCCAAGCAAACGCTAACAAATCCAGATGATGAAGAAGGTGCAGGCTGATGATGTTTGTTTCGAGTTAGAGATATATTTTTTGTTTGATTTTAGGTGCTATATAAATATGTATATCTATATCGACGGCTATATCTATATCAATATATGTAGGTGTACTAATTGTGTTGGTTTTCAGATCTTTATTATGAAAAATTTTATTGTTTGTACATGAGACTATGACAGTAATGGTTGCTAAAGTTTATATTGGTTTGAGAAAATTCAGTGTCTTCTTCCTTATTGTTAGTTGATGATGGTCATCTCAAGATCCTACTCTGATACATCACCCTCTAATCAAGCACTAGTAGAGCAAATGAAAATGGATTTGATTTCTGTTCTCTTTCAAGAACAGGGGCATAACAGTCCAGAAAAATATATCAAATATTGGGCGTTACATTGCTGTTTGTATTGCATTTCCAGTTGTGATAGCAATATATATTGTATTTATACCAACTTTCAACTGTAATGTTTAAAATTAGTGGTCCAGACTGTATTTTTTATTTTTTCTATAAATACCGGCAAACATTTTTTACCCAAAAAAAAAAAACCTAATTCAAAGACAATCTCACAATTAACCAATATCAAGTGTTAAAATTGTATCATATCTAAACCCTTTCTCCATTCAGAAAGTAAATCTTAAGCACAGAAAATTATGTTTTGATGTATCTGGAGAATAGAAACTTGATCATAGACTCATGGGTTCATTGGTGAGCTAATAATGGTGGAGTCCACTTGGTAGTGTGCTTGTAAGATAAAAAGTAGGTCAGGGTGGGGGAGTGATTGTTTTGATACATATTTTGATGACTAGGTCAGTGAGATTGTTATGAGAAAACAAAAGTTTTGTACAAGACACTACTTTTTTTTTTCCCCGCTAAATCAACAGGGCTAAAAACAAAGGAAAAGAACTAAAATTGCGAGAAAATAAGGTTTTTACACAATCTGTCCTAAGAGTCAAATTAAGAAATAAGGAAATGTAATTCCAAAAAAATAATCCAATAGGTATGAGATTATGTTTGCTAAAAGATCTGTGCGACTATTTGTTTCACATGAAATATGTGAGAACTTGATTTTCTAATTCCTCTTTATGAAATGTTTGTTCAATTGAACAACGTCAAAATGCTTATTATGATTTTCAGAAGAATTACTTATGAACTTACCAAGATTGAGACATCAAATATAGTTTTTTCTTTTAACTTTCAAGTTTATTTCCATTTTTTTCTTAATTGTTGAATTAAAGGTAGGAGAAGCAAGTTTATTTCCATTACTTTCTCAATTGTTGAATTAAAGGTAGGAGAAGCGTTGGGAGTCTTCTTGGAAAAGCAAGGTCCTACCAAATAAAGAATCTCCATCTCTGTCAAAGCATAACAATTTTTAAAGCCCAATGTCTTCGCAAAACAAAAGAATACGATAGGAATTAATATAATGACCATAAAAATATAAGAAAAGCAAAGGAATCATCGAATTCATTACCTCTACCAAATGTAATAAATACCTCGTTAAATAACAACCTCAAGACAATAATTCTCTTGACATGCTCGATCACTGCAAAAATTCTATGATGCGTGGTAGGGACTTGTTGGTAAAAATGGATGAGTTTGTGACTTCCATCGAAATAAAGAGATAGATTAGTCAATTCATTATGTGTAAACTTATTCTGATTATAATACCAAAAGATGTATAATTAATTCGTGTTGAATAATTTGCAGGATATATGTTTCATTACAAAAGAAAATAGTTATTTAAAGATTTATAAAGAGAAGATTATTTGCCAAGTCAAACTAATATTAAATCAATGACTTGAAGTTACGCTATCCAAAATAAATTTTACGCTTCAAATTTCAAAGGCAATGTATAAAATAAATTGCACTCAAATCAATGTATAATAATATAAGAAGAAAAAGATTTAACATCGAAGACAAAATACGAAACACAAAGTGAATTTGAATATTATTATATCATAAAAGTTTAAATTTTTATTTTTTGAAAATAAATATCTGGCACAACATGAACATTGTGATGTCTAAGAATTAAATTTAGAGTCCAATATGTTGTCTCTCTCACATGAAAACAACACTACTTTTCGAAGTATTCCTACTTTATAGGTAGCTTATAAAATTGTCAAAGTAATCCACGGCCAATTTTTTTTAAAATTTAGGTTAAAAGAATCATTTAGCTCTTCCGGTATTATCAAATTTTTATTTTGATTACCATACTTTATTTCTTTTCAATCATGTCTTTATAATTTTAAATTATTCTAGTTTGGTTCTTAATGTCAATGCTTGAAATGATACTATCTGTAAAGAGTTGTCGTGTCAAATGGACATCCCATGTGGTACTCTCATAATCTTACATATGTATATTCTCCTTTTATCACATTATCCCTTTATTGTTAAAATAAATTTTAATTTGGTCATTTACACTTTATTTTGTTTCAGTTGATTCTTGAAGTTTTAAATCATCTTTTAGTTTTGTGATCCCTACGATCACCAAACATTAAAACTCATGAATAAAATGTCAACAGTTCTTACAAGTCAAAATAAAAAATATATTAGTAAATCTCATAGGTAATATAATTTGAAAAAGGAAATAGAGAAGGAATAGAAACATAGCAAAGAAAAATAGCAATAAAGAAGAGTTAGAGTCAAAATGCATTATTTAAGGCGATGCAATGGGGATAAAAAAGAGACCACTTGGCATGTCTAATCTGGTGATCAAGTGTGTAGAAAAAAATTATACATATATAAGTTTGATGTAATGTTAGATAGAAATTTTGTTTGTCACAGAGACATTTCTCACAATGTTATACGTGGTGTGCAAAAATGAAATTAAAAATGATTTTAAACTCTACAACCTATACTACAAAGAAAAAAGTGAAGGATTATTAAATTAAAGATTTGTTAAACTATAGGGACGAAAGGGCTGCGACTTGAAAGTTACTGTATATCCTAAAACTTCTCAAATCTCCTTCAATATGATTGATATGAGAAGAAGGATTCTATGCAATCCTGGATAGCTTCCAAGTTTTTTTTTTTTTAAATTGGTTTTCAACTTTATCTTTCTGTTATTTTGTTTCCCTTCTGAAAGTACTCGAAGAGATTATTAATCCCTTTTATCCTATTTGGTTGTACCAGTAGGCCTCGTGCTCCCATCTGATACGATATGATATGTTGTGGACCTTGTTCTTCCATCTATTTATCTATCAAGAGCTGTGTGCTATACGTGTTCTAATTGGATCTCTTTAGATGCTTTCTACTATGCTCTTTTAGATTATTTTCATACCGATTATTTTCCAAGCTCCTTATTTACTTGATTCATGAATGATGGTTTGGTTGTACCATGACATGATGACTTTTATTAAATTTTAATCTTTTCTTAAATTGTGAATTGATAATATTATTTCTTATATCTTATTGGATCATTTTTGTAACTTTCTTGTTTACAAAAAACTCTTATGCCTTGGCTTGTCCCTTCCTAGCATAGTTAGTATTAAGAGCTTATTGAAAGTCACAACTCCCACCTTTAACATTTTATAGGTTCTAAGTAGTAGCATTAGTTATGCCTTAGTATCATGGTGTTGATGGGTAGCATTTCTTTGGTTTGGTTCACATTATCTATGGGTAATCTTCCTATAAGAATTGTACTCTCAAGAACTCATAATCTACCATAGGTAGGATCATTAACTCCAGTGCACGATGGATTTAGTTATTAGAACTTGAGAGTGAAACTTTATCTAATATATTGTTGAACATTTGGGCTGTTGGAGAAAATTTTAAGATGTCTTATTTTTAGGAGATGTTATGTTCAAATTTCTATAAAAAAAATAAAATGCACACTAATGATGAAATGGAAGCTTTTGATCTTGGAACTTACATTTCTTTTAAATTTGTTTCATAATTAAGTCTAGTTTTGTGAGAAGGCATAAGTTTAGTTGTTCTGTTAGGCTTATGGGTGCGAGCTCTATCTCACACTTTGTATTGATCATACCTTTGGTTGTGGGGTATAATGGGTTGCCAAGGGTTTACCTAGAAGAAGGAACTTGAGTACAAAGAGACTTTTCTCCTATAACAAAGAGAGATTCCTCCTACCTTATCATGAGTTTGGCTGTTCATTTTGATTTGAAATTGCACCAAATAGATGTAAAAACGACATTTCTCAATGGTGATATGCAAAAAAAGGTATACTTGAAATAATATAAGGGGTTCATCTCAAGTGTCGAGAAAATTACGCATGCAAGTTTAAGTTCATTTATGGACTCAAGCAAACCTAGTCCCATCACGTGATCACATTTTTTGGTTTTATTAAAAACATCATAGATTAGTATATATATTGAAAGTCACTTAGAGCACAATCATCTTTTTGGATTTATATATGGATAACATATTGCTTGCATATAGTGACTTGGGGGTTGTAAAGTAGAATAAAGTAGTTTTTGTTCAAGAATTTTGATATGAAAGATATAGGTGAGACATCCAATGTCATAGATATAAGGATTTATAGAGATAAATCTCAAGATATCTTGGAAATATCACAATAAATTTATATTAATAAGATTCTTGAATAGTTTTAGACAAAAAGACTATTCATCTTGTGTGGCACCCATTGTGAAAAGAGACAAATTAATTTGTTTGAATATTTCAAGAATGAACTATAAAAGAAAGAGATAAAGAATATTACTTATGCCTTAACGAAAGGAAGCTTGATGTATACTTAGGTCTGCACAAGATTGTATATAACTTTTGTAGTAGGTATATTGGGTACAGACAAAAGCAATTCTAACTTGGATCATTGGAAGGTTGCAAAAGAGGTCATGATGTATCTCTAGGATATGAAAATTTAATACTTATAAGAAAGCCAACAACTTAGAGGTTATTGATTATTCAGATTTTGACTTGGTAAGATTGTGTTGATATAAAAAAAAATCAACATCTAAATATATATTTCTCTTACTGAGAGAGTTATATCATAGAAGAGTGCAAAACAATATTGACTGCTATTGTTTTGAGACAAGTTCACAATGCATATAGTTAAAGAATTTTATCATAGGGTGATTATGGATGTAGTTCCTAGGCCCATAAAAATGTATTATGACAATACAACTATTGTTTTCTTGGGTAAGAATTATAACGGCGAAAGTTGAAGCAAAGATATTGATGTTAAGTATCAAGACTTGAAAGAGTAGGCATTTGGACAAAGAAAATGTTGCCTAATCTTTTAACTGAAAGAATGCGTTTAAGGAAGTTTAAGGATAATATGTCTCGTATTAGACTTAGATATGTTTATTTCTATTGATCTAGTTGAGGTACATTAAGTGATGAAATTATAATTTATAGTTGGGTGTCCCTAATTCTTATATCTATACATTGTGAGATAAACAAATACTTAAGTTTGAACTTGAATAAACTTTTGAAGTTTATTAATAAAGAAAATACTACCATAAAGTTTAAAGATATATTATAAATGATAAGTGAAAGTAATACTTATTACTTAGAGAATATTATGATTGTTGTAATATATATTTAATTTTACTCATAGCATAATGTATGGTAAAATCATATTCAAATCAAGTAGAAGAATGTTGGGATATTTTAAATTTTGAATTTGAAATATTCTAATTTTAAAATATAAAATGGCCTACATCTTTTTTCATAATTACAATTTTGCCATTATACGCAATTATTGACGAGAGAGTGGTTTTCTAGCTAGTAATTACACGTTTAGACTCATTTTTCTTTGATGATGAGAGATTGTAAGTTTTGATTGGCTATTCTTTTGAGTGGGTTCTCAACAAAAGCAATCTTCTTTGATTCGTGTGCATCATAGAGATTGTTACCTTGTTAAATTAACGCTTTTGAGAACTTTCTTCTCTTTTCTCTCAGTTTTACATCTTCATGTTTAGGTTTTCAACTTCAAATTTCTATACTATGGCTGAATGTATGATCAATTTATGTTTCTATTGTAGAATCTCCTCTTACGAAATCTTATACAGTAAAACTTAAATGCTTATTAGATTTTCATGGTTATGATATGTATGATTAAATTCTAAATTGAAGAGATTATTATATGACTTGATTCTATAGGGAGTTCATTTAGATTATTAGAATTCTCCATACAGAAGTCAGTTGTCTTGTTTTGTTCCTCCCTTGTAATTGGTTACGAGTTTAAATCCTTTAGAGTGTGAAGCTTGTAAATTGCCGAACTTAGATCCCATCCTATTCTATTCTTCATCATGTGGAAGAAAGAGGGACATAGTGGGACCTACTTGTGTGTAAGCCACTTACATTAGAATTAGAATTTAGAAGCATCTCGACGCTTCTTTATTTCTGCCCAGTTGTGCTTCAATGTTGTGTTCTTCCTTAGAGATTTTGCAGCAAGTGTGGTGCGAATCAGGAAGCTCCTTCTTCAACTCTGTTTCAACTTTGTTTTTGTTCCCTTCTATGTGTTACCTAGTTGTGCAATGGTAAGCTTGAGTTTTAAGCGTCCATTTTCAGCTTAACCTCGCTTTAAAAAAAATAAAACAAGGTTCAAGTGACTAACCTAAAGTTAATCCATGCCTTTCTTTTGTCAAAGCAACCCATGGTTGCATGCTTTGTGTATTGTGGTGTGAATAGTACTAAGGGTTATTGTGGCTGCAATTTTGTGTGGTTTTAGAACTCGAGGACCTTACACATGTTGGTAAACTCACCTTCTTTTCCTTCTTTAGTTCTTCCATGTTGGGTTAACCATTTTCTTTCTCTTTGTTAAGTTGTAAGTGGATTTAAAATCTGGGGATTTTTGGGCGTGTAGGAAAAGTGTACAAATGATGTTTGGGTTAAACTACCCACTAAGGTTTAATACTCAAAGGTTTTTAAGGTAAGTTTTCAACCCATACAATGTTTTAGAAATTAAGTTGGAATGAGCTGAAGTAGGACTAGTGTAAAAATTAAAATATTTATGCATCTCAATATTTAATTATAAAAATAATTTTTATTAATTCAATCATTGGATTATAATTATTATGATATTGTATAATTCTTAACCTCAATAATGACAACAACTACACATTATTTTACCCATCATTAAAATAATGTAATAATTTAATTGTTTATCAAGTAATTAGTTAATTTTAGATTTCCATTTTTAATTATCTTAATTTCATACGGAGACTGTATGTGCATATCGCTGTAAAAAATGAATATATGAGTCACATTCTTCTTGCGATATGCATCTGAACAGGGAAAAAAATATCTTCAAGAGATTCAACGTGAATTGGCAACAAAGGGTGGAAAAGTGAAAAGTGCTACACCTTTAATGAAAAGATGTTAATTAGAAGAAAATATCCGTTTGACCACCAATTGAATAATTACGAGTAGAGGTTAAGCTAATCTCTCTCTTTTCATCTTTTAGTCTAATTCTTCGAGCAGGAAGGAAGAACAAGATAAGGAATTAGACGTCGAGTTTTCTTCACTTCTTTTCTTTCCCCTCTTCTTTCTCAACGACAAGTAAGGCTTTATCACATGCAAGTTGAAAATTTGATGATAAGATGTGCTTATCTATTACTCTTTCAAGTGGGTTGACATACATTCAGATTCATGTCAATTTATTTATTTTTTTTATTTTGATTACATCAATAATTATTATTAACTTTTTATTTACTTTAGAATTTATGTAATCTTTCATAATTTCTCCCTATTAATAACTTTTCTTTTTCATGTTGTTAATAACTTCGCCTCGATGACTTCTACACATCTTTATATTAAACTTACTACTTAGCAAATTTTTATGTTTCTCAAAATATTAAAAGGTCCCAAAGTTATATTAATATATATTAGTACCTTTCATTAATAATATTTTTGAACACTAAGCAGTTTGAAAAATTATGAAAGGACAAAGTTATGACAAAGAAATGTACTACCACTTCTATTGTTTAAAAGAAAAAATCAATAACAAATTTTCTCTTTTTTGTATAGCCAAAATTTGATCTGCATAAATTATAGTTTGTCAAATGTCACCTAAGATAATACTTAAGTTTAAAGTCCTCTCATTTACTAAACTAATAATTTTGGCCAAAAAAATAGACTAATAATAATACGTCTATATGATTTGATATGCAGTAAAATAAATAAATAAATAATTTAATACAATGCGGGTTGAATTAATGTATATTATTAGGATTCTTGTGTTATATTATTAAAAAAATATAATCAGAATCAGTATATTAACAACGTAAATATAAATTTTTCTGTAGCTATATAATAAATTAAGCTGCACTTAAACAATTAATTTTGTATATAGTGTATAGGAATAACAAAACCAATCTCTCTTAATTAACTGGGAATATATATAGAGTGTATAGGAACATCTCTGTCATTTTTTTTTCTTCTTGTGAGTCGTGGAATGAAAATAACTTTTTCTTTCTTCAAAGTTCAAACCCTCTCCATCATAGTTAAAGCAAAATTCGGATCTGGTTTCTTGTGCTCTTTTTCTATCAGTCTGAGGGGCCAATACTTGAGTACGTATTCCCTTGTTTGGTCTAATGCCTCGTTTGGTTAGCAGTAAAATTTAGTATGCACTCGGAAATGAAAAATCTATTGCCAGGGAAACTTGTTTGGTTGGCAATTTTGCACTTGGGAATGAAATACTCATCACTAAAAATCAGTGTACTTGACAATGTGAATTGCTTCAAATTTTTGATAGGGTGCTGATTGCTTTGAAGGAATAACAGGATGAATGACTGAGTTGCGCTTAATTTCCATATATTTTTAGTCTTGACATATTTTAATGGTAAGGAAAAAATATTTTTTTATATTATAAAAAATTAAATATTTAATATTCTTTTTTTTATTTAATGACAACTTAAATTTTGATATATTTATATTTAGATATAAGGATTAATGAAGAGATCTGACATGCAAAGCACAGATAAAAATTTCTCTTGAATTAAAAAAGTAAAAATAAATATTTCTATACTTTTTGTTATTATTAGTAATAACAAATATTTTTTGAAAGAAAACTATGAAGAGATATTATAATTATTTGTTTAACTTTTTTTTATTATATCATTTTTATCCCATCAAATACCGTTATAACAATCAAAACTTATTTCTATTCTCATTCTCATTTATATTCTTATAAAAATTATTCTAACAGCCAATCCAGGCCTTAGATTACCATCAAGTTTCCATTTTTTTTACCAGAAGTATAAGAGATGAGTCGGATTTACAATCCTCATTCAAACTCTCCACATAATCACATAAGCTAACCTTAGCGTCTATTTTTTTTTTAAATACAAGAAAAGAGCCGAATTTACAATTTTATACGAATTATACAAATTTCTCACCACCATATGACTAGCTAATATTATTTTGTTTGTTCATGGTAGATTTTTTTTTAAATGTCTTTTTTTCTGAGGACAAAATCATCAATATAGATGTCACATGAGACAACAATTTTACATAATGCAGTAATGTATTTTCAAAATAAGCTGTCTTTATAAATTAATATATAATAAATAATTATTTCAAGTAAATATTGTTTTTAAACGGTGATATTATTTTAATTGTCATGTTAATATTCATAGAGAATTAATTAAGAAAAAGGGCAAATGATTTTGATTTTCCTTTTATTTTGAAAAGTGTCTAAGAGTGCTTAGATTTAAGAACATAAAAAGACACACAAAAAAAAAAGAATTTTTAAATTTAATTTTTTTACTTATATTTAAATATATGTTTTTCTTTTCTTAAATACATTTAAATTAAATACATAAAGAAACATTTATTTAGATTTAAATTAGAAAATAATTTTTATGATAATAAATCATTAAATTAGCTAGACTCATTAAATGATAATAAATCATTAAATTATAATATTATATCGATAATTTTAATATCAATTAGCTTTTAAAAAAACACTTGTATCACTTTGATACTAACAAGTATAAACTTTATTTTAATTTATTATTTCAAAGATACTAAAATAAACTATAGTCTTTCAAAATAAAATACCTTATGAAATTGAAACAAAATTAAAATTTTAAAAATTAAAGTGACAAAAAATACTTAAAACTTACTAATTATTTTTTAATAATCAAAATCAAAAAGGTTAACAATTTTAAATTATTTAATATTAAGCAGCATCTCTTCTATAAGTCTGTAACAATTCTTAACTGGATAGAAATACCTTATGTCTTCCAAAACATAAATTAAAAAACCAGAGCACAAAACAGAATCCCCGGCTTATATGTAACAGGCATTCACATCACCTTACAAAGAAAGCCATGGAGCACCAAATTTTGTCTGAAACATCTTCAACCTATTTATCAACCTGATGGCATGTTTAGACTAACAGAAAGGTTTAGTTTAGATTTTAAAAAAAGTGAAAGTCTAAACTAGACTTTTCATTATTGTTTCTTTTTCATTCTTTTCAATCCGTACTCTCAGAAAAGCCACAGGAACTAATCTAGTTAAGCGGTAGCTGTCACCATCCAATATTTTCAAGTTACTTGCTAATCAAAATGCCTCTATTAATCATTTTAGACCAGAGACCAAATACGTCTGTTTAATTTTGTGCATTGGTTAAGAATTCTGCGATGTTATATGAAGAAATAATTGGTTTGATTGTTTCATTGGAAGGCATTTGGCACCTGAAGTTATAAAGCATTCCCAAAAAACTCAGAGTATCATCCGTTGTTTAAGAGGCATTTGCAAATGCTTGCTCATTTACAATACTTCTTGAACCACACCCCAATGTTAAGGAGGCTTTCGAAGTCAGATTGTGGTCTGCAAAAAAGTTAAACCAGACTATATCATAAACTTTTACGATTGTTTTGATGAAGGAAAGAAGTTTATGGAGGATTTATCTACCTGTCAAGTGAATGAACATCATTGGGAAACACTTATTTTGACGTCAACTCCTTTGGCCTTTAGGGCCCTTGCATACTATAGTTAATACATCAAAAGTTTTATCATCACACAATTTGAATAAGAAAGCAATTAGCTCTAAGTATGTTTAGACGGGGGATAATGCAGGAAGAGGGAAAGTTTCATTAAAATTTTTTCCTTGAATGGGAATAATTAATAAGGAGTGCAGGATAATTAAGGATTTTCAACCAACTTGCAAAGTTCTTCCTTCTTTTTATTTTCAAGAGCAACATACAATTTCGTCCCCAAAAAAACTGTTTTTTATGTTTTAATCCATATATTTATCCTTCTACACAAACTAGTTCTCAAAGTTTGAAACTAGTTATAGATATATATTGAATTAGTCAATAAAAAATAAGGTCCAACAGAGGGACTAAATGTTATAGGTCAATTTGGTTAATTTTGCTTCTGTAACTTAGAATTTAATGAATTATGGTTACTTTTTAGCGGGTGTCATTTATCAGTTTAATTTTGATTTTACATAGTTTAATTGGTTATTTTTTGTTAAGTAGTAATTAATTGATTTTCATATGTTTTTGTAGGGCTTAATTCGTAAAGGAATATAATTAGAACAATCGAGAGCCGGAATCACTAAAACCTGAAGTTAGTACGTGAAAAGAATGCGCATTTGCTTAGGGGCAATAGCTCGTGCACCATGACCAACCTAGAGCTGGTCTAGGTGCATGTTGTAAAGAAAATTCAGCCAGCTGAACCAGAAGCTCCCGCAT
This sequence comes from Erythrophleum fordii, assembly GCA_032878935.1. NCBI lineage: Eukaryota > Viridiplantae > Streptophyta > Magnoliopsida > Fabales > Fabaceae > Erythrophleum > Erythrophleum fordii. Next base: position 28,348,489 of record JAVQMF010000054.1, on the reverse strand, counting down.
CATGACCAACTCAAAGATTGGTTGCGGCAGTACGTCGAGAAAATCAGAAGCATCCATTTTAGGGTATGATTTGGGCGTGTATTTAAGTTGCATTAGGAGGATTTTGAGAGGAGGCTATCATTCTGAGTATTGAGATTGTTGAACGGCATAAGGAGTAGGGAGAAACTTGGGTGGTAGAGAAGACAACAGTTCATCTTAGTTTCTTCAATTCCTCTTCTTTTCTCTGTTTCCATGATGAATTTGAAACATCTCTATTTGATATTGAAATCTTTGTAATGAGTAGTTAAATGTTTTTGGCTAAGGATATTATAAACCTTAGTAAGGATTAGAGCATGTTTATCTTTCTTAACCTGTCATTAATGGTACTTACACACTTATTCAATTTTGTTCTCCATGCTATTTGATTGATTGACCTCCAATTAGATTGTTGTGATTTTTTTTAATTGAACTTAGAAATGGGGGATTAGGAATAGATCTTGAATTGAATAGTGTAGATATACAAGGCTTGTTGATTTAAGTTGAATGTTTTGTCAATAAAATAGGAATATATCTATTAGTCTCATATAACTAAAATGGGATCTGTGCAATCGTATGATTAGATTCAAATTTATGAAGAATTAGGAGTATCGCCTAACTTAACACTTATAGGTAATTTGAAAAAATTCTTGTAGGTAATTAACCCTGAGTAGCATATCTCACTATTAAAAATAGGTCTAAGTAAGATAATTTGAGTTCTTAAAAAATACTTGGGAGATTAATATTCCTAGACTCTTTCACCCATTGATTTTTTCTCAGAATTTTATTTCATTAGTCTCTTTAACTTTGTAATTTCATTAATCATCGTCTACATTTAATTAGTTAGCTTAATTTAGCTGAAGTGTTAATTTTAATAATTGGTATACTTTCTTTTAGCAAATCCTTGAGGGAACAACATCTTATTCACTTAATATTACTTGAAACAATATGTATACTTGTGTGCGAATTGTCATATTTTGTTAGCAACATTAAAGTGTAGCAGAGTTACAAATTTTAGGAGGCTAACATGTAGAGGAATAAATCAAAAGACTAAAGCATTAGGAGGTAGGACTTTTAGAAATCGAATTGTATATTTACTCTATTTTAATGTTTCCCCAATTAGGGTGATTTTGGCAGAGGAAGTTTCACCAAACAAGGGGAAGGAAAATTATCACTTCACCATCTCTTCCCCTTCCATTTTCTCCGGATTCTTTCCTTCCCTCTTTATAAAAAACTCTCAAACAAGGGAGAGGTTCCACTGAAATATTCCTTCCCCTACCTTATCCCTTATCCAAGCATACCCGTAGAGTGTAAGTAATTGATAAAGCCATTATTGAGAGCAGAACAGAAGTACTTACTTGCAATCCACTAGAAACTGGAACACGAAAATCTTGAGCACCTAATAGGAAAAGCGTTGGTGTATTTACCTGCAGAAGTGATCAAAATACAATCTGTAACGCCAGAGGTGAGAGGGAGGGAGAAGAAAGATAATGAAGTTTCATGCTATAGAAGCCTATCGCAAATAAAAATTATACTAGCTAATGCAGTTTGCAAAAGAAAATTAAGCCTCAGCTAGTCTTAGACGTTAAAATGTGCATGCTTGCAGGGATTATTCAACTAGCTCATATGATTGTCAAGAGATAAAATTTAAATACAATTTTATGTATTTGTTATCAAGTTTTTATATAAAAACATGATAAGTGAATTTTTTTTTTAATTTAACACCACATGATTAAATCTTTAAAAAATTTCTTACGCTTGTTCTTATTGAAGAATCAAATACCAAGTACACAAGGATCTATACCAATCGTCCGGCTTTCACTGATCAATTTAAGCTACTTCTCCATTGCAAGATGCTTCAAAGCTGGAGCATAACTATTGCAATTTAATAATAAAAATGCTTATTTTGATTTACAAACCTTTAAGAAATGTGAAATAGGAGACTTGCTATAAAATAGAGTGAGATCCTCCTCTGAAGGGGCTTCTGTAAACCTATCTCTGCCAACGGTTCCATAGTCAGGGATATCAGTTGTACCAATCATTAATGAAAGGTTACAAACAGGACTTAACACAGCTGCCACAACAAACTTCTCTGGTGCCTATGGCAATTAGAAAGGCAAAATAAAAACCGTTAACAATTAAAAGCTATCATCTATGTTAGACATGAAATTGTGGAAGACAACATTTCATTAGACAAAGTTACCTTCATTTTAAAGGTAGATATTTATGTGATACATGACAATAATTCCTTACATCCTTTTTTATCATTAATAATGTTCATGCAATTCTAGATATTGATAAATTCATGTGACATTTGCCAATGACTTTAGAGTCAAAAAGCCCCTGCCCCCAGTACATGTGCAAAACTTTATCACTAACATTAATAATAATTTATAAGCTTAAATAAACTTTTGGTCTCTCTAGTTTCATAGAAGTTTATTTTGATCCCTTAGTTCAAAAATAGGTAATGTTGCCCTTCTTTTTTTTTTTTTTTAAAATGATCCGATTTTGCCCCTTATGTCACGTCATCTAATCCAAAATCTATTGTCAAATTTTAAAGTCTGCTGACTTAGATGTTATTTTTTTTTAGGGAGCCATTAACTGACTCAGATTTAACGTCCAAGTCAATAGACTGTTTGGATGGAGATTTGACAGAGGGCAAAAATTAGATCTTTCTAAAAAATCAGAGAGCAACATTGGCTGCTTTTGTACTAAAGGGACTAAAAGTGTATTAAAGCCTAATACTAATAATAATAATAACAACAAGAACAACAACAAATGAACCAATAAGAATGGCACTGCTACTGAAATTCTGTAAGCAGCACTAATCACCCTGAACTACTAATTTCATGGCAGTCTAATTTTCAACATGAAAGCTCATTTAATGATCAAGAGATGCTAGAAAATCAATTCAAGGCTCAAACTTCGCAACAGGTTGGAATTACAATTTTTTTTTTTTGAAAAAAAAAGGATTAGAGGCAAAACTACAGAAAAATGTATGGATAAGAAGGCACAGTATGCAGAGCTTATTATATTGCACCTCTCCAATCAGGTGGGTTGTCAGAAAGCCACCATGTGAAACAGCCAGCACTGCAATCTTTGATGGACTGACAAGTCCTAAGTTAATGACATGATCTATGGCAGTGATTACATCATCAACACCCTGCACATAATAAACAAAGATCAGTGGCCAATCAAAAAAGAAATCCATACTAGTCATAGAACTATGAAGCATGGACACTTAAAAAAAAAAAAAAAAAAGGAGATATGCCCATGTCCAACACTTGTCGAACACTTGTATTAAACACAATGCAACACTTTAAATTACATATTTAGAATTTGTCATGTCGCAGCTTTAGTGTCACTGTCACGTCCTATGTTAGTGTCTGCTTCCTAGTCGTAGAACTAACTTTGATGGAAGAATTGCCATCAAATAACATTGTCAACCTGTGTTTGGAAATAGGTGAACAATAGGTACCTGAGACCCAACTTTTCCTGGTAGAGATTGCAATGCTTCCTCGCCAAATCCTAATGAACCTCTGACAAATAGTATTAAGTAAGAAGCCTGCAAAAGGACTAGTACAAGACATTTCTTCAACTATAATTGGATTTCCAAGGAATTATGCTAGTTGTGATCATCCAGGTATCTCATAAAGGAGCAATACCATTCTTTCTTGAAAGAGAAGAATTCAGCATATAACAAATGATAGCTCTGAGAAAAAATAGGGAGTATTTGCTAATCAAATTAAGCATTTTGAACCAAAACACCGGACATAAAATGCATTCTTTACATGAAAAATTAGTTTATGTCACCTTCCATAAGCACATAATGTCTCACACATCCTTGTTCTGAGATGTCCCCACCAAGTAAGCAGTCACGAAACCCATTAGGTACAATGAAATAGAAAATCTCTTGCACTGAGTTTTGCATGTTTATTACTGTAATTAAAACTTATATATAATACATTATAGGAGGAATTAGTTAAGGAATCTTGGCTATTCAAATCATGTACCAATTATAAACAAAGTACCATAAAAAAAGAACTTTTAGTTTTGCTGCAGCCAAACAATTCATACTGCCATTCAACCACCTCTTCACCTTCAATGCCTCTATCCTGTCTGTATCAAACACAATGTATAAGCTCCAAATGCTTTCTCACACATCATCAAGCCCTAACATTGATTTGAATTTATAGGGTTTCCCCCGCAGCATCCTAAGACAAGTTTCCACATCTGTTCTACAGTACATAATTGGGATTTTACTGACTTCAAACACTGTGATCGAATTAACTGAGGGTTGAACTGGATGTAAGTTAAGATTCTCATTTATTTGATGACACAAGACATGCAAAGGTTTCTTTTGCCTTAATCACTTTTCAGGACTTCTTGTTCTCTTCCTGTTTCCCAATCTCATTCTTTTCTTCATTCATTTCCTCTCTTTCCATGGATTTCTTTTTTTTTTTTTTTCAAGGGACCCTGATATTTTTTTTTTCTTTTTCTTAACCTTCTAACTGGCACTTCCCACATGCGAACTCAAGGTCTATCCCAGTATCCCACATTAATTTATAGCACTATGTCTATGATACTAGTGTATATTAAACTCCTGAAAACAGACTTACATCATTTATATTTGCAAGGGATGCTATTCTTTTTTTTTTTTTTCTTAACCTCCTAACCAGCACTTCTTGCACACTAACTCAAGGTCTATCCTCATTAAGAATAATGAGAATCCATCTCTTTGATCAAAGTCATTGAAGAATATCAATGATGATAAAATACATCAAACTTAGAATGAGTTTAAAATTTCTGGCCCTGATGAATGCTTGAATGCCAAGGGAATTTCATTTACCTGTAATTTACAACCAACAAGCTATATCCAAGAGAGGATAAAAAAGCCAGTGAGTTAGAAAAGCTTGACGGTGAGACATAGTGGGGACCCCCATGAAGGATTGCAATTAGTGGATCACAGGCATCATTTTTCTTGATTTTTGATGACACAAATATAGCTTCAAAAGGCTTACTAGCACCTGAAATTGAAGTACAAGTACAAAAAAAAAAAAGAAATTAAGGCAAATATGAAAAACTATTCCTCCAGCAAAATTTCAGTGTATTCTCACATTCTATAATAAAAAAGGAAAGTAAATAAGATTATATGTTAGATTGTTCCATGAGTTCTCAGCCCAACCACCAAATTGATTGTAAATTATAGAATCTGGTATGATCAAGATCTTCTTACTCATGAAATGGTTTCTTCACTGACAAGATAATGTGGAATCTCAGATTAATTCCTAATGAATCTCAAACTCATTAGGACATTAACCTACTTTTATTTCCTTGTGTGGGCTAGTCAACTAGGGAGCTTTATTAGTGTTAATTAGGTTTTATTGTACATATTTATTTGTGATTGATTTATTTTTCAAATTATTTCTTTTTATGTTGGGTGAATATCAAGGAGTCTTAACTCCTCTTCTGACTCAGTTCCTTGTATATATATGTGTTCCCACTGGTTCTATTTTGTTTAGAGATCAATAAGAGAAATCTCTTCACACCATTTCTTCACGGTATCAGAGCAAAACCCCTGATTCAGATCTTTTCTTCCCTTTTTCTCCTGCATTATGTCCCTTTCTTCTGCCTCCTGTTTTTTCCTCTGTTTTTTCGGCCTTCAAGATGTCTCCAAAGGTCAGCCGAGGTGCAAGCAAATCCTCTGGTTTAGACATGTCCAATCAGGTCACAGCAGAAGGCACTCTCCTAATCATCACTGGCCACAAGTTGAATGGCTAGAATTGCCTTCAATCGGCCAAGTCATTGATTATTTTTGACTCAAGCAAGGGGAAAGAAAATTATCTGACTGGAGCTTCTGTTCCTTCAGAAAAGATAGATCCCCAAATACTAAATATGGCAAGCAGAGAACAATATGGTTCAGGCCTGATTGATCAACAACATGGACACAGACATAGGCCGAACAGTTTTGTTTTACAACACTGCTCATGAGGTTTGGGAGGCTATGAAGGAAACTCACTTAGATAAGGACAATATCTTTAAGCTATTTGAGATCAAAGGCAAATTGGATGATCTCAAACAAGGTGATTTCTTTGTAACTCAATATTACAGTGCACTAACCTATCTGTAGCAGTAGCTGGACATGTTTGAAAACCCAGATTCGGAATGCCTTGGAGATGCCAAGAGATACAGAGAAATAGTTGAGAGAATTTTTAAATTCCTCTTCGGCCTAAACAAGTCTTTGGATGAAGTGAGGGGAAGGATACTTGGTCTAAGGCCCCTACCATCAATCAAGGTTGTCTTCTCTGAGGTCCTTAGAGAAGAAAGCTGGAGGAAGCTCATGCTTGGTGCTGCCACCACTGTTGGCATGATTGTTCTTGAAGGATCTGCCTTACTGTCCAAAAATATAAACTAGCACAGTGACAATAAGCACAAGGGGAGACCCTAGTGTGACCATTGCTGACGCACTAACCACACTTGAGAGAAATGCTAGAGACCCCATGGCAAGCCCATTGATTGGAAGCCAAATAAAGAAAGAGAGAACAGGACCTATGTTGCAACATCTGAAGGAGCTGAAAAGGCCTACTCTGAACCTGCTTTGTCCAGCAAAGAACAGGTAGAATGGCTCCAAAAACACCTCAACTCAAGTTCTTCAATAGCACCTGTTTTTGCCTTTGGTTCAACAGGTCAAAAAGGCATCTTCTTGAATGCATGTCATACTAAGGTCGAAGATGCTGGTTCTTGGATAATTGACTTCAGGGGCATCAGACCATATAATAGGGCATGTGTCTTTATTTCATGAATATAATGCTTGTCATGACAAATATAAAGTTAGAATTGCAGACGGGACCATATCTAAAGTGATTGGCACTGGTAAAGTAGTTATTTTTGACATTTTAATGCTTGATTCAAGTCATCTTAGTGCCTAGCTTGTCATGCAATGTGCTGTTAATTAGCAAACTCACATAAGATTTGAATTACATTGCTAAATTCTCTCCTTTTGGTGTTTCTTACAGGATTTGGATTTATGGAGAATGATTGCCAATGCTAAAGCACATGAAGGCTTGTATCAACTCCAAGACAAAAACAAAATTCAAAATTCCTATGCTAATAATGCTAAGGTGAGAAGAGGATATGGTCATGTTATGACACAAACACCTTGGTCACTTAAATTTGATGTACTTGGGGAAGTTGTTCCCTTTATTTATCAACAAAACCCCAAAGTATTTTCAATGTGAGTTGGGTCATCTTTCTAAACATTGTCGTAGCACCTATGTTGCCCATGAATATAAACCTTCTCATCCCTTTTCAGTTACTCATACTTACATTTGGGGACCATCTCGCATGCCTAGTATAATGGGTGCTAGGTGGTTTCTATCTTTCATTGATGATCACACCCTTACTAGTTGGGTTTTCCTTATGAAGGATAAGTCTAAAACAACCTTTAGAATTCGAAATTTTTATGCCATGATTCAAAATCAATTTTAGACTCGTGCAAATTTTTTGAACTGGTAATGCCCGAGAATTTTTCAATTATACCCTTAGGAGTTTCTTTCTTGAAAAAGGCATCAATCATCAAAGTTCTTGTCAAAAGGCTTCACTCAAACTTATCGGATAGATTTTCAGGAGATTTTTGCATTAATGGCAAAACTTAATACCATTTAGGTGCTTCTATCCATAGCAACAAACCTTTACATCAGTTAGATGTTAAAAATGCATTTTTAAATGGTGATCTCAAGGAGGAAGTATACATGGGCACATCTCCTAGCCTAAAGAAATCTGATGATGCTAATCTTGTGTGCATACTTTGAAAATCTCTCTACGGGCTCAAACAATCTCCACAGGCTTCGTTTGAGAGATTTACCAAAGTAATGAAATTATTGGGGTATACATATTGCCAAGCTAATTATACTCTTTTATTAAGTCATCAGTTGATAAAATGATTGTCCTTATAACCTAGGTGGATGCCATAATTGTAACAAGCAATGATGATGGAGAAGTATTCCACCTCAAGTTGGCCTTGAACAAGGAATTTGAAGTCAAAGACCTTGGTGATCTCAAGTTTTTCTAGGAATGGAAGTGACTCGGTCCAATAAAGGAATTATAGTATTCCAAAGAAAATATACTTTAGATTTACTAAAGGATATCGACATGCTAGGGTGCAATTCAATTGATACTCCTATGGTCCCTATTAACAAGGTTGGCTTAAAGGGAGATTCAACCATAGTTGATAAAGGCATGTACCAAATATTAGTGGAAAAGTTGATATATCTCCCATACAAGACCAAACATCAGCCTTATAGTTAGTGTAGCTAGCCTATTCATGAATAATCCTACTGAGTAGTAAATCATGTGTTGAGATATTTAAAAATAATTTTAGGAAAAAGGCTCTTCTTTGCAAAGGAACAAGCAAGGACCTAGAAATATTCTCTTATGCTAATTGGGCTGGATCTCTTACTTATAAGAGATTAACTTTAGGATACTATATCTACGTCTGGGGTAACTTGGTAACTTGGAGAAGCAAGAAATAGTCTATTGTAGTTTGGAGTAATGCTGAAGCTGAATTTCGGACTATGGTACATGGAATTTGTGAAGGAACCTAGCCAAAAAGATTACTTGAAAAACTACAACTTCCATATCTAACATGCATGAAGCAATTCTGTGACAATCAACCATTGTCACAAGGTTGGTCATACTAAAGATATGCTGGAAACTACATGAGAAACCAAGAGAGGAGACCTATGAATTAGCTATGATTAATGAGGAATCAACTCATTCTAAGACCAATCTCTTTACCAAAAACCAATGGGAGTTATTATAGGAACTACTTAGAAACAAGGACTAGAAAACCGCGGAAAAGGTTGTGGGTTTTAATACTCTTGCTCAATTGAGAATTGGTCTTGGAGAAAACAACTAGCAATGCTAGAAGAAGAGCTTCAAGCTAAAATATCCAGTTTAGAGGATCATTAACTCTGAATTTCTACAGATTATACATATTTATTTGTGACTGATTTATGTTTCAAATTCTTTCCTTTTATGTTGGCTGAGTATTAAGGAGTCTTATGTCCTCTTCTGATTTGGCTCCTTGTATATATCTATGTTCCGAATAGTTTTATTTGATTTAGAGATCACTATGAGAAACACTCTACACACTATTTCTTCACATAACAAGTTTTCCATAAAGTTTCTCTATGTTTACTAGTCATACTTAATCGTAGCTTTTCAAAACAAACAAGATTCTCAACTGCACTCTAATTTTTTGTTCCATTCAACTTCATTCACAAAATGCTTTTTTTTTGGGGGGGGGGGATAACATCCAGAAGTGCTCCTTTATTTAGTGTTTATTAATGTTATTCTTGTGCAACAATCATTGACTTCTGTTTTTTATACAAACAGGGGGAGCGAGTGCAAAATAAGCAATATTTCCTATCTAAGAAGCATTGATATGGGTACATGTATGGGGTATGACACAATATAATACTCGAGATATGACAAGTTCTAAAATTTTAGAATATGGATATAGGGGTGTGTATATATATATGCAACAAATTAACACATAAAAAAGTAAACATAAAAAAAAATTGAATCTTGAAACATTCATTTCAAATGTAAAGAAAATGTACATAACAAGTTACAAATAAAAGCATAAAACAAATTAACACTAGAGTTTTCAATTCAAATTAAATATCAATCTTCATCTCTATTCATAACATTAAGATCTCTTAGAAGCTCTTGAGCCGTTTTGACACTATCTTGTTGCATTTTGAAACTTAGTGGTGAGTTTTGAAATGTTTCAAAATGTATTGGACCCAAAAAAAAATGCTGGATAGGAATGTTGGAATACGATACGGATATCATATTGAATATGTATCCAACATAGGTATGCCCTTTTTTTGATGTATTGGTTCTTCCTAGTTTCCTATAAACCACACTAAGTAACTGTACACTCCCAATGAACAGCATTTTGTAGGGTTTCTTTTAGTATTGCATAAATATGTTTTTATGCATTCAATGTCACAAGATGCCATTGGTTGTTTATCAATTTGTGGTGATTAAAAAGAAAAAAAACCATAAAAGTAATATTACGAGAACTCTGTCCATTCAATACTAGTTCAAAGGACCAAAGTCACTCAATCACCTTTGGTTAGGCTATCATAAGCATCTTTCACTGAGATTTTAATTATGCTGAACTGAAGAGAGGACAGCAAGGATTTGACCTGTATCCAAACTCCAATAACACATTTTTTAGCATATCAGATATTATCTATCTGCCAAAGTAATCCATATAATTGCGAAAGGAAATTAAATAAACCTTGTCAGAGCATCTGAATATGGGACTTGATACATTTGACCAACTCCATGCTTTACTATTATTTTCCTTCTCAACAATGGTTCCATAACTGATTTCAGGAACATCTACTGGACTACTAGAAACTGCACAAGGTTGAACAATTTGAAGAAAGTAACATGTTTTTTCTCCAATTCAATAGGCAAGGTAAAAATAGATAAATAAATAAATAAAGCATTTGATGTTACCAGCAAGAATATTGTTCCCATCCAATGTAAGAAGACTCCATGAGAAATTTGAGTCAGCAGGGGTGATACGTAATACTTCTCCACTATATATGATGAAAATATAAGGAGTTGATCATAAAAAATTGCATGAAGATTTGCACAAAGGGAGTCAAAATGCATTCCTATAGTTATAGTTACCTCAATACATTCACAGAAAGTAAAACTTGACTGCTATGCCAGATAGATGGTATAATCATAGTGCAGCCATCAGAAAGCCAAGGATTAGAAAGGATACCTAAACAGTAAAGCCCAGGGAAGCAACCATCCTCAGCACACATCACAACAGGAATCTTCAAGACTGATGAAAGAAAACCACAATTATTTATTAAAAAGTGAAGAAGTATAATTAAAAACTTACTGTGTACTGCGTAAGACAGGTTGAACTAATTACATGTACCAATTTGAGCATAGTGCAGCTTTATCATTACGGATACTGAGTTGGGCTGACATAGAGCAACACACATTTGAATAAACCTTGTTTCTAGATCAAAAACTTGTTCATGCCTATGGGAAACCAGCCGGGTACTTAAAGCTAAGATTCTAAATTAAGTTTAATTCATGAACATAAAACTAAATAATTGTCTCAACTTATGGATTTTCTACTATAGCTTAGCTTCTAACATAACTATAAAAAATCCTTAATCAACTCATTGTAGCATTTCTTAACTAATTTTCCAAAGAAGAAATGTTTATGAAAATTATATGCACTCAATTATCACTCTTAGAAAAATATTTTATTATTTTAAATAAATATGTAGAATCCAGATTTCAGAAAATTTCCATTTATTTCATCAAAAAAAAAAAATGTCCATTTATTGCAGTAGCTTAAATATATTTAAGCATCAGATTAACTGTCTACTTAATTATGTCTTGAGACAAGGGTGCATTATTACACTGAACAGCACGTAAGCTGAAGAAAAAGTCTATTCAATTCAACTAGTAGTCTAGATTTTGAAACATTTCTTAAAGGTAGAGTTCCTTGAGAGTTGAGACCACTACAAACAATTTTATCAAACTGACACTAGAAATAAGGACATATAAGATGCACATCTAAGGTCCTTTCTAAAAATTAAATTAGGATTCAAATACAAGGACGTGATGATGCCAGTATGTAGAATTTTAACCAGACCAAACCCTGATTCAACCCTTAAAGAGAACAAACTTTCATTTCATTTGCACTCAAGATGCATTCTATCATCAGAATTATTACCTATGAAACCACAACAGAGTTGAGTATAGAACAAATCATAGTTTTTGAAGGATTTCACCTTGAAATACCTTATTTTATTTTAAAACAGTAGCAGCAATTTATAGAGGAAGTAGGCTACAAAATTTCAGCCAATCAACCTCCAACATAAAAGGAAATAATGGCCACAGAATGTCAGCCAATTATCCTCAACATAAAAGGAAACAAACATGCCACATAAATGAAAAATAAAGCCTCATAAACAAGGATCAAATCAACAAAGTCATTTGACTTCAGCCCATTAACAGGAAATATCCCATATGATTCATCCAAAGAATCACGGGATTCCAACAGTTTTCAACTTATATGAGTATTTCTTTCTATACTTTTTGAAATTCTTTAGCATATAACAGCCAAGAAGCTAATGTTCGTGACTAACATGAGAAAATTAAAAGCTCAAGGGCTGCAATAAATCATAAATCTCAATGCCAATTGAATCAATCACATTCAGATTACACCAGTAACAAATGAAGAGCTTACAACATCATAAATTTCTGCAGATTTGCACTCCTTCATGTCAGTAGGCCAATCAATTCTATGGAGTGAATTTGTTGCAAAGTGGGCCCCAGAATCCACTGAACTTCTTGAAGATAAAAACACAAGGAACTTCCCATCTAGGCTGGTATAAGATTCATGTATAGTAGTCAGGATCTCATAAGATTCATGAAATTATTACTGATAATTAATTGCTTTAACTTCTACAAAAGGAGGATCAAATGTTATGTAATGTGGGAATATAAACTGACAAGGTATTTTAACATTTTGACCACTTGTCTCACTCGGTAAAAAGTTAAGAGAATTAGAGAATACAGAAACATTTTAATCAGCATGACTTACCAGACATCTAACTGAAGAAAAGTGAAAACAGAAATCTATGCTTGTTTTAGGCAAAGTAGCTCCCAAAAATATGTTATATATATCTTCCATTCATTGCGCAATAGACCATAAAGTCCTTTAAAGGAAATTTAAACATAAGAAATAACTTCTTAAAATGAAAATCCATTTTTGGAAAACGTTTATGCTATCTTGTCATCATTAGTTATCTTTCCTATCATCTTGTCATCAATTTGTATGTTGCACAAAACACACAGACAGAAAAAGCGTACAAAAATGTTCCATTTTCTTAGAAAAATCCCTTCTTGCTCCAGAATATGAAACAGAGACCAAGTAAAACAAATAAAGCCTGTCATGTAATGGTAAAAAAATTCTACAAAGCATATGATTTTACCAGCTTACCTGAACCGTGGAAAGAAGGCACTCCTTATAGTCTGATTTAGGTTTAGGGCATGAACATCTTCAGCTGAGCTGCATCAGCATAATTTTATAATTTAATACCATAACAAAACAACAATTATTCACTTTTGAAAGGAATTTAAACTAATGAGACTTACTGAATCTGAGTTTCATTAGCTTTTAACTCATGGTGTGGGGCTCTAACAGCGCATAATGCACAAGGTTTGTTGTAACAATACTTAATACCAAGTTTTCTCGTCTCAAATGACCATCCAACAAGAACCAAATATTGTGCTCAGCCTTCAGTTGATGGAGCCCACACAACTTGTCCAACACTTAAAGATTTGTCAATTCCTTTGACAGGTTGTACCTCTCCACTGTAGGAGCACTATTTCAGTTAGGATTTACTATCCAAAACATACCCCTTGTTATTTGAATCAACATAAATGATGTATAACCTTTTGATGCTTATAACAAAAAGTGCAGGTTGCCTCTTTCCTGCATATGTTTCTCCCCAGTCCTCCTCCCAATCCCCTTGCCCTTTCCAGCCACCACTATCCTTGTCTGTCAAGACATCTTTGTTGTAGCCCAGATGATTGAATGTGGGCTTTGCAGGGGAGGGCTCTTCAGCTACATATGCTATACAAGTTTCATCTAAGTTTCAAGAGATTCCCTCAAGCCTATGTCATAGAAGAAGACATGAAACATTTAATTCATGTGTTAAGAACCTTCTAAAAATATTACTGCTGTGCAGAGGCTGTTGCATTTTTTCTACAGTTAAAAAATGGTAGAACAGTTGAAATCAAACAGCTAATACCAGAGACCAACTTGAGAAAAAAGAAACTATTTGTTTGACTATGACCAATGAAAAATATCCCCAAAAGTTAAAATAAGCACATATGATAATTTACCATCCATCAGTATATACTGAGCCATGCATTGACTGGGGGATATGGAACTCCTTTTCCAAGTGAGATGAATTCCAAATTTCAAAGTGAGAATGACCTTCATTCTCAGGATTTCGAACTACTAGAAGTTTTGAGCCAGAAGGTGATGGAACAATTTTAGATACTCCGGGCATCTCTATGGGAAATGGAGCCCATTGAAATTTTACAGAACTGTTAATTTCTTTAAATATTGTAGAGGATAGTACGAACTTCTTTCACTTGTTTGCCAAAAGATTCGGTTGGCTAACACAAAACATTCCCAGAGAGGCCAGTGCTGTGGCATATATATATAAAGAAACAATATCATCAGCAATGGAGCTAAGTTGAATGATACAAAGAAGGCTGACATCAGAAAAATCAAAATGTGAAAAACAGTGCACTTACCACTGTCAGAGTTAAAAATCTATGCGTTGTCAATGTTGGAGATACTAATGAATTTTTGAAGTAAGTTAGACTAATAAGCATAATCTTCTTCAATTGTATCATCTAAATCCAGTGGCATTTGCTTGCGTGGACCAGCTTTTGGACCATCCATTGCTAAAACAACCAGAAATCTTCTACTGAAGTTACAGGAGCAAAAAATTAATATCAATAAGCATAAAAGAAGGCTTTATACCGTGTCATTTAAATTATGCATGTATTACGACTAATCACAATGAATTTTCATATTATAATGACGGAAGGACAAGGTAAGAATGTGCATCTCAAAGTAAAGAAACAACTACAAAATGCAATGAAAGGAAGGGTTAAATTTGAAAACATCCTTTTTTTTGTTTTCTTTTTTTTCCTTTTTCCGATAAAACTTCAAAAGTAAACATCACAGAAAATTAGCATAAATAAAACAAGCAATATTGGGCAGAAGAAATTATGAATGAAGAAATAACAAAATACAGAAGCAACGATAATCGAAATAAGAGAAAGAGGAGTACACAATAAAAAGACAAATAAAGTCATAATATCGAAGGCCCCACTCCCTTCAAACTTTTGCAACGGGAACCACTTTAGAGTCTTGACAAACCAATGAGTCGAAAACCAAAGTACCTGAATAATTCTCTCCCAGAGTCAGTTTAAAAATAATAGATTTCTTCTCAATCTACAGCACGAAAGGATTGTTAGAATTTAATTGTAAGTGGTGCAATGTCTAATTCATTGATGCCGAGTAATGGGTATAAAATTATGCTACTTCTAATGTTCTTTTGCTTTATCCAGTGGCCAAAAATAAAAATAAAATACTTAATTGGCGGAACCAGAGCTCACTTGGCTCAGTGAAATAAGACTCCTATAACCAACTCTATTCTCTCCCATCCATGACTTGTGATGAATCGGCGATTTTAGCGTTGACCAGAACCCAGAAATCCCTTTCAGGAACTGATACCCATTACCAGATTATAAACAAACTTCAGCCACTCAGTGAGACCCAGAAAGACAAATAAAGGGCATATCAGACTATTATCGGCAGTCAATTCAATATTGAAACGAAACTGAAAATATTATTTACCATGAGACACACCAAGCAGCTTATGAGTAGAGAGCCTTCCCACAGAGTCAACGAAGTGAAGACTATATAACTGAAGAGAAAGAGGACACTTACCTGAAGGGAGGAATGTGTTTGAAAGAAACTGGGCGACGAGATAAATAAGAAGGGAATAGTCGGAAGAGCACGTTTAGAAGTGTATCGTCCCTACCATTTAGACATTTACACCCGGCAAGGATGATTGAAAATGTAGGGAAGTTTATTTTTAAAAAATTATATATTTCCTTCACATTCAAACTAGTCAACGGACAAGTTCCCGCGCGGGGCAATCAAATACACTAATCTAATCTAGTATCTAATATATCTACATATAAAATTTGTAGCTGAATTACTACTTTCTACTGGGGACCACGGAGCTATGTGCAGGACCAACAAAAAATTTGAGCTGAATATACCCGGCTTCTCCTAGGTAATATATTTCAATTATTATATTAGATTATCATGATCTCTTCTCTAGCCGGGACTCACATTTATCTACACCAATATCTTAACAATAGATATCACTTCCTATTCTAGCTATAAACGCCGGTCAGAAAGCTACAGTGATTAGGAAGGAGCAATTGGCGGTGACGTCATCTTCTGCAAACATTAACAGCCCGATTGGTTGCTCAACGCTAATGCTACGCTTGAATGGGAGAGGGGAAAAGTGGAGGGGAGAGAGAAGTGGAGAGAAAACGAGAGGGTAAAAAGTGGAGAGAAAAGTTTTTATACCTCCGTGTGTTTGGATGGAGCGAGACAGGATATAGAGGAAGAGAAATTTAATAATTGTTTTTGGATAATTTTACCTTGTTGCAAAGCGCCAAGTGGTCCAAGATGATCTAAGTGATGTAATCTAAATAATAAATAAATTATTATATTATACTCAAAAAATAATTATTTTAACTTAATATATGAGATATATATAATATATTTTGTATATGTTTATTAGTTTAAAAGTAATTAAATCATGGGTAAAATTTATATGAATTTAAACTACAACAAAAATATATTTTTGAGTAATTAAAAAGATATGTTTGTTAATTTCAGATCAATTAACTTGAATAACTGATTTTATATTAATTTCACCTGCAATCAAATTAAAATAAATTAGTGCATACTATTAATTATTATAATTAAAGTTTTTAAAATTACAAATAATTATATTTTTATATTATTTTAGTTAATTAACGTTGATTTCAAATGGTAATTTATTCTTTATATAAAGACAATATACATATGCATGTGAATGATTGTCCATCTACAATTGTGTAATATGACAAAATGTCTTCATTCACGTGGAAAGCTTGTCATTTTCTTTTATCTTATCTTTTTCTTTTGACTTATCCCCACATGCATCCAACTTATTTCGTCCTTATCTTAGCATGCACTGAAGTTTTATGTGAAGGACTTGGATGATTCATATGGAGCCATAAACACTTCATCCTTATCTATCTATGAAGTGACTTAGCATGCAATGCTTTATAATTGATAAGATGCTTGAATATATGTCTCAAGATATATAGGGATGCAGGAGGGAAGTACCTAGGCCATGTAGTAGTTGCAGTGAAGGGATTGTAATCTGGCAAGTCACGTGAAATTCAAGATAAATAATATAATGCATTCCCTTCAAATGATATATCTTATATGAGGGGGATTTTCTTACGAGGCACGTTATTATTACAAAGATAGGAGGTAATATATTTGTATGAGCGCTGAACGTTAAGAATGTATGTTGATATGATTCTTTTATCTTTATCTATTATTATTTATCGTGTAAATGGATTGAAAAACCTGCAAAGATGTTTTGTATTCTCAAATTCAAGCAAGAGTTAATATAAGAAAATAACTTATTTTTTTAATCGGTAAAACAAAATATGAAATTTTTTCTTTTCATTTAACCATTTTTTGTTTAACTATAATTTTGGTATATACATTTTTTAGATTTGACCCCAATGAAAATGATACCTTTAAATATATAGTATTTGTGATGAAATATAATTATTTAAGAGCTTATTGGTGCACCAATTATGCTTTGCAGGAATTTTAAGTAAATTTGAATTGCGATAGAAATACCAAATTTATTATATACAACGTGTTAAAGTAGACTACAATGCATTCTGATGCAAAATCCCGTTTGGTTTGCTGATGTGATTTACTTATGTTATGTTTAAAACGTTTTTGGAGACTCCCAAATTATATTTTATAAAAAGTAATAAAATAAAACTTTTTTATAAATATAATATTGCCAATGTAAAATGGTCCCTCTTGACCGTAACCCGCAAAAATGAATTGCTTTTGGAGCCAATTTGGCAAAATGTCATTTTTGCGCTTCACTTTAGGACTCTTGCGCCCACAGATATTCTCAGAATGAACAAAACATATCCCCCCTGTGCAGAAGAAAGGAACTTGGCTGAGTCAAAGAGCAAAATACTGAACAGCGTATATTGTACACGGAGAAGAGTTCAACTGAACACGCACCATAACCACTCATTGATATGCACAGAACATTAAGGAAACAAAGCAAAATCATGACAAATTTGAGTGGACAAAATAAACCCATATACATATTATTCAACTTTCGGGAGAAAATGCAAGTATGGGGAAGAATACTGGCCAAGGTGAATGGATATCCTTTAGAGCCAATCATCCAATAGTGTTTCCAAGTTTGATGTGCCGTAACTTTGCGAGGGAGCTCAATAGATTTGCAATCCGTGCTGTATCCAAACAACCAGGGACAATGTGTGCCTTTGCTGGGTCTGGTTTGCAGATCTCAAACCTTGAGGGTGGAAGACGATGATGTCGATGCTGCTGCAGGGGAACGACGCTGCAGAACACTTTTAAGAACCCCTGCATTTGCTTTGTTCGACAAAATGGGAGAGAGACAAATTTTTTTTCTGACACTTCTATTTTTTTTTGGACTAGGGGCAATATGATCATTTACTCATAGCTGCATTCAATTTCTAACCAAATATGTAAATGTCAAAACATTCCATCTCCCTTTCAATGCCATATAGTAGGGCTGTTTATGGGTAGGATCGGGCCACACATCTAGTATGTCTGATGTCTGGTCTGATTAAGATATCGAGTTTATTTTTATACTTGTGGTTCGTCCTTACCCAAACAAACTCTAATTTAGGGGGATTAGAACGGATTAGGGTCGCTTGAATTTTTTTTTTTTTATGAATTAATATTTAATATAAAAATATTTTTTTGTAAATTTATAGGCATATATTTTAAAACAATAAATTTTTAAAATTTTTATATTTTTATTAATAAAAAAAATTTAATATTATCAAACAAAATATAAGCTATACTAACATAATTAACTTTAGATAAACATATATTTTCATTATTTAACAAAAAAAATGTGAATAAGTATATATATCAATAATAAAAATAATTAAAAAATAAGAAGAGTTTAAATAAATAATAAAAATAATAGTATATAAAAATAATCAGATAAAATAAATAAATCTATATATATATAAGATGAAAATATATTAATAACTAAAAAAAATAACTATTAAGATAAGTTGAGCAAAATATATCTTTATCTTTGACTTGGCTCGACTTAATATAATTTTATTTAAAATTCTACTCATTTATATTTTTAACTTAATCTAACTCGACCCGACCCGATTAGAACTTTATTACCAACAACCAATCCGATGAGCCTTAGTACCAACAACAGAGCCGATGAACAGCCTGTCATATATAAATGCACTCAATAACGCATCCCCTTTCCCTTCTCTTATCTCTTAATTCAATGAACAAACGGGCCGTAAATGAAGATCAAGACATACTACCTTGCTTCTCTGTTTTTTTTTTGGCTCTGTCAATTAATTCAAATATGTATTCAGGATTCACCCACCTCTCTATTCACCAAAATCGCAGGAACGAAAGAGTTGCAGACCATTCTTTTCTTCGCACTTAGGAAGGAAGTTGCCACAGGGTAAAAATTTCTCATTTCACTTCTTCGCACAGAGGCATCCGAAGTTAGAGACCATTCTATGTTTTTGTTCTTCTTCTCTGTTATATTACTCCTTAGAGCATTCTTTTGTACATTGGATAAATCCTAAATTATTCACTGGGGCTTCTCTCTTCTTTTCTGTTGAAACATATTGCTATATAAATGCATCCCTTTGCATTTGTGTATTCCTTGTGGCACCACTGTAGCTATCGGGAAAAATAGTATATTAGTTCTTTTGAAAATTTCTTACTATGATTTCGATGTTTTTGTTTTCCTTCTCTTTTTACTACTATTCTATTGGCTTTTTCCTAACTATTCTTGGTTCAGCTTTAGGCATAGGTAGAAAATTCTCAGTCTAGTAACAATTTGTAAATTACAAGTTAAAAAAAGTTCCAAGTCAAACAAGTTTTTCTTTTTCTTGACTAAGCAGGTAAGGAATTTACGAGGGAAACAATGCAATGTACACAACACCCAGCAACTAATGCCAATTACAGCAGCCTATGATGTTACTGATTGCATAGTATGTAGCAAGATATAAAGTAATCTCTGTTTACTTTGTTGAATATGAAAATGGGAATATTAGGAATGCATTATTAGCAAAGTTAAACCGAACATCAAATTACAAATAATATTTTACACAGGCTACAATTAAGATTATTTTATACTATAAGATGCCCATCATAATAAGTATAAAATGAATGTTTCTACTCACTTTGGCATGGCTACCATGAGTTGTTAGTTATCATCAAATAATGCCTACAAAAATGCATATCAATATCAACGAGACATTGTGCTTCTTTTATTACTAGATTATTCATTGAGTTGGGGTGATCTGTTTAATGGGATTTCATGATTCAGTACTCCAAAAGGTTTAATTTTCCATGTTGATCAGAGAAATGAAATTATAGTATTTCAAGTCATTACCTCTACAATTTTTAAAATAATCTATTTTCTATTTTATGTTGATGTCTCAGTCATGGAACCAAATTCAGGGAGAAAGAAATGTCAAAAGTGTGAAAGAATACTTGCGATCCGCAAATGACAGATAATTGTAACTTCAATGAGGGTTATACACAAGAATCTGATAGGTATACAATGAATGGAAACCTGTGTCTTACAAATACCCCACTGAGTGAGATATGTTAGAACACAATGTCTCATACCTTGAATGTAAGTTCCAGCAATGTGAGAAATCAAAAGTATTACAGACAACCACTTTTTGATATCAGTAATTCTGCTATTATCCTTGTTAGAAAGTTTGATTGTGTTGATCATTGCCCTACATCATTTGGAGATAATTCTGCTACTCACAAGCTAGATGGCCCTAAAAAGTCAGTGGCAGGAAACAATTTTTATGCTTCTATGCAATCTGAATTAGAGCATCCCTCTTCTCAAGTGTTGTCTTGGAAAGACCTCCTTTTATTAACCCTGCCAAATCTTTGCCGCACTAAAGAACTTTGTCTAATCACACACAAGTAAGTAAGTCATATCTCCTATGATATATCTTATTGACAACTTCATTTCTTAACAAAATTAGTGTATATTCATTCAAGTGATATTTTTTTTTTGTACTTATCAAGCATTGTGAGCTGACAATCAACTATATTTAATTGAGGATTTTCGTTCATTGATTGAACTCATTTATTAATATTCCAGATTATGGAGATTACAATTCACTTCCACACAGGAATACTTCCACATCTGCAACAGAACAAGGTATGAAAACCGTTTTTCGTTCATTTCTGTTTTTTAATGATATTTTGTTCTACTATTTTTTATATATACTTGTTTTCATCCTTTTTCCCACATGATAGTGCATTCTCCATTATATAACCTCCATTTAGAGGACCATCTTACTGCTTCTCTTGTACAAGGTAATATATCAGAATGAATTCCTATTTCATACAGCTTATAAAATGACAACTTGCTTCCGACGTCTTTCTTATAAAGTAGAAGGTGGTTGTGATTTTATTTACAACGTTTTCTCTTTGTAGGTTTTTCTCGTCCCTCACCAAGTGGAAGAAGATCAAGTCCCAATTCAAACGAACAACATGGTCGGCATACTAGTCAAGGTAGTCTCAAAAACAAGTGTTACAAGCCCTTCATATTAACTAGAACATGGGCCTAAATTGCTATCAATTTGCATGTGTAGATTAAACTTCTTCCCGTTAAAGGCTATTTTGTTTTATTCTTTAGGTACATTTATATGTTCATAGTAGTCATGTATATACATGAGTCTTCCCACCAATACATTATGTAATTTATCTTAGATATCTTTTCAGATTATATAGATGAAGGAGATCCTGATTACATTTGTAAACATTCTGAAGCAAACTTGCGGTTTAATGAGAGAACTAAAAAGAAACAAAGCAACTGAATTAACCTTTTCAATATGTTGCTCAAAAAAAAGTTCAGTTCCCTTTCCTTAACGCTCCTCCTGCTTACGTAGAAGATTTGTTCTTCAATAGGAACTTACCAAATTCTAGGAATTTATTGTAAAACATTAGAGCTTACAACACAATGCTCTTGTTCACATCAATGGGCGGACGAATTAACAAGTTTGTTAACGCTGACACCTGGTCCTTACACTTTTGTTTTGCATAGTCAAAACTACCATCAAATTGGTAGTCTACTTCCGCCCCAAGGATCACAACCTGTATTCTCTCAACTTTATATTTATGATATAGATAATGAAATTAGCAATCGAATAGGTGTGGTGAGGTACAAACATATTCAAAATCATTTTCCTTGCATTATTCCTTTTTTTTTTTTTTCTTTTTTGGCTATCAATAATCATTTTTTCCTTTCTTTGGGTCTGATGATGACCATGCTGTATTAGGCGCACAAATTGTGGAAAAGTTTATATCCATGCTTAATGAGTATAACCCATTTGTCAAGATCTTTCACATGGCAGCTATAAGATTGCACTCTACCCAATCAAGAGATGTGAAATTATGGTTGTTGCACAAGAGAGAGAAAAAGATGGTAGACTATACAAATTACCAACCTCTTTTGAAATTGCATATTTAATTGTTGGAAATCTTGATTCAAGTTATGTTGAGAGATATAATCCTTGAATCCAATCTGGTATCATTGAACTTCATTTATTATACCTTCCTATGCAATATCCTTTACGTTTTTTCATATAATGAAAATGGATATAAAGACGACATTACTCATCGGACTCTATCGTTGCAAACGTGCAGTAAATGCACTAAGATATATGGTACTATTATACTGGTTTTATTAACAAGGCAGGTTTGTAGTTAATTAACCACTGAATTTCGAACTAATAGGCACAAGAAAAGCATACTTCCTACTCCAAAAAAATGACTCGAACATCAATATTATCAACACTACAAACTGAAAGACATTTTTACTTCAGCTATCAAAGGAGTTTGAGGTCATAATTATCGTATTATTTTAAAGGTTTCAATAAGTAAAATTTTCTTCCTATATATCAAATATGATATAATCATTAAGAGATCATGCTTTCTTTTTTGTGACCATTTTATGTTCTTTTCTGTTGATTTATTTGAAAAACAATAATTAACTATCTTTATGTCAATCAACCTGTAATGAAATCTGAAAAACGCATACAACCATAAGTGAAAGTATTTTCAGTTTTAAAGCCATTATTGCCATTATTTTTTAAAATGAAAACGATATTTTCTTTAAAATGTTATTTCCTTACATTTTACAATGTTTCTTTTAAAAAATTATTTACTTAATATCTTATACGTAATATATATTTCACTATTTGTATTTAGTTTTCTGATATTATACAGTCATTTTGATAAACAAGCTTATCAATTTAAATTCCAAATATGAAATTAATTGTAAAAATGATTTCATAGATTTATCACAATATTTTAATGCACAAACAAACAAAAAAATAATTCATTGTCATAAAACGTGTACAGATTATTAACAATAAACATCTGATCAAATGTATATCAACATGTGGCGAAATAATACCATCTGAAATATTTTTAGTTCCCAAAAATTTTCTATTTATTTCTCAACTGAAGTTCAAAATAAAAAAAAAAAAATCAACATATGTGTGCGTGTGTTTGTGTGTATCAAATATTTTTTTAAAAAATTAACAGCCCGTCCGATGTACGGGATCACATGGGCTCCTTCCTAGTTGTTTGTATTCTAATATGCTAAGTAATATTAAATAATATATATATTTATATTTTTTACTTTTAGAAAGAGAAGTCTAGAGTCAATACTCAAACCTCCTTAATTACAACAGCAATAATAGTGTATTTTATATAAAAGACTTTTGCTGTGGAAACTTAGAATATGAAATGTATTTGATAGTCCTGTAAACGATAAGTTTAGGTTATAGGAAATAGTCATGGGTTGGGCTTTGATATAAGCCGCCCGTAGTGCACAAATATGTTAATGGACATTGGCCTGAGGGCGAGGGGCATACAGAGATAACAATATTTATTCTTTCTAAATATAGTAATGATGACCTTAAGTGATAGTATAATCGCATCCAAATTATAAATAGAATTGCTAAATATTACAATTCATCAATTTTCCAATAGCAACAATACATTTTTAAATATGTAACTCCTGGTCAAAACCTGTATTACATGGAGGTAGCATACGGTAGTGTTAAAAACCTGCTGATAGCTATTTGTTGTATATTATTTTGGAAGGAAATTGTGAAACGAAGAAAAATATATTACATGAAGCAGAGTAGAATTTCTGGACAATATGTATTTCAAAAAAGCATGAAAGCATAATATTTATTTTTCTGCTTTTTAATATTATACTGGTAGTATACATTTAACCTATGATGAAGAAGGGTATATATAATAGATGTATTATTTATTAATGGAGGAATTCAGATATTAATGCCCTGATTCTCTTATCAGTTAAGTTTGAAACAAGAGTACATTTATAGAGAGGGACACACAACCTTCTACGAAGGGAAAAGACAGAGAAATAAGTATATACTAAAGGGAAAATTACATCCAGAAATCTGAAATTTGTAATATTATAAATATTATAATATTTATAATATTATAGAGAGGGACACACAACCTTCTATGTAAAACAATGATAACAGACTCTTCAAGATAAATATTATAAATTTTAGGTCTCTAAATGTAATTCTCCCTATAATAAAAGACTAAATTAATGAACAGGTTCACACCTTTAAAAAAAGAAAAGACATAGAAATAAAGATCTAATTAAAGTCTTATTACAATCACTTAAAAATATTGACCCAACCAACAAAATAAGGAAGTAAATAAAGGCGTTAAAGCTTGAAAACAATCATATATTAAATGTGATTTGCAATGAATAATAACATATTAAATATGTTTTCAACACTCTCCCTCAACTTGGGAATGACTTAAACCTAATGTTGCTAATCTTCTTCTTTTTTGGGGCACATTTATTTTGATTGTTGACTCTTTGTTTTCTTTCTTTTACTTTGTAGTAAGTGTCTTGATTTTGGACATTTTCTCCTTAACTATTTTGTAAGGTAAATATTTTAGATTTTGTTAATTGTCAACATATGATTTTCTACACTAACCATTAATTAATGATTTTCTACGCTAATCACCAATGTATTTTTTTAAAATTTTTCTTTTTACGTTAATTACTAATGTATTTTGTCATTCAAGCCTTGTAGGGTCTAATACCATGAAGAAATTCAAAGATCAATGCTCTGATTCTCTTATCATTTAAGTCTAAAACAAGGGTACATTTATAAAGAGGGATAAACAACTTTTCTAGGAAAAGATAGGGAAATAAATACATAATAAAAAACCTAATTAATGAATAGATTTACACCTTCTAGGAAAGAGAAAAAAAAAAGAACAAATAAAATCCAATTAAGGTCTTATTACAATCACTTAAAAAAAGAAATAAAATATTACCCAACCAACAAAAGAAGGAAAGAAATAAAAATATTAAAATGTGAGAATAATCACATATTAAATGTGATTTCTAATAACTAGTTTATAGTGATATTTAAATTTTGTACTTGGTGTATATTTGGATTTATTCAGTAGTTTGACATTAGTCATAATAATGGACCTTTAAATTTTCCAAGACATTTGTGTTTTTTATTTGTCACAAATATACCTATAAACATCTTTATCAGTTTTGAAGTAAAAACCATGGATTTTAAATCAAGAAACAATTTCTAATAAAATCTTATAATGTTTGTGAGATTAAGTTATTGTTTTTTAAGAAATCCAAATATTATGAGGAAACATAGTTGAACTTTACAAACTTCATGTGCTTTATATTTTAAATGCTTATTCGATATCCTATATCTACATTTCGAAACTCTTCAACTTTCAAATCATGTTGAAGAAAAATGAAATTTGAATAGTAGGCAATAAAATGGTGTTAACAACAACCTAGGAACAAATAAGTTATATCACTATATATTATTGTACATATAATACAAGCCATTAAATAATAATAATAATTGTTACGACCTAATTTCTAAACCATGATCGGCACATAAGCTAAACCAATTTGACGACTAGCTTAGCCTAGCAAACTTCAAATATTCAAACTCAACTATAATACCACATTTATAAGCTAGCCTATACAACCCTCAAGTTTTGAAACTACACATTTATTCAATTGTTTCATTTGGGGAGTTGCCAAAAATCTGGCAGCATCTTCTCTAAAAATTAGACATCCCAACCTACACAACAATCAAACTAGCACAAGTACCAATAATAACAAATTACATGCAACAAAATAATTTGCTAAAAAATTATGAACAATATCTACACGTGTTCTAAGTGGTCATATTAGGCCTCACAAAGGACCTAACATATATCAATCTTGAAATACTCTCCCCACACCTATATGCCACCACATTATGGAGTTTGACACCAATTTCACAAAATTGAGCACATACTCTATAGGTCTAATAACACATAAGCTCTCAAATTACTTCACTCCTTTGCTTGCTAGTCTGTAAAATAATGAAAGAAAAGAGATAAGTTTATCACTGGCTTAGTGAGTACATAAATAATAAAATGTGCAAAGGGAAAACAAGCGCACATATGAGTTTTTAGAAATCAAATAGTTATCAGATAATTTAAGCAATAATAATTTATAGTTGAAATGAAAAATAATTATTTAATAAATAAAAAATTTTTAGATAAAAACTATATTTTCTAAATGTTAAGAAAGTATTATAGAAATAGACATCATAGAAAGGAACCAAAACACTAAGTGCCTTTACAATCAAACCACAATATCATATCTATTGTCATTACTTTAGATATATTCCATCTCATCACTTTCACAGTACACATCTAACAAGTGTAGTCACGACTGGATGCAACACATCATAATGCTATCACAACTCATAACTTATTTTAGGTGCACTTAAGCTATTGCCTCCACTAACGGTTATAGGGTCCTAACTAGATTCCTATCTATTATTAAAAAATAAATAAAGTGAAAAATAAAATCTACTAAAGTAGCATTTAGGTGACTAAAAATAAATAAGGAATAAAAAAAATAAGTAGTTAATTAATAAAATGAGTTACAGTCACCATAAAAACATAGAATAATAAAACCACATAAAACACTTCTTATGAATATATACACACGCACATCACAACTTTATTTTCTTCAATTTTTTATTTTGCATTCCACAAGTATGTATCTTTGTCATAATTCAATCATTCATTTGCTTATTAATTTATTTATTCATTCATCTTATGAATATATGAAGATTTATGGGTTACGTCTTCATTCTATAATTACTGAAGGTCTTTCGATACATATAGGAGATAGGGATAATCCATCGTAAGGCTAATCCCATATTCGGTGCCTAACTAATGGGACGAAACTTATGGGGAATCAAAACAGAATAGGAAAGATATAAAACAGAGATAAATACACAGAAATAAATATGGAAGCTCTGAGTAAAATGGGCCGAAGACTCAGGGCTGAAGACTCGGTCTATTCCAACACTCCCCCTCAAGTTGGAGAATAGATATTAATCATTCCTAACTTGCTTCTTAGCTCTTCTAACTTGACTCTTGGTAGAGCTTTAGTCATAACATCAGCCACCTGTAAGTTCGAAGATATATAAGATAAGTCAATTATCTTGGAATCAATCTTTTTCTTGATGAAGTGTCGATCAATTTCAACATACTTCATCCTATCATGATGTATAGGGTTTTGAGCAATTCTAATAGTGGCCATATTGTCACACCACACTTTAATAGGAGTAGTTATTGTCATTTTGAGCTCATGCATCAGCCTCAAAATCCACATTCCCTCACAGATTCCTAGAGCAAGTGCCCTGTATTATGCTTTAACAGAACTTCTTGCAACCACTGGTTGCTTCTTACTCCTCCAGGTCACTAGGTTGCCCCAAACAAAGGTATAATAGCCCGTGGTAGATCTTTGGTTAGTTATGGACCCTGCCCAATCAGTATCGGTGTACACTTCTACATTTCTATTGTTTCCTTTGGCAAATAGAAGTCCCTTTTCGGGTGTCATTTTTAGGTACTTCAAAATTCTATAGACTACATCTATGTGTTCTTCCAGAGGGTTGCTCATAAACTGACTTGCAACACCTACTGCAAAACTGATATAAGGTCTAGTGTGAGACAAATATATCAGTTTTCCAACTAGTTTCTAGTATCTCTCCTTATCCACTGGCGTCCCTTCCTGTTTCATATTCAATTTGTAAGTTATTTTCATAGGAGTTTATGTAGGTTTAGTTCCTAACATTCCTGTTTTTTTTAATAGATTAAGTGTGTATTTTTGTTGAGACACATTAATTCCACTGCTAGATTTGGCTACTTCTATTCCAAGAAAGTATCTGAACTTTCCTAGATCCTTGACTTCAAACTCAGCTGCGAGGTTCCTCTTTAATTTCTCCATTTCTGAAACATCATCTCCTATTACTACAATGTCATCCACATATACAATGAGTATTGAGCTCTTACCTCCGTAATGTCTAATAAACAAAGTGTGATCTGTTTGACATTGGATATATCTAAGCTACTTAACAACTTAAGTGAACTTCTCAAACCAAGCCCTTGGAGACTGTTTTAAACCATACAGGGATTTGAATAATCTACACGCCTTTGCATTGTTATTCTGATTTCTCAAACCTTGCGATATTTCCATATAGACTTCTTCTTCTAGGTCTCTATTTAGGAAAGTATTCTTCACATCTAGTTGATATAGGGGCCAATCCAAATTTGCTGTAAGGGACAACAGAACCTTGATGGTATTGAGTTTTGCTACCGGTGCAAAGGTTTCCTGGTAGTCTATGCCATGAGTTTGTGTGAAACCTTTGGCAACTAGTCTATCCTTGTACCTACTCACTGTCCCATCAGGATTATATTTAATAGTAAACATCCATTTGCACCTAACAATAGTCTTACCCTTAGGTAGGTCTGTTACCCTTCAAGTTTTATTTTTCTCTAGAGCTTTCAGCTCTTCATGTATTGCCTCCTTCCATCTTGGATCAATTATAGCTTCCTGAAAAGTTTCTGGCAATTTTTCTTTTGACACACTTGCAACAAAAGTCTTCAAGTTAGAGGACAATTTCTCATAGGATACATACTTACCAATAAAGTGTTGAGTGCATGACCTTTTCCTTTTTCTCAGTGCGATAGGCCAATTGAGATCTCCAGGATTTGTCTCCTGGTTGGATTCTTGGTTTTGCTCAAGAATGGGTTCTTCTCTACTTACACTCTCTTGTTAATTTATGCCCTTGTTTCTCCTAGTATATGTTTTGATCTCCTACATTTGAGGTAGTTCCACCCTTGTCTTAGTTACATCTATGGGTTCTTGGTTGGCCAAATTGTCATGGTCTGTTTCGGGTACTTTGGTATGATTACTAGGTGAGGTAATCTTAAGAGGTAGAAGTTCAGGTGCAGGAGGTAGAGGTAGTGGTCCGGAATTTGATTTAAGTGACATTTGAGAGACAGGTGGGTCTGGTACAAATATAAAATCATTGCAAATTAATCATTCACTTTCTCCCTTCTCCCCCTGAATGGGTAATTTGGGATAATAAGGCACATTTTCATAAAATTAGGCATCCAGAGTTACAAAATATTTGTGAAGGATAGGAGAGTAACACTTGTAACCCTTCTGAGTGGGTGAGTAGCCTAAGAAAATGCATTTTATAGCTCTAGGGTCCAATTTCCCCCCAGAATTATGATGGACATAAACAGTGCACCCAAAGACCTTTTGAGGGATGGAAGACACAAGATGTGAAGTAGGATAAAGTTCTTGGAGTTTTTGAATGGGTGTTTGAAACTGTAATATTTTTTATGGCATTCAGTTAATTAAGTAAGTAGATGTGAGTAGAGTATTTCCCTAAAAGGTGGTTGGAACATTGTTGGTTAACATAAGGGCCCTAGATACTTCTAGGAGATGTCGATTTTTACGTTCAGCTATCCCATTTTGTTGTGGGGTATTGACATAGGAGGTTTGGTGGTGTATCCCATTCTCATTAAGATATTGTTGAAATTGGAGCTTAAGTACTCTTTCCCATTATCACTTCGAAGGATTTGAATGGATGAGCCAAACTGATTTTTCATGAAAACATGAAATTTTCGAAAAATTTGCAATGCTTCTGATTTTTCTTTCATTAGAAATACTTATGTAATTCAAGTATGATCATCTATGAAAGTAATAAACCACCTGTACTTAGATAATGTTAAAATCTTAGAAGGACCCCAAATGTCACTATGGATCAATGAAAAAGGTTGAGAAGGTTTATAAACATGTATGGGATAATGACTTTTTGCATGCTTGGCTAGTTGGCAAAATTCACAAAAGAAGGAGAAAGAGTTAATTTTATTAATCAATTCAGGAAACAAATGCTTCATGTTACTACGACTTGGGTGTCCTAACTTATAATACCATAAGATAATCTCATTATTTGAAACAACAGAAAGAACATTAACTCTCCTACATTTATTTCTTTTTACTTCTAAATAGTAGAGACCTTTCCATTCCTTAGCATTGCCAATCATCCTCCTCGAAGTCAAATCCTGAAAAACATAATCAATATCAAAAAATTTAATGCTACATTTCAATTGACTTGTAATTCTTCTAACAGAGAGTAGGCTACACTTAATCTCTGGAACATACAATACATCCCTTAATTCAATTATTTCAGATATGGTTACAATACCTACACCAAGGACTTTAGCATAGGTACTGTTGGCCACTTTAACATTAGTATAGGTAGAACAATACTCAAGACTGCTAAAGGCTGCTTCAAACCCATTTATGTGATCTGTTGCTCCTGAGTCCACTATCCAGATAGTTTCAGGTTAAAGTATGGTGTGAAGAGTAGTGATAAGGTGTATACCTGCTTGAGTCAAGGTCATGGAGGGAGTAAAAGGGGAGGAGAAATTTTTCTCACTTTGTGAGGTTTGAAGGTTGTGCTTCTCTAACAACTTCTTTAGAATTGATACTTCTTCTTGGTTAAGAACTTCTTTACTTGTCTCCACACCAATAAGCAGGCCTCTATTTTCAACTCTAGTTCCTTGCGTGTTGCTTGGCGGCCTTTCATGGATTTTCCAGCAATTAGTTTTAGTGTATTCACCTTGTTGCAATGGTCACACCACTTCATAGGCTTCTTCCACTTCTGATCTGTGATCTGGTGTCCCCTAGCCATCATGGTTGAGGTCTCAGATTTTTATGTGAGAGAAGTGCCTTGAATTAACTCCTTCTTACTTTCTTCACATTTGACTATATTTATAGTTTCTTCAAGTGATGGCAGTGGCTTCATACTCATTATTCTCCCTCTAATTTCTTCAAACTTGTCATTCAACCCCAATAGAAATTCATAAGACCTCTCTCGCTCAATCACCTGTTTGTAGTACACCTCATTTGCATGGCAGGTTTAGTGATGTATCTCATAAAGGTCAATCTGCTGCCAAAGGCGTATAAGGGAGGTATAAAACTGAGTGACAGTCTTTTCCCCTTGTTTTAGATCTCTAAGTTGCCTTTTTATTTGGAAAACAGTAGCTGTGTTTTCCTTGACAGCATATGTTTACCTCACTAATTCCCATATTTCCTTGGCAGTGGTGGCTAGCATGTAGTTGCTGCTAAGTTTGAGAGTCATAGAGTTTGCTAGCCAAGTCATTACTATGTTGTTCTCTGATAGCCAACTTTCATACGTGGGGTCATTAATGTCTGGCGTAGCTGCCTCCCTTGTGAGATACTTTTCTCTTCCACGGCCTCTGATGAATATCAGCATGTTCTGAGACCAAAGAAGATAGTTATTCTCGTTCAGACGGTGCGATACCATGACAGGGGAGTATCCATCAGTGGAAATTAGTGCTGTTGCCAGAGAGGAACTTTTGTGTGATATCACAGGTAGAGAGGGATTGCTGTGCGACATTGCAAGAACAGAAGGACTGCTATGCAACATCGCAGGAACAGGCTGTCCTCCAGAATTCACACTGCGATGCCCACCGTCAGTCACAGAACCTTCGGTTGCCATGTTTTACGGGCCAGCACCACTCAGCGGAGAAGAATAGTCGTCTCTGCTAGCAGTAAAGGCACCTATGGTGCTGAACGAGACTCGCCCAGACTTCATCGAGTCATAGGCTTTGATACCATGAAGATTTATGGGTTACGTCTTCATTCTATAATTGCTAAAGGTCTTTTGATACATATAGGAGATGGGGATAATCCATTATAAGGCTAATCCTGTATTCGGTGCCTAACTAACAGGACGAAACTTACGGGGGAATCAAAACATAATAGGAAAGATATAAAACAGAGATAAATACACAGAAATAAATAAGGAAGCTCTGAGTAAAATGGGCCGAAGACTCGGGACTGAGGACTTAGTCTATTCCAACATATACACATCTATACTTAGACCATAACACCTATCTTGAAGTTTTAAAAACACTTATTTGTTCCCTAAAGAGAAAAGCATATAAATCATAAAACAAAATTTTGGTTATAAAAATATAACACAGAATAAAATAAAGATGCCACCCCATTATTTATACACTCATTGATTGGGACCAATAGTAGAAGTCATTAGTTCCTATTGTCTAATGTTGAGTCCCAATTAAAAGAGTCTCCTCAATATCACTTAAAATTAGGACCAATATAAAATAAATAATTTGACTACACAACTAATATCTACAATTATTTATATAGCCTAATATGCTCTCTAAAATATAAACCCATAAATTTTTACATACTTTACTATCTTGAATACAAACCCTAAATTTAAGTTTTTCAATATAAGCTTCCATAATTTAAATTAAACTTAAAACTTACTTCCTAGAGCTTGAAGGATGAAGTGGGAAGTGTTAATTCATACTTTAATGTTGTGATTCAAGAAACCCTTAATTTTGAGCTCACCTATGGCAATATGAAGAAAGAGAGAGTTGTACAAGAAATTATGCTTTAATAATAATGGAAGAAGAGGGGAAAATGAAAAGGAGAAAGCAAAGAAGCAAGGTGAGAATTCACTACTACAAAACCTCTAAGAATTACCACCAAATAGAGAAAGGAATAGATAAGATGAAGGCATATAAATAAAAATGGCACACTAACCTTCATCCATGAAATCCAAATAAAAACAAAAAAAAGAAAGGGAAGCCAAAGACAACTAGAAGAAGAACATAGTGAAATCATGGCTGAGCAATTGGTACGGTGGAATGTTTGAAAGAAGGTGCAAAGCTTTGTGGGAATAAGGAAAGAATGAAACTTTAGAGATGTAGCAAAGTAGGACATGGCATCAGGAAAAAAAAAATGAAGGAATTAAAGAGAGAGAGTTAATGGAGGATTATTTTATTGTTTGGCTCAACTTGCATTATTGCCCCAAGCTAAAATTCCTCTTTTGCCTTAGGAGGTTTTTATGCACTTCAATTAAATTCTTAAGATATTTTAAAAAGTCCCTAAGAAAATGTATAAACTCCAAAATTAATTTAAAAAATATTTAGTCTTTATTTTAATAGCCTAAAATAATATTATTTTATTTTATTTTATTATTTTTATCAATTTTAATAATATTATTATTTTTTTAAGGTATTACAATAATAACAATAACAACTTCCTACAATATCACCATGCTACTATTATAATCAAAATAACTATATGACCAAAAAATCAAAAGAGTGGTCATAGGAAATTTGTTGTTTGCGGTTACCAGGATTTCCCTTGAGAGAGTAGACAATGGTCCAATTCAAATACTGAAGATCTTCATCAAAATGCCAATAGTTATGCTAAATTATAAGTTTGTCTCTACAAATTCCAAGAACATCAAAGTCTATTGGTATTCCTTTAAATGATAATACCCTCAATCCACGAGTTAAAACTTTGATATTCTTTATCAAGAACATAGAGAACAACTTTATTATCTTTTATAATGATCAATGAAGTAGCCAAAGAACTCGAAGGTTTCCTTTATAATTAACCACCATATTGTCCATTTTCAAAAGATCAATAATTTTCCAAGACTCTCATTTATGTTATAACAAAGTAGGGTTCTAGAGTAGAAAAAATTTTTCCTTATCAAAATCAACAACCCAATATATCTTGCTTTGGAGACATGCATAATGACCTTCAAATATATCCAATGGGAATGGAAGAGAAACAACATCGACCACTTTTTAGTCTTCAAAGAAAATTTTGATAATCAATAATGTTATGATTGTTGAAAGTGATTCAAAATTTCCTTTAGTTTAGGTCCAGTAGTTCCAAGCTTTTCATTTAAGATTATTATTTTATTATTTTTTGGTTTATTCCATCAGATTAGTGGATCTAATTTTTCTAATTTTTAGTTTCTTTATACAATCTATAAAAGGTTCAAGTCTCTAAGTCAATAAATGTATGCCATATTGTGCCTTATCTTTTCTCTTATTTATTTGTCTTTTATATTTTATCATCAAACTTTTGCTAACATATTTGGTATCAGAGCCATTTGTATTTGGGGTCGTGAGAGTAATTTAAAGAGAAAGACAAGGAAGCCCTAGGTCACAAACTATCAAGTAGAGGTGGAGAACAATCTCTTGACATAGAGCAACAATAATGTAGAGCAGCAGCATCTCAAAGAATAACAACCAAACTAGAGGTAGATCAGCAACGACATTAATGGAGGTAAATGATAGGGTAACCTTTTCCCAACCTTTGATTCCTTTGTTTAAAATTGAAAATTATGAATTTTGGAGCATCAAAATGAGGACTCTCTTTATATCACTAGAGCTATAGGAGTTGGTGGAATCTAGGTATAAAGACCTAAATAAGGAGCAATGATTACATGATAACAAAAAGAGAGATGTAAAGGCTTTATTTTTCTTCAACAAGTAGACAGTGATGAAATTTTTGCTAGGATTTCATTTGCAACCACTTCAAAGGTAGCTTGGCACACTCTAAAGATAGAGTTTCAAGGTTCAAAAAAGGTAATTACTATTAAGCTTCAATCTCTATACAAATCTTTTGAAACACTTCAAATAGGCCTTCAAAATCTGTTCAAACTTATCTGTCTAAAGCTTTTGTTATTATTTCTCAAATGAGGGCATATGGTGAACAAATTTTTGATTAAAGTATAGTTGCTAGAATCTTGTGTAGTCTAAATCTTAAATTTAATCATATGGTTGTTGCCACAGAAGAATCAAAAGATTTATCTACTTACTCCTTCGATGATGTAATGGGTTCATGGCAAGCTTATGAGGACAGGATTAATAAATCATCTATACAGGGTGAAGAAAAAGCATTCTAGGTGAAAGGAGAGTCCTTTAATAGAGGTTGTTTTCATAGTGGTAACCATGGTTATGGTTACGGTAGAGGTAGGGGACGAGGAGGATGATCTGGTTAACAAAGGCAATACAAAAATGATAAGTAAAGGTAGGTTCAAAATAATCAAAGGCCTATAAAGTGCTATCATTGTGGCAAATTAGGTCACAAAGAAGTTGATTGTTGGTCTAAGTAAAGGAAAAATGAAGGAAATGAAGAGAGACATGCTAATTTCATAGAAGAGGAAGAGAGTATGTTATTTATGATGTTTCTCAATTTGATAATTCTACCTTTATTGTTAGTAAAATCAATGAGTCTAAGTTATGGCATTTGTGTTATGGGCATTTGATTGAAAATGGATTGAAGTTGCTAAGTCAAAAGAATATAGTTATTAGGTTATCTATAATTGAATCTTTTGAGTTTTGTGAACGGTGTGTCTCGGGTAAGCAAAATAAAAAATCTTTTCTAGTTGGGAAATCTACAAGAGTAGATAATTGTCTACAATTTGTGCATATTAACTTGTGTGGACCTATGAATACAAAATCATTTAGTGAAAATTGATATTTTTTGTTGTTTGTTGATGATTACAATTGCATGACTTGGGTCTATTTTTTGAAGTTTAAATCTAAAACTTTTGCCCATTTTAAGAAGTTTAAGGCCTTGGTAGAAAATGAAATTGGCAGCAATATCAAGTGCCTTCGAACTGACAGAGGAGGTGAGTTTGTATCTACTGAATTTACTGAATTTTATAAAGAATGTGGCATTTGCAGGGAGTTTATTGCACTATATACACTAAAACAAAATGGTGTTGTTAAAAGGAAAAATCAAATGGTGGAAGAGATGGCTAGAAGCTTATTAAAAGCCAAGGGTCTCTCAAATTCTTTTTGGGTTAAAGTAGTTGCAATAGCAAGATATATTTTAAACCTCTCTCCAACAAGGATTATTTTGAATAAAACAACATATGAAGTATGGAAAGGTATGAAGTCACGTGTTAGTTGCTTAAAAGTGTTTGGATGTATAGCCTATGCTTTAGTTGACTTTCATTCTCGTCATAAACTTGATGAAAAGTCTAAAAAGTGTATTTTTATTGGCTATTGTCCTTAGTCTAAAGCATATAGGCTATACAATCCTTTAAGTGGCAAAATTGTTATTAGTAGAAATGTAGTGTTCAATGAAGATACATCATGGAATTAGGAAAGTACTCTAACAAATGATCAATTTCTAATCCCAATTAATGATATGGATGAATCTCTACCTCTGCATCCAGAAAATCCTTCATCATCTCCTACCAGCAGTACCTCTTCATCTCCTAAAAGTATAAGTTCCTCCTCATCTGATGAAACTCCTTTAAGGAAATTTAGATCCTTGAAGGAAATTTATGAATTTGGTTCTTTTGCTTTGTGTGTTTCAAATCCATTATGTTATGAGGAAGCAGTGAAGATGGAAGAATGTTATGGTGCTATGGCTAAAGAAATGGCTGCAATCCAAAAAAATCAGACCTGGGAATTAGTAGATTTTCCTGAAGGGAAGAAAGCAATTAGGCTTAAATGCGGTGTTTAGAACTAAGTATCATGCTGAAGAAAGTATACAAAAGCATAAGGTGTGACTTGTAGCAAAGGGTTATGCTAACAAACAGGCATTGATTTTGAAGAAATATTCTCACCATTGGCTTATCTTGAAATAGTAAAAGTTTTGCTTGTTTTGGCCACTCATTTATCTCTTCTTATTTTTCAATTTGATGTTAAATCTACTTTCTTAAATGGAGAATTGGAAAAGGAAGTTTATATTTCTTAACTTGAAGGTTTTGTTGTAAAAGGTAATGAAAACAAAGTCTTTAAGTTGAGGAAGGCTCTTTATGGGCTTAAGCAAGGTCTACTAGCATGGTATAGCAAGATTGATAACTATTTTATTGAGAGTGGATTTGAAAGAAGTGAAAATGAGCCCACTTTATATTTGAAGAGAGAAAAGAAAGATGATTTTCTTATTGTTTGTCTTTATGTTAATAACATAATTCATTTTGGGTCTAGTAAATCTCTACTGAATAGCTTTAAGTCTTTGATGCTGAAGAAGTTTGAGATGATAGACTTGGGTTTGATGTATTATTTTCTTAGATTTGAGGTGAAACAAGGTGCAGATGGAATTTTCATTTCTCAATACAGTTATGTGAGCAATTTGCTCAAGAGATTTAATATGCTGTATTGCAACAAGGTCTCCACACTAATGAATTTAAATGAAAAATTGCAATTTGCAAATGGCACGGAGAACATTGATCCAACCTATTTTTGAAAATTGATTGGTGGATTAAATTATTTAGCATATACACACCTTGACATTGCATTTTCTATTAGTATTTTATCTAGTTTTATGCACAATCCAACATAGCATCACTTTGGAGCAGCTAAAAGAGTCTTAAGATATGTTGTTGGAACATCTGACTTTGGGATTTGCTACTCTAAAGTATCAAATTTCAAATTATTTGGTTATATTGATAGTGATTAGACAAGCACTTTAGAAGATAGAAGGAGCACTTCTAGTTACACGTTTAGCTTAGGATAAAGTATTGTCTCATAGAGTTCAAAGACGCAGGAAATGATTGCATTATCACCTTAGAGGTTGAATACATTGCTACAATTGGTGCAGTATGTCAAGTTATGTCAACTAAAATTTTGTGTGAAAATAAAATTATGATTGTAATGACAAAGAATTTAGCCTTTCATAGCAGAACGAAGCATATAGACATCTGGCACTATTTTATTTGCAAATTGGTAGCAAGTGGAGAAATTATGCTAGAATTTTTTAATACAAATAATCAAGTTGCTGACTTATTTACTAAGCCTTTGTCACAGCTCAAGCATGATTATTTTCGACAGCAACTTAGTGTATGTGATTTTGAATCAAAAGAGTGTGTTGAAAGTGATTCAAAATAAGTTAGTCATGTAGTCAATGTGTAGTTTACCTAGTCATATGATTTCCTTTAGTTTAGGTCTAGTATTCCTGAACTTTTTGGTCAAGATTATTATTTTATTGTTTTCTGGCTTTTACCATTATATTAGTGAATTTGATTTTTTTTTTTTCACTTCTAGTTTCTTTGTGTATACCGTTTTGTGCCTCATCTCTTCTCTTATTTATTCGTCTTTTATATTTTATCATTAGACTTTTGCTAACAATGATGCAGAGAATCTTGGAAGACAACAACAATTTAATAGCCATTGCTGGTTGGATCGTAAGCAAAAGATCTGTTGGGTTTGTCTGATTACAACAGGAAATAATATAAAAAGAAATGCTTATAAAAAATAATAAAATAAACTATCATAATTTTGTTATGTGTGTGTATGTATGTTAAAAAAATCAATAACAAAAGATGCACCAGGTCTAGGATCATTCACTTCGTCTACAATATGCAAAGTTTGCTGTGTCGCAGGATTGCATATAATGAAGCGATAAGAACAACCATTGCGGTATCTCAAACAAAGAACATCGTTAACGCAACCCACGAGCACTAATTTTTCTTTCTCCCGTACATAGGGAGGAAGAATTAGTTGGCTGAATAAAAAAGAATCGCACGATATACTACGTAACGTACAACGAAAATCTGTCCCTTCTTTATCTACGTCTTCACCACACCAGAAAATCAGACTACAATTTTGATTAGAAGAACTGTTATCCTGCCATCACCTAATGCATGATTGGTCAACATAATTGTGGACAGTACGTATTCTTTAAAAAAATGTGCATATGCTGAAGAAGATCTGAGAGAACTAATAAAAATAGCTTGGTATGGAGAGAAATGAACGAACTGGTTCATATACCAGACAAGAGTTATGGGATATCACCAAATATATAGGAAACGTGGCGCCGTTTGGAAAACAAAGCGACGGTCTAGAAGAAAATGAAGTGACTTTTCATTAACAGGACACACGTTAAATCAAAGAATGACTCTGGTTATCAAATGATTGAACAACCGGCTGGGAGCAATTTACTTGCGATATTTAGATGACATTCTTAAAAAGTATTTAATAAATTATGAGTTCAATACATCTTGTTTAGCAGAAAGATGGATATTCCTTGATCATTATCAGACAATTACTTATTCACAGACTCCGGATGGGACTAATAGTTTTCATTTCCCATCTCATGGAAAACCCTTTTCGCTCCTTGAAGAGAATGACGTGACTTTTCATTAACAGGACACACGTTAAACCGACTATTGAATACCCTTCATTTAATATGGTAAATTGCCGCTCCCTTACTGACATATATAGGAAAAAAGCAACCGAATTAAATAAGCAATTATATTATTGGCCAACAAAAATTAATCAAATAGATTAGGATAAAAAATATATATATCTCAACATTAGTAACTAAATTTCAAAAACCAATAAATTAATCAAATATATGTATATATATATATATATATTTTATAGATAACATCGATTAACAAACAACACTATTATTCAACTTGATTCAATTTCTTAGTATTTATATAAGACAACATTAATTAATCAAAAGAAAATGGTTAGTAATATTACATAAAATATGTTTTCAATTTTAGAAAGAGAAATCTAGAGTCAATACTCATATACCTCCTTATGATTGATTTTCTCGAACAAATGCCCTTTTGGTTTTAGTTTCAACCCATATTATAATATATAAAAGACTTGATTGATAAAAGAAACTAATTAATTAATAATATAGACAATCGCAGAATCTGATGTTCATTTGGTATTTAAGGCAATTGTGAAAACATAGAATATGAAATGTTTTTGGTCAACGTGTACCATATGCAGGCCCATATATTGAATACCAGTTAAAATACATCTCGAAGCTATGCGGATCAGTTTATTGACAGAACAAAGAACGAACTGAATAGCAGAAAGTAATTTAGCCTATGACTATGCAATTTATTATGATGTAATGGATAGCAAAAACAGCAATGCACAATGAAAAGAAAATATTAACGTCTCGTTAGTCTTCTTTTGAATAAGACAACCTTAATATAGTCGTCGAGTTTATTTCATTAAGATCAAATCAATTAATTTTAGCACTTAAATGTCATCTTCAACTGAATTTGTATAAAGATAATTTCGAAATAGAGTATTGATGATCTCATGTGCTAGTCTAATAACATCCAAATTCTACATAGAGTTACTACAAATTACAATGCATCAATTTGCCAATAGAAGCAAGTCATGGTCGAAAGGTTTGTTGTAGAAGTTAATAGAAGTCATATAGAACAGTGCAGGCAGACTGCAATAGTGTCAAAAACATGCTAATAGTTGTTTGTTGTATATTGTTTTGGAAGCAAACACAGCATTGTCCTTGAAGAGAATCAACAATTTTAATAAATAATGGTCGTTAAGTATGGAGAATTATAGAAGAAAGTCATTCATACATAGGGTGTTATACTCAAAAGAGGAAATAAATAAGTGATACAAGTGGGATTGAAATAGTAGATTGACCTAGGCAACATGTATGACCGTTCTCCAACCATATGGACCATAGCTTAATGTGCAAATAAAGGTAGTTTTGTGCAATATAAATGGGATTAAACAGTACATCAAATTTGTTTAGATAAAGGAACTATAGGAAACATACTGGACAAAACTTGTAGCAAAAGCATGAAATATATGATAATATAATAATATATGACATTGCATCAACAAACTTCTAGGTATAATATTGTACGCACATCTGTTCAAAGATAACTAAAATCCATTATCATCAAACTCTACTTCCTCATCGTCAACAAAGAATATTACAAGCCCACCAATCAAGTATATTGAGCGATGTAAGGATGGGATTGTGTCAATTTGAAGCACCATATTCTACGAACTGGAATCACAATTAACAGCATCGAAGGTTCACAAGTCCGTTGTATAAGTATTTTCAACAACATCATTGTAAAGGATTCTTCCTGTTTTATTCTTATAATTGACCATCTTGTAATTTAACTTGATGGCCGCGTGAGGTATTTTCATCTTTCTGAAAACATCTCACTGGAAATCATATATCACAATAGAAGTTAATACCTTATCATCATTTAACACTGCTACTTCTTCACCAGTCCAGATGATGTAGTTGTGAAATTGAAAAGTTGTACTGTCCATAATGTCAGATTTAAAATTGCATAACTGTGCAGTCCCAAACTCCGCCACACATTCCTTGTTCATTATCTAGCAAATTCTACAAGATCATAATAGCATAGTTTTCACGCACAGAATCATGCCAAGAGGCATACGAAAACCAAACTGAAATAATGAAACAAAATAAATTAATCAAAAGAACATGAAAGACTTAAAATCAAATTAATAAGTTTAAAAGAAGGATTATTACTTGTTCAAAGCATTCTTTGTATGTCTGTCACTTTCAAGGTCTGATGAGTAACTGGATTGAATAAATATAGAAAGGAATTCATACCTGGGCAGACTTTTCTCATGCAAAAAAAAAAAAAAAAATCCATCTGCGGTACCAATCATTAGTTTAGAACTTTCAATGTCATCAGAAAATGGCAAACGCACCTCTGAACTTTTAGGAGCGCGTATATCAATAACATCAACTTTGCTTCTAATACATATGTCATCATAAAAGTTACTTTACACAATCAATTTTGGTGTCCTCACCCTTAATGATTCAAGATTTTTTTTCGTTGAAATTAGATGTCTTGATACCAATTGGTAGAAACAATATAGAAGTCTCGACAATCATTACAGTCTAACTTCGATAGAATTTCGAACATGACATCCTATGGAAATCCATTTCCATTTTGAAAAGGTTTTTTTGGTCCTATAATTTGTTTGGAAATAAAATAATGTGAGAAAAAAATCACAAGAAATTTACATATCTAAGGAACGGAACAACGCTTGCCTCTATAATCAGAATCGCAGAATTGTGTAGTGCTTTTATTGGACAGTCTATTCGATAGTCTGCGCCGACAGTTTGTGGAGAGTTTCTGACTAATATATATATATATATATATATATTTCATCTGGATGTTAGTCTCGTTCTTTTCATCAATAAAACGGCTTAAATCAAACAGAAACAGAAAAGTGCTATGAACTTTACAATCCTTCAAGTAAAGAAGCAAAATAATAAATAAACTAATTTCATCATACCCTCGAGATATGTGACATTATGTAAAGGATCTAGAATGCAAAGAACGAAAGATGACGACGAGGCAAGGGATATGATATGGTTAAGAGATTAAAAAGGATGTAGGGTTTGGCATAGGGATTAGAACGTACAAAAAAGTAAAAAACAAAAAAAACAAAATAGTTGTGCAATTAATGCAACCTATTGAAATTTCTTTACCCCTTGTTTGCTTTCTTCTTCTTGTTTACTGTTCACATGGTTCTGCATGGGTCTTCCATCCCTCCTTTGTTTCTTATGCATGTGTTTTTGGAGGTTGCTGGCATGGGCTTTGTTTCATTAAACTTTCCCTGCTACCAGTCCCTCCTCTCTCTCAACACGTAAGCTCCCCTCATTCCAATTTTTTTGTTACGTGGCTTGCTTGTTTAGGTATGAAGGCTGGAAATTAGGAAAAAAGCTTCTTTCAAATCCCACATTGCTTCCTTCTCTTGATTATTAATTTTATATTTTATAAAATTTTTATATTTAAATATGATTGAAGCCCAAAAAAATTTTAACTTTTGCCATTGAAAATTAATATAGGTATATTGGAAATATCCATTATTTAAGAAAAAATAAACATGTTAATATTTTGCAAATAATTCTCAAATACATTATAATTTCAT
Organism: Erythrophleum fordii; assembly: GCA_032878935.1. NCBI lineage: Eukaryota > Viridiplantae > Streptophyta > Magnoliopsida > Fabales > Fabaceae > Erythrophleum > Erythrophleum fordii. The sequence goes on along the minus strand of JAVQMF010000054.1, from coordinate 28,305,492 downwards.
GAAATAAAATATATTAAATTATATATTTGTTAAAATAATTATTTAATTAGTTTTATTTATTTATTAATTTTTTAAAATAATTATAATTATAAATAATTTTTGACATTTGTTTAATTTGGTCCTATGGAAATCATATTAAATTTTTAAAAATAAAAAAATAATTAATTGTATTATAATCATTTGTGTAGTGCTTTTAAAGTCTATATAGTAAGTTTGTGGAGAGTTTCTGAAATATATATATATATATATATATATTTCATCTGGATGTTAGTCTCGTTCTTTTCATCAATAAAACGGCTTAAATCAAACAGAAACAGAAAAGTGCTATGAACTTTACAATCCTTCAAGTAAAGAAGCAAAATAATAAATAAACTAATTTCATCATACCCTCCCCTCCCCTAGAATGCAAAGAATGAAAGATGACGAAGAGGCAAGGGATATGATATGGTTAAGAGATTAAAAAGGATGTAGGGTTTGGCATAGGGATTAGAACGTACAAAAAAGTAAAAACAAAAAAACAAAATAGTTGTGCAATTAATGCAACCTATTAAATTCCTTTAGTTATTGAAGTTATCCACTTTCAATCCACACACACATGCACATATGTATTTTTTATTATGTATAAAACAATGATATTGATTATAATGTGTTGTAACTTCTAAGCTTCAATTATTGTTTAGGCTTTGATCTATCTCTCTTTTGTGAGAGCTCGTGTTTTTCTCATCTAGTATGAGGGGCGTTGGTTCCCTTTCGTGTTGAGGGTCTATTGGTTCTGTTTACTAGTTAAGCTTGATTTGTTCATTTCTCTGATCCATTGAATTTGGATTTGCTAATGGAGATTGATTCGGAAGGTGAAGAGGGTGGAGGGATTAGAAGGGGGAGTTGCTGGTGTTGGATTGGGAGAAAAATGATGAGAGTGGAGTAGGAAGAAGAACATTGGTGGGGAAATTGATCTTTGAAAAAGCGCTAGATAAAAATACGGTCATAAAAAAGGGTAGAATCTTCAGGATGGAGTAGATATTCTTGAAGCAGGGCACAATGCATTCATCTTCACTTTCGAAAAGGAAAAGGAATGTAACAGAGTTCCGCGAGGCAGGTCATGGTTAATTCTGGGATGTTTGCTTAATATTCAGCTATGCTCGGAGTTCCTGGTCTTCTCAGAAATTGACTTTAATTGTTGCCCATTCTAGGTTCAATTTCACAATATTCCATTAGAAGCGATGACAAAGAGAAATGAAATAAAATTGGGGGAGATGATTGGAGAAGTGGAAGCTTTAGAAAACCCTGTCTCGAATGGTAGGATTCTGAGAAATTTTGTACGGGTGTGCGTGATTGTGGGTTTATATAAACTAGTCACCGGTCTCTGGATCCCACAGCCTAGATTATCAGAAGTGTGGGTATTGGTTAAATACGAAAGGCTGCAGATTATTGCTATAGGTGTGGTATCCTGGGTCATGATCATAAATCCTATACAGCAGAGAAGATGTCAGTGACAGATCCAAGTGTTCCCCGATATGGCCCATGGTTAGGGGTGTCACTAGTGAGGAATTGGGAGGAAGCAATAGTTATTTGTAAACAGGGGTGGCGTGAGACCTTGGTAGAGCGGAGGAAGAAGACGCGCGTAGCTCATGAAGATAGAACGCGTGATGGAGAAGGTAGTAGTAACAGAAAAAAGAAGAATGTTGAAGCGTATAACGGTTTTGGGGATACGGATGTGGTTAGGTATAATCCCGAGGTACAGAGATGTGGAAAATGGCCAGCTGATGGATATAAATCACGTAATCAGAAAGGGGGGATGAACCATGGGAGATGGAGATGGGTTGCGAGTTAGTGTTGGATGGGCTTCGTGATAAAGGCCAGTAAAAAAAAATGAGAAGGAGGTTTTATAAAATAAACACAAAGGAATGGCCCAGTATGACAATATGAAGGGGATAAAAGGTTCTGCAATTAGGGGTATCAAGGCTGTAGGATTTTTGTCATGTCCCCGATCCCTTTTTCCCCTCTTTTTTGTTTTGTTTTATTTTTGTTTTTGTTTTTTTTTTCTTTTTGCTAGATTTAATTTTAGTTTTATTTTTTTTAGTTTTTAGTTTTTATTTATTTTTTTGATTGTATTAGTCATTGAGATTAAATGGCCAAGAAAATAAATGTTGATGGGCTCTATTTTGCCTTGTCTCAATTTCAGTATTTTTTTCTTTTTCGTTTCTTTTTCTTTGTCTTTTTTTTTTTGGGTTTATTTTATTATCTTGATTTGAGATAATTGGGCTAAAAAGAGCCATTTGGTTATGTGGGTTTGGATTGATTTTTTTTTTCTTTTTTTTGTTTCCTTTTTCTTTATTTTTGTTGGGTTATTTGGGTTTAAGATAATGGGCTATTCCCAAGAAATGAGTATTCTTTTTTCTTTTTTTTTTTTTTTTTTTTTTTTTGCCTTTTAAATTTTGATCCCTTTTTTTTTTTTTCTATATATATTTTTGCTAAGTTGAGTTTATTATAATTTATGGAGCATATCCGAATAAAATACAATGTTCACATGAGTACAATTTATTCTCCTGTAGATCCTATTGCATCTTCCCTTCTCCCTCTTTCTCTTATATTACTAGCTTTTTATAGAAGTTAGTAAGCCTTCTGACAAGTACTATAATTGATAAATATAATATATATTTGTTTAATATTAGGTATGAAAATTGTTTCTAATTATGAAAAAGTGCATGTCAAAATTCTCAACTTTTGTAGCATCACTTTGTCTAGTAAAATTATATTTCAACTTAGGCTAAAATTGCACTTTGGCCTTAGACAAAATTGTAATTTAGTCATGGTTAAAATTACAAGCTTGTACCTTAAACTTTTAATAATTATATTTTGACCATAAAATTTTATCTAAATATTTTTATTTGCCAAATATATTTCTTATAATTTTAGAGCCTTTTTGGCCTTTAGAGTTTCTAAAAATTAAATTTCTAAATCTTTATGTCATAATTTGTTTCTATTTAATAATAAGAATAAATTTTGAATGATTCTTTAAAAAATTTCTGAAAATTCCTATTAAATTATAGATAATTTTAAAATTTTTTTATATTTTATAATTTATATTTCACTAATTTTTCACCATTTAGCCATTACTTGGGCTTTGAATACTTTTAAATCTTAATTAATTCATTTTAAAATCACATAAATATTATTTAATCAATCCTATTGGGAGAAAGATGTTATATGCATGATTAAAGAAAATGGTTCTTTCTTCTTAATTATGCTAAAAACTTAAGCCTTGTGTAACATGCCAAAATTACTTAAGTGAAATTAGGGAAATTTAAGATTTAATTTGGGAAAATCAAGAATTATCGTAGAAATTAAGAAAAATTATGAAGATGAGAATTTTCAAAGAAAATAATTAGTTGGACATTTTTTAGGCAAATATTTGGTGATTTTTAGTGAAATATAAATTTAATTATAGAATTAAAATGGTTGAAATTAATTAGAGGAGTTTTGGAAAAATTAATTTAGAACCCAATAATTAGTTTGACCCTACTAAAAATAAACTTTAAGAGCCCAAACTAAATTATAAGCTAAGTTCCAACCTTTTTGAGCTTAGCATCATAACCCACGATCCAAATATAAACCCAATTGGACAAAAATACCCTTGAGTCAACCACACATCCACTTAAGATGTGAAAGGTGTTAAACATTTTATTTTTGCATGCACAAAATGTTGGACATCATTTTGGAGAGGAGAAAAATGAGAAAGTGAACGGAGACTAAGGTTTCTCTATCTTTAGAGCTTGATCTATTCATTTAGAAGGATATTTGGCTAAGATAATATTATAAAAGTTGTTTCTCTCATCTTTTTCTTCATTTTAGTCTAATTGGTTTTCCATTTAGTGAATTTTTGTCCAAATTCTAAGACTGAAACTTGATATTTTTGGTGTTTTCTTAAATGGGTTTCAAAGCTAAAGGTTAGCAAGAGTATTAAGTATTCCCCTTCATTTTGTGATGTATATGTGTTGTAATTTCATCATTTAGATTGATTTTTGGTATATGGTTGTCACGCGTGTGAAAATTCAAGAGAAAGTGATGAATAATTATATTAGCTTAGTTAAGTAAGCTCAAATTAGTACTTTGAAGCTCTTGAAAGCTTAGGTATTCATTGGTAAGTGTTTCCCTTCATTATATGGAATGATTTTTGGTATGGGTTGTGCATATGTGCAAAAAATTCAAGTATATGAAGTGACCCACTAATTATTCTTGGTCATTGAAGCTTAAATTAGTATCTGTAACTTTTTAAAAAATTGGGTCAGTGTTTTCTACTTGATTCTTGGTGAAATTGATGGATAGGCATGTGATCCCATGGTTATTAATAGGTGTAAAATTGTGTTAATGCTTGTTGTAGGCTTCTTAGGCCTTTTGGGATGCATTGGTAGCTAAAGGAAGAATAGTGTGGCTCTATTTGAGGTAATTAAAGGGTTAATTCCATGAATATTTATAATTTTAATTATATGTTTACTTGTACATATTATTTTGATGGCTAGTAATTAGTTTGATACTTATTGTATAACTTAGGTGATGATCGTGTCTTTGTATATAGAGTTGTGATCATGCTTCCACTTGTGCATAGTATCGTAATAGTGCACCGATCCATAATCGTACTCTTATGAATGCATTGTGCCATGATTGTACTCAATAGGGAGCTAGTGCCATGGTCATGCCCCTTCCTTAGTTGTTAGCTAGTAACTTGTTATTTATAATTGTTAATATGAGATAATAGTCACTTATAGTTAAACTTGGTCATTTAAAATGATGCATGCATTGCTCTTGTTATATTTGTTCATATAAAGTTTTATGTTGATTTATCTGTACACACACACATACACACATATGAAATTTGCCTTTTGTTAATGAAATTTTATATCTCACCCTAATTGTAGGATAACATTTTCAGGGATTGGACATCTTAATAGTAAAGAAAAGCTAATGGAAGCCTACCATAATGGTTTAGTGGTGTATAGACTTGAATGCCTTGCTTAATTGGGTTTATATAGTTGAAATACTAGTTCTTATGTAATTGATTATATAACATCTGGTCCTCTGTAAATGACGGAAATAAGTCGGTTATAAAAGAAAGTCCTTTAAATAGAAAGATTTGAGGTCAAATAAAATTAAGAAGAAATTTTAAATAATAGAAAATGAGGACACAAAGCTTAAGATACCCAAAAATCGAAGTCGGAGTAGCTAAATAAAATCTTATGAAAACCAGTGGCATTTTGTAATTTTAGACACTTTTTAAAAAACTCAAATGAAGACTTTTTAAATGAAAAAATTAGGTTTCTTGGGATTCTTAGAGGCCCTAAAAATCATAAGAATTCCTATAATGATTTAAACCCCTTCGGTTTACATTTTAGAGTGTCAATTGACCTAAATTTTGACCAATTTATTTGGAAAGGTTTTCAATCTAATTTGGATGAAACCAAAGGTATTTTATGAATTAGAGAGCCTAATTTTATGATAAAAAATATCGTTCTAAAAAAGGAGTTGAAATAAGCCTAAACAGAGTAAACAGACACGTAAGGGTAAAGTGGTCATTTTCACAAATTATAAAAGAGGCTTCTTAAGTAAGATTACACCTCATCATCTTCTCCAAGCTTCCATTTTTAGAATTTTAGTGAGCTATGGTGTGACATTAAGAGGGGAGAGAGAGAAGAAGTTTAAGTTTTCGTTTAGGTAAGTAAACAGCCTTGTTTCATCCTGCACTAGTTAGAAAAGTTGTTCCTCTCTCTAAAAGCTCTCCAATGGTAGTTTTTTTTTCTTGAAAACCTAAAGATTTAGGTCTGACCTAAGCCAAAAAAGAACTCTTTTCAAGAAACTAATCGGTGAAAAATAATTTATGTAAAGAACGTTTCATTTTAAGGTAAGACTTTATTTGAAACACTTGCAAAATCTTGTATTTCCAAATCATTTAAGCTTTGACCTAAACTAATGCCCTTGAAAAGCCTATGTTTAATATGTAAGAGCTCACATGACCAAGAAAATGTTTTATATATGTTCATGAGAAACTTGTATGCAATACATGCATTTTTTGACATGTTTTAGTATCCATTATATATGTTTGAAAAGGTAAAGAGCTATTGGTATTATTTGAATCTCACTCTTCCCCTCCATATGCCTAATTATATCTAAGCGAGCCAAGTAGACTAAATAATGGAGGCCAAAGGCCTTGAAGCATGACACTTTGATAAGGAAGTAGAAAAATAAACATTTTAATAGTATATTGATGTCAATAATTGTATCCATGTGATGTATATGAGATGTAACCATTTAAAAAAGTTTAAATGTATACAATTATAATGTATGTATCAATTTTGAAACTAAATGAATATGTATGTTAGAGATTGACATCCTAGCTCCTTTATATGCATGTGTATAAATGTGAATGGCATGGTGAGATTCAGCTTCATGGTGATTTGGATTATTTGGCATGATTTTATATATTGTGATGATGCTTTTGGATGTGCTCAAGTAGCTATAGAATGAGCAGAAGGCTTTTTGGTGCCTTGAGATACTAAATTGGACTTCAAAAGTGACTATTATGTGTGCTGAACTAAAGTATGATCAAATGAATGAGTTTTTTAATAAAATTTGGCCAGCAAGTAGATCTCATCTAGAGATTTTCATAGAGTTAAAGAACACTTAATTTATAACTCTATAGAATTTATTATAATTTTTTAAAATTGGCTAAATTATGCAAAAATAATATGTACACTGTTCATATGGTTAGTTTATATTTCTACGTCACATATGGGCCAAATGAAGTCCAATACTTATGAAATTTTACAAATATAAACTAGACATCAAAATATTTTCATAACCACTAAAATCATCTCATTTGGAGCTATGTAGAGGGAGAACTAAATTTTTGAAGTTACACGACAGTACAAGTAACACAGCTCGACCTCTGGTATTGTTCTATTATTTTCTGCAAGTTAAAGGCCACTGCATTGGTTTAGAATTATTTTTAGTCATTAGTTAACATCTAAAAATTTCTATATTGGTATGGTTTGCTTGATTTTAATTTTTTCTAGAATTAGTTATGAATTTTCAACATTCAGATCAGAAATCTGGCATGCCAACCCAAGAGCAAAACTTGATTTTTCTGATATATGGCTTCAAACCCGAGATATATATGATGAATTGTTATGTTTATGACTTGATTGAATATGTTATGGATAGGAAATGATATTGATAATTGGATATGTTATAGATAAAAAATGATATTGATGAGTTCATATGGTCTCTAGAGCTATGAATCATGTATATGGCCTCCTAATTACGTAACTTTTCATGTGTGATATGTGTATATTTTCTTACAAATCTCTTCCAATATACATAGGATATCTTGAGATAGTTTATGGGACAAGTGTTTGAGAGTTAAGAGGTTAAGGTATTACAATTATTATGTTATAGAATTGTCACATTGCATCATGTATTACCAAATATTGGGACTAAGTATGTGATTTGAGTTATTGTGAAATTGGCCTTGTAATTATATTTAGATGATTTTTAATGAGTAACTTGGAATTATACGACCAATGTCACCTAGCATTATGAAATTAATGTTTAGGCTATTGGTGTTAGTGATTAGTAGTTGAAGTGTCTACTTAAATATTTTCGTCAAGATTTTAGGTATAACATGACCATTTAGAGCATTTTGGGTGTTCTTGGCAACTTTTTGTGTTGGGTAAGAGTATTTTGATGGTTTAGGAAGGTTAAGCACAATTTGGAGCCATTTAGACTCTATTTGCAAAATTTGGGTATGTGAACCAAAGTAATAGACTTATTAGAAACTAGTTCTTGTAAGTGAGATTTGAGGTGGTCACTTGTTGTTCCACCAATTTTAATGAAGGATTGGATATTTAGACAAGCTAAAATATATTTTAAACTTGTTCAAAGTGTTTAGGTGAATTTAGGAGGCATGTTTTAGATTTTCATTTGTCCTTTGGAGGTTTTAAAAGTAGCATTTTAATTGTTATTCTCATTATAGTTATTCTATTATCATGTAATTATTTGGCTGATATATAAGGCACATGGCTTATATGAGTACTTGGATGGGTGCTAGTTGGTGTTTAGTAAATGGTTGGAGATGTTAGGCATTGTACTTTTATGGTTTGAGACTTGTTGGATGGGTTTTGGTTCAATTTTATGAATGATATATTACAAGTTGCTATCATGAGTTGCCTATGGTGTGATTTGAGGTGTAACATGTTCATTTGTAAGAAATCTTGAGCATGTTTGCTCCCTTGGGACTAGACAAGTGTCTTTGGATGGTAAAGATTTGTTGGAAGTGGTTTGAAGTCATTTGGTTGAGAATTTTTTTATATCCATTACAAAAATTATATCTTTTTAGTATACTATTTAAATAAGATGTGTTCCTTTAAGCTTTTGGATGAGATTAGCTAAGATCAACTCACTAACAATATTTTAACTTTCCTTCTAAGTTTAGAAGTAAGTTTCAATTTAAATAAGTAGTATACTAAGAATTATTCTTCATATTAATATCAACAACCTTATTACCTAAATACCCATGAGGACATAGTTCTATATTTACTTAGTTCATGTAATGCATAACAAAGATATGCTACAAGTTACATTGTCACTTAGCAATATTATAATAGTTCAATAAATAGCTTAGAAGAGCATTTTGAAGTGAAAAAAATTTATTTGATGAAGTAAAAAAAATTATGATTATCAATTTACCGAAAAAAAAAAACTCTATTTATAAAGTACTATAAATACTATTTTATCCAATAACATTTTAAAAAGTTTTACAATATTTTCAAAGACAATTGTTCTTGATCCAACTGAAACAATATATTGACATTTAAACTTAGTTATATTCTACTCAATTATTGAAAAACTACTATTTACAAAAATATATCTAAAAGATATATAGATAAATTATAGAGCAATTGAGAGTTTGATGAAAACTTCATTAGAGTTGAAGATGAAAGGATGTTGGGAAGCTTACGAAGATGAAAGGATGTAGGGAAACTTACGATTTACAAACATGACTAGAGTAGAGTATGGAGTGATGAAAATGTAGGAAAAATGGAAAAACTAGCCAAACAAAAACCAAGAATGATTTAGATGTGAGAAAACATAGAGATGGAAAGAATATGAATGATGAAAAGCTAAAAACCATAAGAAATATGAAGTGGGGGCAATAGGAGGAAAGGGAAAAAGAACTATTTAAAATCTAACTAAAGTTAAAGGTAATTTCGGAAAAGTGGGAAAAGTGAAGAGGAAATAGGAAAAGAGGAAGAAAAGTGAGGAGAAAATAAGAAAAGGAAAATGAAATGAAGGAAAAGAGGAAAAAATATGTGTGTGTGTGTGTGTGTGTGCGCACGCACGCACGCAAGGGTGCGCATTCAGTGAGTTTAAGTTAAAATGTCTAATAATAATTAAAAATAAATAAATGTATGTGTTTAGTTAATTTAGTAGGTCTAGTGGGTTCAAAATTTAAGGAATGAGGCATAATATCAAAATTCATTAATATATATATATATATATATGCAAATTTTAAAACATATAGAGGAATTGCCCTTCCTTAAGTACATGTAGCTTCACTTATGGCTCAAGCACGCTTGCACACTTCTTATTGGGATAATGTATTATTAATTGATATCTTCATACTTAATCGAGTACCTTTTAAATTAGTTACTTTTACACTTTATGAATTGTAGACAAATCATAAGCTAGTTTTGCGCATCTTAAAATCATGTGGTCTTTACTTATGTCCACAATACTTCCCATGAATATGGGAATTAGGTCAAAGTATAAGAAATGTATCTTTATTAAATACTCTTAATAATCTAAGTGTTAGATTTTTATTAGTGAAAACAAAAAAGTAAGTATAATTGAAATTGAGGTAAAAATGCCACATTTTTATAAAAATGGATTTTCTAGTAGGAGAGAGAAATTGACAAAGCTACATCACTTTATGAGACATGTGATCAAGATAAAGAGGAACAACTAATTGTACCTTGAATTATCGATCCAAGTGAGAGCTTAATGTAAGACAAGAATGTTACACAAACAACCCTACTATTTTAAATGTTACTAATAAAATGTGCTTTAACATTGATTTGAGATTGAAGCAACAACACTCAAAGGTATTCAACTATATGATAAGGAACCTAACACAGTTCAAGAGGCTTTATCATACCCTACTAAGGAAAAATGGATAAGAGTAATGTAAGAAGAGATGGATTTGATGAAGATAAACCATGTTTATGATTTGATTGATCTTCTATTTGGTTGAATGACAATTGAGAATAGATGGATTCTCAAAATAAATAAAAAGACATACAGATCAATGCAAAGACATAAGATCAACTTAGTTACTAAGAGGTATACATAATATGAAAGTATAGAATATGAATATACCTTTTCATCCATTGTACTGTTTATTTCAATTAGACATATCCTAGTCATAGTTACAAGATTAGGCTTGGAACTACATCAAATAGATATGAAAATCAAATTTCTCAATGGAAAACTAGGTGAAAAAAATGTATATGGAATGACCATTAGGTTCCATAAAAAAGGATCAAATCATAAAAGTTTATAAGCTCCAAAGGTCCATTTACGAACCAAAACAATAATTTAGATCATGATATTTGAGATTTTATCAATTAGTAACTTTTCATGAGTTTCAAATTATCAATGAAGACTAATCTATTTACATTAAGTAGTTTAAAGGAAATGTTTTAATATTATTCCTTGATGTGTATGATATACTATTAGCTCGAAATAGTTTAAATTCTTTAATAGCTATCGAAGAATAGTTATCCTTAAATTTTGATGCGAAGGATATAGGTAAAATAAAGTATATCATTATAAACTCCAAAAAAAATTTAAAGAAATTAATTACTCTTTCATAAGAGAATTATAAATAGAAAATTTTTTAGTGATTCAATATAAAAGGTTGCAAACCTACTAATACCCTTGTAGTAAGAATTGATACTTTAAGTCGTGAGACATGTTCTCAAACTAAATCTGAATTGAAAATTATATAGAAAGTCCTTTATGCCAACTTTGTTGCCATAATGTATGTAATGATGTGTATAAGGTTAGACATTTATTAGCAATTGGTTTTATGAATTGGTACCAATTAAATCTTAGTCAATAGTATTATAATGTTGTCAAAAGAATCTTAAGATACTTGAAGGGCATTATAGGCTATACACTATATGATTAAGTAATTGATTGTGCTTGAAAGGATACTCCAATGTAAAATAGGGAGAAGATCTAGATGCACAAAAATTAACTTTTAGATGTATATTCTTATTGAATAATGATATTATATGTTAGAGTAGCAAAAAGCAGACATGCATAGTTATTCATCATGGAAGCAAAGTTTTTTGTATGTTATACAATAGTGCAAGAGACTATGTGACTGATGAGGATTATGAAACACTTGTGGATCATTGGTGGGACATTGAGTCCAACATTGATCAATTGTGATAGATGAGAACTCATAGCTTGCACTAAAGACCCTAAATTTCATAACAAGACAAAGCATATAAACATGAGAATGAGAGAGATGCAATAGCACAAAAAGTGTTACTTTAGAATATGTCTATCCATAAGATGTTAGTTGTTCCCTGACAAAACCAATACTTAGAGATGTGAAGATGTAAAGTCTCTTTGTATGATAAAATTTAAAGTATCACACATGAGCAGCTACTTTTGGCGTTTATGAGGAATAATCAAAGATGAGACATTTGTGTATGTCATATGAGTAAACTTGATCATAGGTTCGACTAATTTAAAAATAGGCCAAGCTTGTGAAAAAAAAAAAGAGCACAAAAACTAGACCTAGGCTTGGGCTTAGCCTGGTATTATTTCCAAAAAAATGCACTCGAGCTAAGCCTAACTTGTAAGAATAATAACAAAAAATGAAATTTAAAAAAAAAAACTACTTTCATCAATAAATTATAACATAGCTTGAGATTACTTTTTCCATTGTGTTTATGTAGTTTGAGAATTATAACATAGCTTACTATCTATTAAGACATTTAAGCATCCATTTATATGCTTGTTAGTTTGATTCTTTCAACTTTAGCATATAATAGTTGAGTTCTAAAATGTAAATATTGTTTTAACTATTGAAATATCAAACTTTGCTTATATTGACCAAAAAAGACAAAGGAGAAATAAAAGAAATTAGAAGAAGGAATAAGATAATTCAAAAGACCATAAAAGGGGTTATAAACTGATGCTACAAATTGCATAAAGCAGAAGCAAATATAAGAAACTTGTCTCCAAGTACACTAAGAACAATAGAGAAAGTGAAAACAAGTCACCAAGAGTGAAAGCAACAGAAAAAGTGAAAATATGGTAAGGGTAAGGGAAAGTGAATAATGTAAAATAATATTATACTTAATAATTAATAATATTAAAAAAATTGATTATAATATGGGTTAGGCTCATGCTTGGATTGAGCTTGGAAAAAAGTTCAAGCTTACTAGTGTTATAGTTACGCTTTTTTTAATTATTGGGCTTTTTTACTTATATATATATATATATATATATATATTTTAAAGTTGGACGTATCAAGTTAAAAAAGTTTTCTGATCAATGATCAATTCTGCATGTGAGATAGCAGAAATGCCAATATGGCAAAGAAAAAAATGCAAAATAGAAATATGTTACCTTAACAGAAGGGGAAAAAAAAGGTTGAGATGAGATCTAAATACATAAATATATATGGATTGAATTATGAGTTTCTATCATTCATAATACTTATAGCAAAATGCATATTCTCTTTTAAGCACCATGAGAGGTATGCAGAATAATAAAATTCAAGTTATACATTATGTATGTTTAGACTATGATTTGTATGATGTTAATAAAATTAAATCAACATACACTCTTATGAGATAAGAGAAATACTGTAGCATGAAATTCATATTGCAGTGCATAATAATGGCAACTAGGAAGTAAATGAATAAATTTCTACTTCATTATTGTGTAAGTCACAGAAAGGAACAAACTCTTTTATACATGCTCTTATGAGTTTGACAACATCATGACAAGATGAGTCAGTATTTGCTACTTTAGCAAACATCTTATAGTTATAGTAATTTGACCTAAAGGGATATTGCTAGGAAAACTACTTGTATACACAACTATGCTAGCATTTAAGGAATCCGTTATTAAATTATTATAGTAATATCATAAGTGTGAATATTATGTATATAAAAAGTGAATTTGAGTAAAATTAAACTAAAAAGGATTAGATTTGTGATAAGTATAAAGTATAATATATATATATATATATGGGTGAATTTAGAGCATATAAAACACACAAATAAATGTGTAATGTAAATATAAGGGATACCTTTTTTATGCTAGTTTTATAATAGGATTTTTAGTATAAAAACTTTTGAAAATTCTGTTTGAGTGGTTACGACAAAGCACTTGATATAAAACCAAGAGGAGTGAAATTCTATGTAATTCAACTCATCATGTGTAAATGGAAGATGTTAAAAAATATATCCTATCCATGATGTGCTAATTCATTATCAAAAACCTAAACCCAAACTCAAATTAATTAATTAATATTAAAATCATTTTAAATTTTAAATTTAAATATATCTTAATTTTTATATGGGTTACCAAAAAGAGATTAATTGATAAAATAAAACTTATGCTACTAGAAAAGAAACATGTACAAAGTACAAATAAGAGCAAAAAGAGAAAAACATAAAGGGCCTATTTGATTCTATTTTAGTTTTAATATTTTCAAAATAGAAGTTTTTTTAAACAAATTTTAAAAACAAAAAAATTAAAAAATCTATTTGAATCATTATTCTAAAAAATTACTGTTTTTTGTTTTTTTTTTTAATTCTATAGAACAAAAGTTACAAAACATTTAAAAAAGTTTTAATTTTTCTGTTTTTGAAAACATAATTATGTTTTTTTGTTTTACAAAACACTTAATTAAAAACACATTATCAAACAAGTTTTTTTGTTCTTAAAAATAGAAAACTGTTCTAGAAATAGGAAATCAACTGGGCCAAAATCTCTGACTTTTCCTTTGTTTTCTTGGATTACGGTGCATTTATTATAAAAGAAAAAATTCAAATTTCATCTTATAATTCCAGTATAAATTATGCGGACAAAAAAAATTAAAAAATCGTTCTTTTTTTTATAAACATTAAAATTATAATAACTATAAACTTGTCTCAACTGTTGCGGACACATGGATAATTGTACACAAAATAAACCTAGCTAGTAGATTCCTAACATCTTGCTTAACTACCTACAAATTTATTAGTAGTACCATGGGCTTCTCCAAATGACGATACTGTTTATAAAGATAGACACCAACATTCAAAGGATATCAATGGGAATGCAGAATTTGCTATTTTTTGAGAAGAAAACTCAACCTATATTATATTGCCAATAAAAAATTTATTAGGCTACCCTTAAGTCCTTTGTATGCCAGACCAATGTTCTAAACTTGGAGTTACTTAGCCAAATCGAAATGAAAGTGCTACCTTTCATCTCCTTATTATGTCATTGAGGTTAGTGGACAAAAAAGTAGCATTCATTAAGTAGAAATTTGCCATTCCAAAGTAGTTGCCTTCATTGTGTGAATCCTAAAGTCTAATTAGAACTTGTATCCTTTAGAATCAGGTATGTACCAAACAATCATCGAATCATTATTAACCACATGTAGTGGCAAACACTGGAGATCCTAAAATTTTTTTTGATTACTGCAAGATCAAATGGAATATACAACTATGCAAACCTTATTAATTATGATTTGCTATTTTTGGGAGAACCACTATTGCAAACAGACAAAAATATCATATGATGAGAGTTGATCCACAATTAAGCCTAATTAAAATCCAAACCACACTACACTTGTAAATGGGCACATTGAGAACACATGATTATACGAATTTTTCTTGATGATCACAAAATTGACATCCATCTTCAATATATAAATGATGTGAATGAAGAGTTGTCACCAAGGGTAGAGCTTTGTGTAGCAAGTACCACATAAACAAGATAATCTACATTGGAAGATAAAGCTTCCAAAGTTTATCCCAATTTATACATAATTGTGAATGATTTGACTCTAATCGTCTATATAGCATTTTATATCCATTTGTCATGGTATATGAACTTGCATTTGTGCCTGTCCATACTCTGATCACCTTGACTTGTACTAGATAAAGTAGATTGAAGAATTTGTTGAGCCTCATTCATTGATGAGTTGATTATTCCAACATCACTAATTATAACATATAAGATCCTCAACAATTTGAATAGAAGTAGGGGGATCGACTTGCATCGGGTACCAATGGTTTAAGATGGGAATTGATGAGCCATTCCCAATATGCCATTGTAAGTGATTAAAAATGATCAAGTTAACCTTTTTGATTTTTTGCCACATCTAACTCATTGCTAAATATGATGTTTGGTCACAATTCACCCCCAATTTATAATATTTAGACCTCAATATCTGAGAAAAGAAGGATTAATTTTCAAGTGATATCAACCTTCAAATCTTCAAATATGTTTGGCTAATAAAATCTAGGTGAACCATCTAATACATTTGAAAACAAACCTCCCTTTTGAATGAGGGAGACATAATTCTGACTATTAAAGCAAGTACATTTTAAGTGTAATATCCTTAAAACTAAAAAAAAAGTCTAAGATTTTCGTATCAATTTGCTAACAATATTTTTGTAACAATTCAAAATATGACAATGGGTATAAAAGAGAAGAGTTTAGAAAGAAATTAAAATAAAATCATTCCACAACATCAGTTAAGTATCCATATTTCTTTTTGGATAGGTGCAGCCAAATTGACAAAAATAAAATTTGAAGGTAAAAAGAAATATATAATTTTTTAAAATAAATTTTCTTACATCTTTAGACCATTTCTGATGGAATCAGATCCTCTGAAGTAAGTGGGGGTGAAGTGCGCCTAAAGTGCGGGATGTGGCGTTGTGAGAGGCGTTCGTCAAAGTTAACGGCCGAGATTTGTTCGATACACCTGGGTTCATCATTTCCTTTCGTCAATATTCGTCTTCCGTTGTCGTTCAGTTCTCGAATCTCAACTTGAACCTCTCTCCTTTCTCCTTACTATCTTCAGATCATAGCAAGTCGTAGCAATCAAAAGAATCTGCTTAAGTTTTGATTTTTGAACTTTGAATTCAAATCTGCTTCAAGATCCCTCTATTATTGTAGATGTATATCTTTCATGAAAACTCTGATCCTCTCATTTTGCGCCATTGACCTTTGCGTTTGGTCTTGTTCTCTCATAGTTGTCTACAGGAACAAGGAAAAACATAACAAACAAGAAATTAATTACTGGTAAAATAATAAGAAAACTGAAAAAAAAAGCCCCTTTACTAATAGTAATATTCCTTTCTCCTGCTATATTTTAATACATATATATATATATACATATGTGGATATTGAGGTTTGCTTGTCTAACGTATTTCAAAATTCTGGTGAATTCTTATTGTCTTTTAATTTACAATTTGGTGTTTGCTCTGCATAAGGATAATTGTAGTTGTACTCAGAGCATAACTCATAATCTAAGATGGAATATAAGAATCATAGGATTCATCAAGACATTGAAAATAACGGTATGCTACCAGAGTAATGGCAGATGCAACATAAAATTTTTGTTGGCAGGGGTCTTGAGATCTAAAAATGATTTAGATAAGTTAATAGTTCTAACTTTTGATTTTTCTCTCGATGTGTACAAGCTAAAGAACCTCACGAATTGTATCACAGTTTGTAATTCATACTCTTGTAATTGAGAGGAGAAAAACCAGAGAAGCTGGGAAAAGTCGTGCTGCAATATTGCCTCAGACGGAAGAATGAGCTCTAGCTGATCGAAATGGTCCGTCTCAGTGCTGGGGTCTTCAAACAAATCTAAGCCGTTGCTTTGATGAACGCCTCACACAATGCCACGTTGCGCACTTCAGGCGCACTTCACCTCACCTTACTTTAGAGGATCCGATTCCATTTCTGATGGGTGTAAATATCCGATGGGTGTAAATATCCAAATGGCAGGGACGATACACTTCAGCGCCAGGAACTGTTGCGTAAACGTGCCTTTCCCACGATTCCCTTCGTATTTGTCTCGTCGCCCAGCTTCTTCCAAACGCATTTCTCCCTTCACGTAAGTGTCCCCTCTCTTTCTCTTCAGTTATGCTGTTCAATTGGTTGGCTTTTTGGGAATCCACTCTCTACTCATAAGCTGCTTGATGTGCCTCATGATAAATAATATTTCCAGTTTCGTTTCAATATTGAATGGATGAATTGATTGCCGATAATAGTCTGATATGCATATGCCCTTTATTTGTCCTTCTGGGTCTCACTGAGCTGCTATAGCTTGTTTAGAATCTGATAATGGGTATTAGCTCCCGAAAGCGATTTCTGGGTTTCGGTCAACGCTAAAATCGCTGATTCATCACAAGTCATAGATAGGAGGGAATAGAGTTGATTATAGGAGTCTTATTTCACTCAGCCAAGAGAGCACTGGGCCGGCCAATTAAGTACTTTATTTTTATTTTTATTTTTGGTGACAGGATAAAGCGAAAGAGCATTAGAAGTAGTATAGTTTTACACCCACTAATCGGCATCAATGAACTAGACATTGCACTACTTACAATTAAATTCTCACAATCTTTTCGTGCGGTAGATTGAGAAGAAATCTATTATTTTAAAACTGGATTTAACTCTGGGATAGAATTGTTCAGGTAATTTGGTTTTCGACTCATTGGTTTGTCTAGACTCTAGACTGGTTCCAGTTGTAAAAGTTTGAAGTGATTGGGGCCTTTGATATTATGATTTTATTTGTTTTTTTGTTGTGTACTCCCCTTTCTCTTATTTCAGTTATCCTTGCTTTTTTTATTTTGCTATTTCTTCATTCATAATTTCTTCCGCCCAATATTGCTTCTTTTACTTATGCTAATTTTCTATAATGTTTACTTTTGAAATTTTATCATGAAAAAAAAAGGATGGTTTCAAATTTAACCCTTCCCTTCACTGCATTTTGTAGTTGTTTGTTTACTTTGAAATGCATATTCTAACTTTGTCCTTTCCTCATTATAATATGAAAGTTTATTGTGTATTGCCTTTTTTCTGGGAAGGCCTAAGATGTGGATTAGTCATAATATATGCATAGCTTAAATGACACAGCATAAAGCCTTCTTTTATGCTTATTGATATCAATTTTTGGGTCATGTAATTTCAGTAGAAGGTTTCTGGTTTTTTTAGCAATGGATGGTCCAAAAGCTGGTCCACCCAAGGAAATGCCACTGGGTTTAGATGATACTACTGAGGAAGAATATGCTTATCAGTCTAACCTACTTCAAGAATTCAGTAGTATCTCCAACATTGACAATGCATGGACATTTAACTCTGACAGTAGTAAGTGCATTGTTTTTTGCATTTTGTTTTTTCTGATGTCAGCTTCTTTGTATCATTCAACTTGGCTCCATTGCTGATGATATTGTTTCTTTTCATATATATATATATATATTTGCCACAGAACTGGCCTCTCAAGGAATGTTCTGTATTAGCCAACCGAATCTTTTGGCAAACAAGAGAAAGAAGTTCATACTATCCTCTACAATATTTAAAGAAAGTAACAATTCTGTAAAATTTCAATGGGCTCCATTTCCCATAGAGATGTCTGGAGTATCTAAAATTGTTCCATCACCTTCTGGCTCAAAACTTCTAGTAGTTCGAAATCCTGAGGATGAAGGTCCTTCTCACTTTGAAATATGGAATTCATCTCACTTGGAAAAGGAGTTCCATATCCCCCGATCAATGCATGGCTCAGTATATGCTGATGGATGGTAAATTATCTTATGTGCTTATTTTTACTTTTGGATATATTTTACAGTGTTTATAGTCAAACAAATAGTTTCTTTTTTCTCAAGTTGGTCTCTGGTATTAGCTGTTTGATTTCAACTGTTCTTCCATTTGTTTGCTGTAGAAAAAAAGCAACAGCCTCTGCACAGCAGCAATATTTTTAGAAGGTTCTTAACACATGAATTAAAAGTTTCATGTCTTCTTCTATGATACAGGTTTGAGGGAATCTCTTGGAACTCAGATGAAACTTGTATAGCATATGTAGCTGAAGAGCCCTCCCCTGCAAAGCCCACATTTAATGATCTGGGCTATAAGAAAGATGGTTTGACAGACAAGGATAGTGGTAGCTGGAAAGGTCAAGGGGATTGGGAGGAGGACTGGGGAGAAACATATGCAGGAAAGAGGCAACCTGCACTTTTTGTTATAAGCATCAAAAGGTTATACATCATTTATATTGATTCAAATAACAAGGGGTATAATTTGGATAGTAAATCCTAACTGAAATAGTGTTTCTACAGTGGAGAGGTACAACCCGTCAAAGGAATTGACAAATCTTTGAGTGTTGGACAAGTTGTGTGGGCTCCATCAACTGAAAGCTCAGTAAAATATTTAGTTTTTGTTGGATGGTCATTTGAGACGAGAAAACTTGGTATTAAGTATTGTTATAACAGACCTTGTGCATTATATGCTGTTAGAGCCCCACACCATGAGTCAAAAGATAATGAAACTAAGACTCAGTAAGTCTCCTTAGTTTAAATTCCCTTTGAAAGCGAATAATTGTTGTTAAGTTTTGTTATGCTACTAAATTGTGAAATTATGCTGATACAGCTCAACTGAAGATGTTCAGGCACTAAACCTAACTCAGACTATAAGTAGTGCCTTCTTTCCACGGTTCAGGTAAGCTTGTAAAATCACATGCTTTGTAGAATTTTTTTGCCACTACATATCAGACTTTATTTGTTTTACTTGGTCTCTCTTTGTTTCGTATTCTGGGGCATGAGGGGATTTTTCTTAGAAATTGGAACATTTTTGTACACTTTGTCTGTTTGTGTTTTATGCAACATACAAATTGATGACAAGATGACAAGAAAGATAACTAATGATGACAAGATAGCATAAACGTTTTCTAAAATTGGATTTTCATTTTGAGAAGTCATTTCTTATGTTTAAATTGCCCTTGAAGGACATTATGGTCTATCGTGTCCATGAATGGAAAATATATATAATATTATTTTTGGGAGCTACTTTCCCTGAAACAAGCATAAATTTTAGTTTTCACTTTTCTTCAGTTAGATGTCTGATAATTAATGCTGATTAAAATGTTTCTGTATTCTGTATTCTTTTAACTTTTTCCTGAGTGAGATAGGTGGCCAAAATTTTAAAATACCTTATCAGTTTATATTCCCACATTACATAACATTTGATCCTCCTTTTGTAGAAGTTAAAGAAATTCTCAGTAATAATTTTATGAATTTGATCAGATCCTGACTACTCTACATGAATCTTATACCAGCCCAGATGGGAAGTTTCTTGTGTTTTTATCTTCTAGAAGTTCGGTGGATTCTGGTGCTCACTCTGCAACAAATTCACTCCATAGAATTGATTGGCCTACTGATGTGGGGGAGTACAAATCTGCAGAAATTTATGATGTGGTTAGCTCTTCATTTGTGGCCAGTGTAATCTGAATGTGATTGATTCAATTGGCATTGAGTTTTATGATTTATTGCAGCCCTTCGGTTTTCAATTTGCTCATATTAGTCATGAAAATGCTTCTTGGCTGTTATATGCTAAAGAACTTAAGATTTTCTCTTCTGCTTAGTCATTGTTCAGTGTAATAATGCACCCTTGTTTCAAATCAAAATTAAGTAGACAGGTATTCTAATGCCTTATATTTAAGCTACTGCAATAAATGGAAATCTTCTGAAATCTGGATTCTACATATTTATTTAAAATAATAAAATATTTCTCTGGGTGTAATAATTGAGTGCATATAATTTTCATAAACATTTCTTTGGAAAATTAGTTAAGAAATGCTACAATGAGTTGATAAAGGATTTTTTGTAGTTATGTTAGAAGCTAAGCTATGGTAGAAAATGCATAAATTGAGACAATTATTTAGTTTTATGTTCATGAATTAAACTTAATTTAGAATCTTATTTTCAAGTACCCAGCTGGTTTCCCATAGGCATGAACAAGTTTTTGATCTAGAAACATGGTTTATACAAATGTGTGTTGCACTATACCAGCCCAACTCAGTATCAGTAATGATCAAGCTACACTAGGGTTCAAATCAGTATATGTAATTAGTTCAACCTGTCCTACACAGTACATAGTAAGTTTTTAATTATACTTTTTCACTTTTTAATAAATAATTTTGGTTTGTTCTCATCAATTTTGAAGATTCCTGTTGTGATGTGTGCTGAGGATGGTTGCTTCCCTGGGCTTTACTGTTCAAGTATCCTTTGTAATCCTTGGCTTTCTGATGGCCGCACTATGATTATACCATCTGTCTGGCATAGCAGTCAAGTTTTGCTTTCTCTGAATGTATTGAGGTAACTACAACCATAGGAATGCATTTTTGCTCTCTTTATGCTTATCTTCATGCAACTTTCTATGATCAACTCCATGTATTTTCATCATATATAGTGGAGAAGTGTTACGTATCACCCCGGCTGACTCAAATTTCTCATGGAGTCTTCTTACATTGGATGGGAACAATATTCTTGCTGGTAACATCAAATTCTTTGCTTTATTTATTTATTTATTTTACTTTGCCTATAGAAGTGGAGAAAAAACATGTTACTTCAAATTTGTTCAACTTTATGCAGTTTTTAGTAGTCCAGTAGATGTTCCTGAAATCAGTTATGGAACCATTGTTGAGAAGGAAAATAATAGTAAAGCATGGAGTTGGTCAAATATATCGAGTCCCATATTCAGATGCTCTGACAAGGTTCATTTAATTTCCTTTTGGAATTATATGGATTAGTTTTGCAGATAGATAATATCTAATATGCTAAAAAGTGTATTATTGGAGTTTGGATACAGGTCAGATCCTTGCTGTCCTCTCTTCAGTTCAGTGTAATGAAAATCTCAGTGAAAGATGCTTCTGATAGCCTAACCAAAGGTGATTGAGTGACTTTGGTTCTTTGGACTAGTATTGAATGGACAGAGTTCTCTGAATATTACTGTTATGTTTTTTTGATGACCACAAATTGATAGAGTAAACAACTGATGGCATCTTGTGACATTAAATGCATTATATTTGTGCCATTCTAGAAGAAACCCTACAAAATGCTGTTCATTAGGGACGTCCGGTTATTTAGTGTGGTTTATAGGAAATATTATTCATTCTGCACTCGATCCCCCCTATTTGTATAGAAAACAAAAGAAGTCACTGTTTGTTGCACAAGAATAACATTAATAAACACTAAATAAAGGAGCACTTCTGGATATTATCCTATGAAAAAAGAAACACTTTGGGAATGGGGCTCAATGGAACTGAAAATTAGAGTAAACTTGAGAATCTTGTTTGTTTTCAAACGCTGTGCTTAAGTATGACTGCACTTGCAAGAGAAAACAGTAGACATAGAGAAACTTTATGGATAACTTGTTATGTCATCAATGAAGAAACCATTTCATGAGCTAGAAGATCTTGATCATACCCATTCTATAATTTGCAATAAATTTGGTGGTTGGGCTGAGTACTTATGGAACAATCTAAGATATAATCTTATTTACTTTCCTTTTTATTATAGAATGTGAAAATACGCTGAAATTTTGCTGGAGAAATAATTTTCATATTGGCCATTTTGCCTTAATTTTTTACTTGTACTTCAATTTCAGGTGCTAGTAAGCCTTTTGAAGCTATATTTGTGTCATCAAAAACCAAGAAAAATGATGCCTGTGATCCACTAATTGCAATCCTTCATGGGGGACCCCACTCTGTCTCACTGTCAAGCTTTTCAAAGTCATTGGCTTTCTTATCTTCTCTTGGATATAGCTTGTTGGTTGTAAATTACAGGTAAATGAAATTCCCTTGGCATTCAAGCATTCATCAAGGCCAGAAATTTTAAACTCATTCTAAGTTTGATGTGTTCTATCATCATTGATATTCTTTACTGACTTTGATGAAAGAGATGGATTCTCATTATCTCAATGAGGATAGACCTTGAGTTATGTCCAGGAAGGGCTGGTTAGGAGATTAAGAAAAAAATAAAATAGAGTCCCTTGAAAATATAAATGATGCAGGTCTGTTATCAGGAGTTTAATATACATTAGTATCAAAGACATAGTGCCATAAATTGATGTGGGATGTTGGGATAGATGTTGAGTTCGCATGTGGGAAGTGCCACTTAGAAGGTTAGGGGGGAAAAAGTTAAAATATCAGAGTCCCTTAAAAAAAAGAAATTACATGGAAAGAGAGGAAAGACTGAGATTGGGAAAAAGGAAGAGAATAAGAAGTCTTGAAAGGGATTAAAGCAAAAGAAACCTTTACATGTCTTGTGCCATCAAATAAACGAGAATCTTAACTTACATACAGTTCAAACCTCAGCTAATTGAATCACATTGTTTGAAGTCAGTAGAATCTTAATTATATACTCTAGAACAGATGTGGACACTTGTCTCATGATGCTGCATGGGAAACCTTATAAATTCAAATCAATGTTAGGGCTTGATGATGTGTGAGAAAGTGTTTGGAGCTTCTATTTTGTGTTTGATACAGGCAGGATAGAGGCATTGAAGGTGAGGGCTGGTTAAATGGCAGTAGGAATTGTTTGGCTGCAGCAAAAATAACATTTTTATTAGCAGTACTTCGTTTTTATTTGGTACATTGTTTGAATAGATAAGATTCCTTAACTAATTCCTTCTATAACATATTATATATAAGTTTTAATTACAGTAAAAGACAGGCAAAACTCAGTGCAAGGAATTTTCTATTTCTTTGTATCTAATGGGTTTTGTGAGTGCCTACTTGGTGGGGGCATCTCAGAACAAGGATGTGTGGGACATGACGTGCTTATGGAAGGTGACATAAACTAATTTTTCCTGTAAATAATGCATTCTATGTCCAGTGTTTTGGTTCAAAATGCTTAATTGGATTAGCAGTTACTCCCTATATTTTTCTCAGAGCTATCATTTGTTATATGCTAAATTCTTTTCTGTTAAGAAAGAATTATATTGCATCTTTATGAGATACCTGAATGATCACATCTCAGTTATAGTTGAAGAAATGTCTAGTACTAGTTCTTTTGCAGGCTTCTTACTTATTGCTGTTTGTCAGAGGTTCATTAGGGTTTGGTGAGGAAGCATTACAATCTCTTCCAGGAAAAGCTGGGTCTCAGGTAACTGTTGTTTGCTTATTTCCAAAACCAGTTGATAATGTTATTTGATGGGCCATTCTTCTGTCAAAGCTAGTTCTATGACTAGAAAGCACGGATACTAACCTGAACACAGGACATGATACTCACACCAACACTGCAATGGGACAAAATCTAAATATGTAATTTAAAGTGTCACGTCGTGTTTAATACAAATGTTTGACATGTGTTGGACATGGGCGAGTCTCCTTTGTAAAGTGTCCTTGCTTCTTAGTTCCATGACTAGTATGGATTTTTTTGGTTGGCCACTGATCTTTGTTTATCATGTGCAGGATGTAGATGATATAATCACTGCTGTAGATCATGCCATTAACTTAGGACTTGCCAGTCCATCAAAGATTGCATTGCTGGGTGGTTCACATGGTGGCTTTCTGACAAGCCACCTGATTGGCCAGGTGCAATATAATAAGCCCTACATACTGTGACTTCTGATCCATACATTTTTCTGTAGAATTTTCCCTCTAATCCTTTTATTTTTTTAAAAAATTGTAATTTCAATCTGTTGCAAAATTTGAGCCTTGGATTTTATTTTCTAGCATTTCTTGATCATTAAATGGTTTTTCATGCTGAAAATTAGACTGCCATTAAATTAGTAGTTAGTGTTGCCTACTGAATTTAAGTAGCAGTGCTATTCTTATTGGTTCACTTATTATTATTATTATTATAAATTAGGCTTTCATACATTTTTAGTCCCTTTAGTACAAAAGCATGCAATGTTGCTCTCCAATTTTCTAGAAAGATCTAATTTTGGCCTTTGTCACATTTCCGTCCAAATAGTCTGCTGACTTGGAGACTAAATCTGAGTTAACAGTTCCATATGAATAAATAACGTCTAAGTCAGTAGACTTTAAAATTTGACATTAGATTTTGGATAGATGATGACATGAGGAGCAAATTGGATCGTTTTGTAAAAAATAGGAGGGCAACATTGCCTACTTTTGAAATAAGGGGACCAAAATGAAACTTCTATGAAATTATTATTACTGTTAGTCATAAAAGTGTTGCACATGTACTAGGGGCGAGGGCTTTTTGACTCTAAAGTCATTGGCAAATGTCACATGAATTTATCAATATCTGGAATTGCATGAACATTATTAATGATACAAAAGGATATAGGGAATTCTTGTCATGTATCAAATAAATATCTACTTTAATAATGAAGGTAATTTTGTCTAAGTCTTCCACAATCTTATGTGTAACATAGACATTAGCTTTTGATTGTTAATGGTTTTATTTTGCCTTTCTAATTGCTGTAGGCACCTGAGAAGTTTGTTGTAGCAGCTGTGAGAAATCCTGTTTGTAACCTTTCATTGATGATTGGTACATCTGATATCCCTGATTGGTGCTATGTGGAGTCCTATGGAACCGTTGGCAGAGATAGGTTTTCAGAAGTACCTTCAGAGGAGGATCTCACTCTATTTTATAGCAAGTCTCCTATTTCACATCTCTCAAAGGTTTGTAAATCAAAATAAGCATTTTTATTATTAAATTGCAATAGGGATGCTCTGGCTTTGCTTTTATATAAAAAGTTGATAACAAACACCTAAAACTGTATTTAAGTTTTGGCTGCTGACAATCGCATGAGCTAATTGAATAATCCCTGCAAGCATGCCCATTTTAACGTCTAAGACTAGTTGAGGCTTAATTTTTTGAGCAAACTGCATTAGCTAATATATGTTTTATTTGCAATGAGGCTTCTATAGCATGGAACTTCATCATCTTTCTTATCTTCCTTCTCTCTCTCTCTCTCTCCCCTCTCTAGAATTATAGAATGTGTTTGATTACTTCTGTAGGTAAAAACACCAACGCTTTTCCTATTAGGTGCTCAAGATCTTCGTGTTCCATTTTCTAATGGATTGCAAGTAAGTACTTCTGTTCTACTCTCCATCTATGAGCTTTATCAATTACTTACATTCTAAGGGTATGTTTGGATAAGGGATAAGGGATAAGAGAGGGGAAGGGAAGAGAATATTTCATTGAAATCTCTCCCTTGTTTGAGAGTTTCTTATAAGGAGGGAAGGAAAGAATCCAAAGAAAATGAAAGGGAATGGATGGTTAAATGATAATTTTCCTTCCCTTTGTTTGGAGAACTTTCTCTGTCAAAATCACCGTCATTGGGGAAACTTTAAAATAGAGTATACAGATTGATTTCTAAAAGACATAGCTCCTAATGCTTTAGTCTTTTGATTTATTTCTCTACAAGTTAGTCTGCTAAAGTTTGTAACTCGCTACAATTTAGTGTTGCTAACAATATATGACAATTTGCATGTAAGTATATGTGTCATTTCAAGTAAGATAGAGTGAATAAGATATCATTCCCTTAAGGAGTTGCTAAAAGTAAATGTACCAGATACTAAAATTAACACCTCAACTAAATCTAGCTAACTAATCGTATGTAGACAATGTTTAATGAAATTGCAAAGTTAAAGAGACTAGTGAAATAAAATTTTGAGTAAATATCTGCAACTAAAAAAGCCTAGGAATATTAACTCCCTAAATACTTCTTAAGAACTCAAATTATCTTCCTTAAACCTATCTTTAATGGTGATATATGCTAGCTTAGGGTTCCTAATTACCTACAACATTTTTTTTAAACTACTTGTAAGTGTTAGCTTAAGTCAAACCCCTACTTCTTTATGAATTTGAACCTAATCACACAATTGCACAAACCTTATTCCAACTACGTGATTCCAATAGTATATTCTTTTCCCATCGACAAAACATTCAATTTAAATCAACAAGTCTTATGTACCCACACTATTCAATTTGAGGTCTATTCCTAATCTGTTTAATTAGAAAAAACCAC
Source organism: Erythrophleum fordii (assembly GCA_032878935.1). Lineage (NCBI taxonomy): Eukaryota > Viridiplantae > Streptophyta > Magnoliopsida > Fabales > Fabaceae > Erythrophleum > Erythrophleum fordii. Next base: position 28,278,408 of record JAVQMF010000054.1, on the reverse strand, counting down.
AACAATTCAATTGGAGGCCAATCAATTAGATAACATAAAGAACATAATTGAATAAGCATATAAATACCATCAATGACAAGTTAAAAAAGATAAACAAGCTGTAATCCATATTGGGGTTCATAATATCCCTAGCCAAAAAGATTTAGCTACTCATCACAAAGGATTTCAATATAAAAAATATAGAACGTTTTAGATTCACCATGAAAGCAAAGAGAAAAGAAGAGGAATTGAAGAAACTTAGATGAACTCTTGTCTTCTCTACCACCCAAGCTTTTCCTTGCTTCTTGATGCTTTAAAACTTGCTCTCTCAATACTTAGTATAACGGCCTCCTCTCAAAATCCTTGAAGTCCCACTTAAACACACTCCCAAATCGTACCCCAAAATGGATGCTTTTGATGCCACTAGTCTAAGTTGGTCGTGGCTAAGGAGCTTCTGGTTCAGCAGGCTGAATTTTCTTTATAGGGTGCACCTCAACCATATCTGGATTGGTTATGGTGCACTAGCTATTGCCCTTAAGCAAATGTGCATTCTTTTCATGTTCTGACTTTGGGTTTCAATGATTCTGGCTTTGGATTGTTCTCAGTCATATTCCTTTGCAAATTAAGTCCTACAAAAACATATGAAAATCAACTAATTACTACTTAACAAAAATTAACCAATTAAACAGCATAAAATCACAATTAAACTTATAAATGATACCTAGCTAAAAGGTAACACTAATTCACTAAATTCTAACCGATAGGAAGCAAACTAATCAAATTGACCTACAAAAATACGCAAAACAATATGAATATACGAGGGGTAACATTTAGTCCCTCTGTTGGACCCAATTGTTTATTTTCTCTACTTTGAAGGAATAATTCAATATATGTGTAACAGGTTACAAACCTTGGGGACTAATTTGTATAGAAGAATAAATCCAAGGACTAAAGCGTTAAAAGTATATTTTTTTGGGCCCGAATTGTATATTACTCTTGAAAATAAAAAGGAGGAAGGACTTTGCAAGTTAGTTGAAAATCCTTTATTTTCCTTCACTCCTTATTAATTATTCCCATGCAAGGAAAAAATTTTAATGAAACCTTTCCTTTTCCTGCATTTCCCCATCCAAACATATTTAGAGCCAATTGCTTTCTTATTCAAATTGTGTGATGATAAAACTTTTGATGCATTAACTGTAGTATGCAAGGGCCCTGAAGGCCAAAGGAGTTGACACCAAAATAATAGTGTTTCCCAATGATGTTCATTCCCTTGAGAGGTAGGTACATCCTATATAAACTTCTTTCCTTCATCAAAACAATTGTAAAAATTTATAATATAGTCTGGTTTAACTTTTTCGCAGGCCACAATCTGACTTTGAAAGCTTCCTTAACATTGGGGTGTGGTTCAGGAAGTATTGTAAATGAGCAAGCATTTCCAAATGCCTCCTGAATTTAGCTATATTTTTTTTCTTGATCTTCAATCATGAAGATAACTTTGTTCTAGTATAAGTAAGATCAATATTCTGAATATTGGAAAAATAAAAAATAAAAAACTCATTGTTTAACTTTTTCTACTTTGTTATTTTTCCTTCTTATTTTTTTTTTCCTTTCTTGGCCCCATTTTTAGAGATATGTATGCATATTAGGATTTGTCATTATTCTTGATTTTGCTCTGCTTCTTAAACAATGGATGATACTCAAGTTTTTTAGGAATGCTTTATAACTTCGAGTACAAAATACCTCCAAGTGAAACAAACGAACCAATCACTTCTTTATGAAACATTGCAGAATTCTTCACCAATGCACAAAGTGAAATATAGGTATTTTGGTCTATGGTCTAAAATGATTATTAGTGGCATTTTGAATAGCAAGACATAACTTGAAAATATTGGATGGTGACAGCTCCCGTTTAACTAGATTACTTCCTATGGCTTTTCTAAAATTATGTTTGGATTGAAGAGAATGAAAAAGAAGAAACAAGAATGAAAAGTTAAGTTTAGACTTTCGCTTGTTTTAAATCTAAACTAAAACCTTTTGTTGGTAATCATGTGTGCCTCTAGTGATCTTGTGACCTTTCATGGACTTGTGCCCTACTTTTTTGTCCTATGCTTTGTTTTTGCCATTCCCCCTTTATTCTTTCTTTCCTTATTTATTGTTATTTTTTAGTTGATTGTATTTGGTTATTTAAATTTCCTTTAATTAGTTTTTATCTTCTGTTTTGTTGTTTGCCTAAAATCTTGGGATTGAGGGTTGATTTGTCATTAGTGTACTTTGTTTTTCACGTTAATAAGAAGAGAGCAAAGATTAGAGTTTGATTAACTTTAATTATTCTCCTTACAATCCACATGGTATCAGAGCAACCTAGAGGCTCCATTGCACCATGATTTAATTTGGTTTTGGATTGAATGTTGATAGGCAAGAGGGAGAAAGCAACTTTTTGTAAAGCACGACGTCTTCTCCCCATCTGTCCATCCTCTTTACAACATTTAGCCATAGCATCACTAAGTCCTCTCCAATCAGTATCACTCATCACTGTCTCAATGGCCATAATTGCACCACTTAGTGTTGCATATCCTAAATTCTTGACATGGGAGGCAGAAAACAATTTGGGGCATTCTTGGTTGATCAATTCCATGACAATCGAGATTGGGAAACTCTTTCTGCTGTATCCAATTGCTCACTCAGTGTGGGAGGCTGTTAAGGAGAGTTATTCTTTTGTAAGAATAAAGTTGTCATTATAGAAATTGAAGCCTTCCTTTTTGACTTCCGATAGGGGAAGATAGCTATCACTCAATATTTCAATGTTGTAGTTTGTTATTGGCAGCAACTAGACTTGTATGAGAACCATTAGTGGTCATGTGCAGCTGATGTAGTGTGCTACACTTAACTCAAGTTCTTGAAGAAAATAAGGGGGTGACTTATGAGTCTAGATCCTCCACCCTCTCTAAGAGAGGCTTTCTTCGAAGTGAAATTGAAGGAGAATAGGAAGAGATTGACTTTTAGCACTTCACACTTTGAATCTTCTACCCTTCCAGGCAAAGGACCTTAATCCATTGATTATAAGCTGAAACAATAGGGGGACCTTAGTGTGAACACTACAATAAACCTAGGCACACTAGGGACGTGTATTGGAAACTACATGGTCGACCAAATAATTCTAGAGGGAAGTCAAGAGAAGAAACCAATGGTTATGTGGTTCATGGTGATGAGAATGCATAATATGAAATTTCTCTCTCTTCCATCAAGAATCAACTTGAACAGTTGCAAAGCATGATAGGTAATCATGGTCGGTTTGAGAAGATTGTTGGTGCAATTATTGTTGCTTAATCATGTAACCTCCTCCACTACCCTAAGCTCTCAAGTATAGAAAATTGTACATGGATGGTTGATTTTAGGGCCACCGACCATATGACTAGTAATATTTCTTGCCTAGATCATTTTGTTCCTAGTAATTAAGATTTAGTGGTGAAAATAGCTAGTGGTTCAATTTCTAAAGTGGTTGGAGTTGGTTTTTTCAAAGAGTTCTCCTTGTTCCTAAGCTAGCTTGTGACCTTTTGTCCTTAAGCAAATTAGCTAAGGACCTTAATTGCACTATTATTCTTCTCTATGGTTGTGAATTTTAAGACTTGGTGTCTGGAAAGACAATTGGCAATGTTGAGGAACGTACGAGTTTATACCTCATCCATGGAACTGATAAACCAAAAATGTAGCTCTTTCTATTAGGAAAAATTTGAATAATGTTATGTTATTACATTATTGTTTAGGTTATCCAATTTTGAATATTTAAGAAAGATGTATCTAGCTCTATTCAATAAAACTTCTCATTTTGATTATGAAGCATGCTAGTTCTCGAAGCATATAAAAACTTCTTATCTTGCTCACTATCATTTTCCTTCTAAACCATTTGCATTGGTTCATAATGGTGTTTGGGGACTTTGAAAGGCTAAAAATATTAATGGGGAAAATTGTTTTGTTACTTTTAATGATGACCACACAAGATTCCCCTAAGCATGTCTTATGAGAGAAAAATTTGAGGTGCCTCACATTTTTTAAACCTTCTACTCTCTAATTCAAGATCAATTTCACATAAAGATTCAATTTCTTAGAATTGATAATAGTATAGAGTTCTTTAACAATGTCCTTGGTGATTATTTAAATAAAAACGGTATCATAAATCCAAGTAATTATGTAGATAGTCCTCAACAGAATATGGTATCAAAAAGAAAGGATATGAATCTACTTGAAGTCACATGATCCATTATGATTGCCTCAAATGTGCCTAAATCTTACTGGGGGGAGGCCCTTACCACCACATACCTCATAAATAGGCTACCTTTTAAGATCTTGAAATTTAGCACACCTTGTGACCAACTACTTAAATCCTACATGGATACTTAAATTATTTTTTCCTTACCCCCTCCCCTAAGCCGAGCAAAAAGAAAGAATATTTGGTTGTACCACTTTTGTTCATCTTTATCATAGGAGCAAACTTGATCCTACCTCTATTAAATGTGTGTTTTCAAGTTACTCACTTATTAAGAAAGTTTTTACAAGTGTTATTCCCCTGTTTGTAAAAAAAATATTTTATCATCATGGATGTTACTTTTGCTGAGTCTTAACCTTACTTTCCTAGGCCTTTCATTCAGGGGAAGAGTGTTGATGAATGGGATTTTATTCACAACTATAATGTCCTACTTGAGACTCCCCACTAGATTCTAAATTGATGCCTCTGCTACTGCTGTACCCAAAACTATTGATAATGCTACTGTACCCATATTTGAACTTGAACTTTCTGAACCTTTAGGACAACATTCACTTGAGATTGATAGGAAATGTGAAGGTCCAAAACAAAGAGAATTGCATGTATATTCAAGAAGAGGGAAGGGAGATGATCCTTACCCCAACACATTCCAAGGATAGCATCCACCATCCCCTCCAAGTTTAGGTAATGATAATGATGATTTAAATGTTCCTGTTGCATTAAGGAATGGAATTAGGTCGTACAACTTTTCATTCCATTAGTAATTATGCGTCTTATGATAACTCATTAGAAAATTTTTGAACCTTTATTGTTAATGTGTCCTATAAGCAAATACCTTAAAATATTCATAGTGCATTGAAAATACCCAAATGGAGAAAGGCTATTTAAGAGGAAGTGATTGCTCTAGAAAAGAATGGAACTTGGGAGAAGGCAAGAAGGTATTAGGGTGTAAGTGGATCTTTATAATCAAATATAATACTAATGGAAGCATTAATCGTCACAAGGCAAGGTCAGTAACTAAAAGCTTTACCTAAACCTATGGCGTGGACTATTAGGGGACCTTTGCTCTTGTAGTTAAGTTCCAGAATATCAAAGTCTTTCTTTCTTTAGCTACAAAATTGACTTCTTCATCAACTTAATGTAAAGAATGCCTTAAATGATAAATTGAATGAAGTTTATATGGAAGTTCCTCTTAGGTTTGAGATAGAAGGTGCTAACTTCGTAAGTCACTTAATGGTCTCAAACAGTTTTCTAGAGCCTGGTTTGATAAGTTTACCAAGGTTATTAAAAGTTATGGGTACACTTAGGGACAAGTTGATCATATCTCTTTACGAAGTTCTCTTCTAATGGTAAATTGGCTGTTTTGATTATGTATGTTGATGATATTGTTGATGATATTATCATTACAAGTGATTATGTAATAAAAATCAGGAGGTTGACCTAAGATCCTTGTTAGGTATGAAAGTGGCCCACTTAAGGAAAGGCATTGTTGTGTCTCAGAGAAAATATACCCTTGATCTATTAGAAGAGACAAGAATGCTTGGGTGCAAGCCAGTTGAAACTCTTATGGAAACCATTTATAAGTTGAGATTCAAGGAAGAAAACTCTCTTGTAGACACTGGGAGATATTAGAGGCCAGTTGGGAAACTCATTTACCTTTCTTATACTAGGCAAGATATCAGCTTTCTAGTGAGTGTTGTGAGTTAGTATATGAATGTAATACCATAACTATATAGGACTTAATCCGTAGCAAAATTGGCACGACACTCAATTGCATGAAAATCACACTTTTAGTGGTGGTATTTTGGGTTATTGAAAGCTAAAATAACTCATTAATTGCCAAATGGACCACGTGAGCTTACCAAACTTATTTTCCATTCAAAACACATTTGTTCAAGCAGAATTATCACAAATTCAAGCTTACAATTCAGGTCCAAGCCATAGAACTCGAAATGCACATCACACTTGTAATTTCCATAGAACTCCATATTCTGATATGAACTTTAGAAAATCATAATTAATTTTAAAAAAAATTGAAATCATGCAAATTATACTATTCTGCAAAGCTACAAATGTTCTCTAACTATCATAACAATTCTAGATCAAAACAACTAGGTTTACCCCACGAAAATTGATGGAACAGTACATTAGGTCACTGATACATCCTGTAGTTGAACCCCAACTTCAAAAACTTATTTATCCCTTTACAGAATTCCAAATGAGATGCTCTTGGTGATTATAGAAAGTTTATGATATCTAATTTATACCTGTAAAATTTTATTAGCATTAGACTTCATTTGACCCTTGAATGACACAGGAATGCAAATTGACCATATGAACGTTAACTTAGACAATTTTGCATAATTTGGCAAAATTGACTCTGTGAAAAGCTCTAAATGAGACCTATAATTATGCCAAATTTCATGCCCAAATTCGTCCATTTAGTTAGATTTTGGTTCAGCTCAAGAATATGTAAATTTTGAAGCTACCAAAGGGTTAAATATACACCAAATGGTCTTCCGCTCAATCCACAACTATTTGAGTATATCCAAAACCATAAACACAGCTTATGAGAGAATCATAAGTGGTCTAGATCATCATGCATCTCAAAATCACATACATGAATATCAAAGCATAAGGATGTAAAAAACTTACATAATCATTCCTTTGGCTCCAAATCCCATTCATGCATCATATTTCCATATAATTACTTGTGCTCCATGGTTTACATCACATTACATCATATAGATATAAACTTTGACATTGAAATATATAAAATTCCTATTCTATTGTCAAAGTTCCATGCTTTAAGGTGCTTGGCCTCTATTTTTAACTCCACTTGGCTCACTTAGACATGGTTAGATATATGTGGGGAAATAATGAGATTCAAAGAATTCTAATAACTCTTTTACCCTTTCAAGTATGCATACATGGCATGTTTTCAAATTAAGGAATGCAAGTATGTCATAAAGGCTTCTAAAAACATCCATAAGCATATTTTTATGTTACATAAGTTCATACAAACCAAATATAGGTTCTAAAGGATATTAGTCTAGCCTTAACTAATTTCTTTAGGACTTTTAGATTTGTTTCACCTACTTTAAAGGACTTTTGACTTAACTTCACTCTTTTTTAAGACTTTTAGCTCATCTTTACCCATTCTAAGGGACTTTTACCCTTGGCTCATCCTCATCCATTATAAGAGACTTTTACCTTTGTCTCATGTATACTTAAGGGCTTTTGGCTCATCTTCACCTATTTTAAGGGACATCAAAATACATAAAATTCTTATTCTATTGTCAAAGTTCCATGCTTCAAGGTGCTTAGCCTTCATTTTTTGCTTCACTTGTCTCATCTAGACATGGTTAGACATATATGGGGAAAGAGTGAAATTCAAAGAATCCCAATAGCTCTTTTACCCTTTTAAGCATACATACATGGCATGTTTTCAAGTTAAGGAATGCAAGTATGTCATAAAGGCTTCTAAAAACATCCATAAGCATATTTTTATATCACATAAGTTCATACAAACCAAACATAGGCTTTAAAAAATATCGATCTAATATTACCCAATTTTTTTGAGACTTTTGGATTAGCCTCACCCACTTTAAGGGACTTTTGACTTAGCCTCACTCATTCTTGAGATTTTTTACTTTGTTTTATCTATGCTTAGAAACTTTTGACTCATCCTCACCTATTCTAAAGGATTTTTGGCATAACCATATCCATTCAAGTTACTTTACATTCAAAACGTGTTCAAGAAGTATAATGGTACCATAGCATTTCATAAATAGCTATAAACATATCTTATGATTCAAATATATATATAAGCATCCAATGAAAATCAAACATCCAAGACATGAATAGGAGAAAGGTTAAAAAACTATCGTGAATAAAAAATTACAACTTCCTTCCTTGGTCTTTTCTTTCCCCTTCTTGGCCACACACACACAACTAGGTGAAGCTTGATTCACTTGGCCTAAACACATCAAATGTGACATAATTACATGATTGGAACAAGTTCTAGTCTTATACAAACTCTATGCATGTTTGCTTTGCTCTAAGACATGGTTATGGTTTCATATAAGTGCATAATGAAGCAACCCTTAGGATTCATAGTTTTGGCTCTAATTTTTCATTCAATCATCTTAACCTGAGATCTATCTTAACGAATACAGAAGCTCTTACTAACTGATTTAGGAGGTCATCTATGAGGGGGAGAGGGTACTTATTCTTAATGGATATTTTATTAAGTTCCTTGTAATCTATACATAGTCTAAGGCTCTCGTCTTTCTTCTTTACGAATAAGACTGGAGCTCCTTACGGCGAGACATTGGGTCTGATAAAATCCTTTTCTAAAAGCTCTTCTATCTACTTTTTAAGCTCAGCTAGCTTGGTGGGAGCCATCTTATACGGGACCTTAAACACTGGACCTGCCCCGGGTATAATGTCTATAGGAAACTCAACCTTTCTCGTTAGGGGTAGTTTGTTAATCTCTCTACAGAATACCTCTAGGAACTCTCTTACTACTGGAATTTCCTCTTCTAAGTCTCTTGACTCCATCTAAACTCTTTGGAGTCATTACAATTTCAATCCAAGGAGTCTAAATTTAAGTTGCTTCTTTATGTCTTAAAAAGGAACTTAAACCTCCATCTCACAAATCATGATTTCTAAATTTAAACCAATGCGTCCCTTAATATTTATTAATCATATCTAGGCTATTCCCATCCTTAGAATTAATTAAAACTCTCCTTAGGTGCTTGTTTTAGGTTTGGCTGAGACATGTGCACACTTGAAGACTCATGGAGTTTGCTTGATTTCTCTTAGGGAATTGACACTTGTGAAGTTTCCTAAATGTCTTAGGATCTCATACATACTCTTACATAAGCTAGATTATTGTTGGAAAGTTTCAAAAATGGCTAGGTGCAACAAAAACCCTAAATTATACAACTTGAATTCTAAAGCTTTTCTTTTGAATCTAATTGCATATTCTTATTCCTCATGTTTGAAAACCCTTGTTTCTACCTTGTTTTGGATTGAATTCATTCCCTATTGAGTTGGCCGAAACTAGACGTAGGAGAAGGAGCAAGAAGAAGCAATAAAGTCCATGGAAGTTACCTTGATTTCAAGTTTTTTCAAGAGTTCTTTTCTTTTACTTGCTTCTTGTCTTTCCTTCAATTTCTATCCTTTTCTCACTGAACCAGCCATGAATCATCCTTAAATCAATCATCAAAACCATAGGAAAAAAGAGGAGAAAGAGGAGAACAAGATCGGTGAAGGAAGAAAATGAAAAACCATGGATTTTTTTTACCTTTTTGCTTGGTTTTCTCTTCCCTTCTTCCTCCCTTTTGGTGCGCCACTTCAAGAAGCCTATGGTTTTGTTTTAGTGCAGAAGAAAGTTGGTCAAGGTAGATGAAAGAAGTGGGGCGCGCTATATATAGGCTAGGGGTTCATTTAAGGCTTTTCAAAATTTTAATTTTGCCTTTCGTTTTTAGTCCTTTCCATTTAAGCTCATTTCAATTCTTTTTTGAGAATTGTCTTTTCTATTATGAAACTTAAGTCTATTAATTCATAAAATGCCTTTGGTTTCTTCTAAATTGGATTAAAAACCTTTCTGAACGAATTGATTAAAGTTTAGGTCAACTAACGTTCTAAAATGTAAACTAGAGGGGTTTTAACCATTCTAGGGGATATTATGATTTTTAGGGCTTCTAAAATTCCAAGAAACTCAATTTTTTCATTTTAAATTTTTTTTTAAGTTTTCTAAAAAGTACCCAAAATTACAAAAATGCCATTGGTTTTCGTTTGATTTTATTTAGTTACTTCAGCTTTGGTTTTTTTGACATTTTAAGCTTTGTATCCTCATTTTCAATTTTTTAGATTATTGTTCTAATTTTATTTGGCTTCAAATCTTTCTATTTAGGGAACTCCCTTTTATAACTGGTTCGTTTCTAACGTTTTAAGGAAAACCAGACATTACAATAAACAAGCCTACTGAAGAGTATATGGAAGCTATTTATTAGACATTGAGGTATTTGAAGATGACTCTTGGCAAGGAATTTACTTTAAGAAGGGAATTGAGATAAGCATTGAGGCATATACAGATGCTAATTGGGTAGACTCAATTACCGATAGAAGATCCATTTTTGAGTATTGCACTTTTGTGTAGGAAAATTTGGTAACATGGAGAAGAAAATAACAATATGTGGTTGCTAGAAGTAGTAGTGAAGCGAAGTAACGAGCATTATCACAAGGTATATGTAAGGGATTGTGGTTAAAGAGACTTTTGAGGGAGCCAATAATTACTATAGAGGCTTCTATAAAGGTTATGTGTGATAACTAGGCAACTATAAGCATTGTGAAGAATCTTGTGCATCATAACAAAACAAAACATATGGAACTTGATAGACATTTCATCAAAGAGAAACGTGACTTTGAAGTATTTGATCTTAATTATACTCCCACTCAATTTCAAGTAGTTGATTTATTGACGAAAATAGTGTCAAGAGTAAAGTTTGAAAGTCTCATAAACAAGCTAAGAATGATTAATCCTATTTTCTAGCTAGACGAGGAGTGTTGGTAATGACATGTGCCTTTAGTGATCACATGACTCTTCATGTACATGTGCCCTGCCCTTTCGTCTCATGCTTTATTTTTGCCATTCTCCCTTTATTCTTTCTTTCTTTCCTTACTTATTTATTATTATTTTTTAGTTGACTGTATCTAGTTATTTTAATTTCCTTTAATTAGTTATTATCTTCTATTTTGCTATTTGTGATAGGTAAAAGAGGAACATAATGTAGAAGAATGAAGAAAAGAGAGATAGGAATAGAATTTGAATTGTATTAACTGATATTACAAGCTCTAGAGTACAAAATACAAGCTATATAGCATGGTCAATTGAATTCCTATCTAACTAATCATGCTAATAGAATAATAGAATCTAACTAGTTCTTAACTCTCTTTTCTTCATGCCTAACGATACTCCCCCTCAAAAGACCCTTTGACCTCAAGGGTAATTGTTATTAATACAAAAAATTAGAATACATTCTTTGGAGTTCATACAACTTTACCCAAGTAGCATCCTCATTAGAAAAATTTTTCCATTGTATAAAATTCTTGTACTAGGTCTTTCTTTTTGTTTCACCACTCTCTTGTGCAAAATTTTTTTAAGAACAAATTGGTTAGGTTGAACTAGCCAATTTGGAGGGGGATGTCTATGTACTATTGCTGGGTTGGGACAAAGCTTAAGTAGGGATACATGGAATATGTTGTGAACTCGATAATTGGATGGCTGCCATCCAATTATCGAGTTCACAACATATTCCATGTATCCCTACTTAAGCCTTGCCTAACTTGGCAATAATATAAAGGGATCTCCATCTAGATTGGACAACTCAACCTAACTAATTGGTTCCTAGGAAAATTTTGCATAGGAAAGTGGTGAAGCAAAAAGGAAAACTTATTACAAAAATTTTGGTACAGTGAAAAAATTTGCTTGGTGAGAATGCTACTTGGGTAAAGTTGTACAAATTCCAAAGAATGTTTCCTAGTTTTTTGTATTAATGACAATTACCCTTGAGGTCAAGGGTCTTTTGAGGGAGGGAATATTGTTAGGCGTAAAGAAAAAACTAGTTAGATTTTGTTATTCTCATAGCATGATTAGTAAGTTAGGAATTTAGTTGGCCATGCCATATAGCTTATATTTTGTACTTTAGAGGTTGTTATGTCCATTGATGCAATTCAGATTGTATCCCTAAACCTTATCTCTAATTTGAGTTGCATCAACTAACATAATAACCTCTAGACTACAATATACAAGCTATATGGCATGGTTAGTTGAATTCCTAACTAACTAATCATGCTAACAGAATAACAAAATCTAACTATTTTTAACTCTTTTCTTTACACCTAACAGTCTACCTAAAATCTTAAGATTGATGGTTGATTTGCCATTAGTGTATTCTATTTGTTGTGTTAATAAGAAGAAAGTAGAGACAAGAGTTTGATTAACTTTGATTGTTATTCCTACATTTTATACTTTCTGTCATTTTAAACATACCATGGGGTTCATAACTAGGTTGAATATGTTTAAGACAAAATGGTGGTCCATGGCTTTCTCTATAAGATGACGTGAATGCCTATTTTCATATAAGCTGGGGATTTTGTTTTAAGCTTTGGCTTTTTAATTTATATTTTGGTAGACATTAGATATTTCTTATTAGTTATAGATATCTCATGAAGTATACTATGAGATAATAGCTGATTAGAAAATTGCTTTGCAACTTCTATTCTATGATCTAGTTAACAATTGTTATAGACTCAAGGAAGAGATATTGCTTAATATTAAACAATTTAAAATTGTGAACCTTTTTGAACCTGGAGATATAGATAGTTTTTCTTTATTTGATGAAAATTATATTTTAATTATTAAAAAATAATTAGGTCTTAAAATTTTATATCACTTTAATTTTGTTTCAATTTCATAGAGTATTATTTTGAAAGACTAGATAGCTTAATTTAGTATCTTTGGAATAATAAAATGAAATAAATTTTGTATTTATGAGTATTAAAGTCATACAAGTATTTTTTAAAAGCTAATTGATATTAAAATTATCGATACAATATGATTCTTATTTAATGATTTATTATCATTTACTGAGTCTAGCTAACATATTATTTTTGTATATTCCTATATATCATCTCAAACATTACATGTCTTTGTGTTCCTTAAGCATAAAATGAACTTCTGGTTAGCCCACTTCATCTCATAAAGAAGCAAATGAATTTTCTCATATATCTCTTCACATCTTAGATGAGCCTTGTCTTCAACAATAAGTGTGTTTACCTCATCTCTTACCTCAATCCAGTTGATATATCTCCCCTAAAAATTAGACATATTGTATCTATACAATCAATCAACATCTAGCAACTACTACATATATCAAAGCAACTAGAATAATAATAGACAATAATGGCCATGTTGAGGCTTACAAAACATCAAGAATCTCACATAACCCAAAATACTCATAACTAGTAGTAGTTGCAACACTAGTGTCTGAAACAAACACCATTAATTGAAAATGCATACTAAAAGTGCTTAAGAAGCAAGCAACTCCTAGAGCTCTTCAATCTACAATCCGTTGATCTAGAAAAGTAGATAAGTATGGTGAGCCTACCACTGGCTCAATAAGTGTATAAATAATAAAATATGCAGAGGGGAAATAAATGTAAATTAGATTTTTTCACAATCAAGCATTCAAGTCATTAATAAAACCATGCCTTACTTTATAAATAAAATATACCAACTTATTTGAATAATGGTTCCATAAATTTGAAATATAATTTAAAGGTTGATTGCATAAAAAAAAAGATACCATAGGAAAGAACTATCACCACCATCAACATCATCTCATGGAGTGCCACTTCACTTATAATTTCATCATCAAGGGCCAACACATGGCATATTTATTATAGCTAGTGTCACTGCATTTTTATCATACCATTATCATTTCAACACTGAGTACCATCGCACTTTTATGATATATCACAAATAATATCATAACATAATTCACATCACATCATCTCACCATTGGATATGCCTTTATAAGGGGTATATCATTATCACATCTCTATTGATTTCATTATACAGTTCTCATCACATCATCTTATCACTTAGTGTGCCCACATAAGGGGCATATTATGTCATCCACTAGGTGCACCTAAGGTTTAAACCTAGTCCCCATCTATTGCTTTTAATGAATAATAAGAGTAAATACATAAAAGAGATTAAGAAAGACCAATAGCAAAATAGAGTTTTAAGTCAACTACAATCAGTTTTATAAAACCGTTAAAGTGGGAATAGAATGAAATTAAAATAAAATCAATGAATCAATAAACCAATGTAAGAGAAACCTTGTAAAATAAAGATAATATGATAATGATATACAATAAAATAGAAAATTCCACCATTCTCATCACTTTACTCAAATATATATATAAATATAAACACCACCACTTTCACATCTCATTCCATACATTCCTCTTTTCTCAAGTCGCATTGTTTCCACATCATAAGCATGTAGATTCATTTCTCATATATCTCATATCACATTTGTTATTAATAATTAGTTATGGCTTAGAATCTCTTCCACCATGCTATTACCATTTCCTTTGCATATGCACACACACACACACACACACACACACACACACACACACACACACACACACACACACACACACACACACATTTTTATACCCATATATATTCACAACTCAATATATAGTTTGAGGTTTTAAACAAGGATTTGTTTCCCTTAGATGTGGAGCATATAAGTCTTAAAATGAACGTTGGACAAGAAAACTATAACTCACTTTGCTAATTTACACATTCACCAATAGAGACTGATAGTAGAGGTCCCTCTTACCTACTATTTAAGGTCGAATTCCGATTGAAGAAGTCTCTTTGATACCACCCAGGATTATATCCAATAGGAAAATATTAATTTAGCTACCAAATCTTAGCAACCATAATTTTAAATATAGCTAAATACATCCTCTAGCACTTAAATCCCAAATTCTAACTTAACTATCTTATCATTATCTCAATCCCTAAAGCTTAGGTTGTTCAATCTAAGTTTCTCTAATTTAAATTGAGCTTAGGACTTACTCTACGAGGCTTGGTGGAGAAAGATGGAGGCGAAAATTTAACACTTTAAGGCACAAATCAAGAAACCCCAATTTGAAGCTCACCCATGGCATAAATGGAGGAATTGGTTGTTGCAATAACAATCAAGCTTAACAATGATGGAAGGAGAAGGATAAATGGAGAAAAAAGATGATGAGGGAAGAAGGGTGTAACACTATAATTATAGCTCATCTCATATCATTTGTAGACTCATATCCATGAATTACATAGCATCCTTAAGAAAATACATTAAAATAATGAATTAACTTGCGTTACATTGTGTATAAATTTTTCATTGGGTGTCCCATGAACTATATGAATTCATTCATCTCATTCTCATATTTAATTACACAAGTAAAACTCAAATCCATTTCAAGAAGTGGCCTAAAGCTCGTGCAAATGGATAGTATACAGGAAAATCAATGATGCAGCCTTGGGTTGGAATTCCAAAATTCTAACATGAATTTTGACAAATCATAATTAATTCTAGAAAAATCGAAATTAAGCATATTTTACCATTATGGAAAGCTATAGGTGTCTACTTTATGCTAAAAATAATTTCAGACCACAATTGGGACTGCTAGCTACCAGAGATTGATGGAATAGTACCAGAAGTCGCTTGTCAATACTGGTACTGTCTTCCAACTTCAAAAATTCATATCTCCTTGCTCAGATGTCCAATTGGGGTGATCTCAGTGGCCATATATGCTTGTAAAATTTCATGAGCATTGGACATTATTTGACCTTCAAATGACACAGCCCAAGCAACTGATCAAATGATCAGTGTCTGCATTAGAACAACAGAAAAATACTAACTTTGAAAAATCATAATTAATTCCACAGAGCTCTAAATAATCTTATCTTTAGCTTCCTAAAAAGCTCTGGATGAGATCTATATGCATGCCAAATTTTATGAGCAAATCTCGTTCATTTGGTCAGATTTTGACATTGGGTTGCAAAATGGTCACTTTTGTGTTTCATAAGGGATCCAAATGGTCCATTTTGGTTTCTATAGCAACCATGGCCACTTGAGCAAGTGGGAAAGCACCAAAATGGTTACTAAACTTGTCTCAAAGGGGCATAAACCCAGAAATCAAATACTCACTCTCTCACCCCAAGCTATACACAAGAATACATACACTTTATGTTGCCATCCAATGTCCAAAAGTGACAATATCATTTATTTGGCATCAAGTTCCATATATACATCAAATATTTGGGTAATTACACATATTCAAATGATTATACAATAATTCCATCATAGTATTACATCATATGCCACTCATATGGATACAAAATAAGTAAAACTAAACACTTTGTTGTCAATCTCTCATCTCCCAACTTGGTGGCTTCCATTACTTTACTCATTTGGTCCACCTAGCATATTAAGACATTAGAGGAAATGAGATTCAAAGAATCCTAATAGCTCATCTCCCTTTCAATCATACATAAAAAATGCAATTCAAGTCTTAAAAATGCATGCATGAACATAATGAAAAGTATGATCATTCAAGAAGCATTCTTGGCATTTGAACAAGTCATACAAAGTATACATATGCTTGCCAAGTAATTGGATTAGCCTCACTCATTCTTTTCAAGGTTATTGGAGTTGCTTCTCCCTTTTCTTAAATGCCTTGAACTAAGCCTTACTCTTGGGAGATTCTAGACTTTGTCTCAACCATTCTCAAGGGTTCTTGGCTCATTCTCACCATAGTTAGTGAGTTCTTGACTTCACTACATTCAAGCAAACCAAAGCAAACATACTAAGTATCATTTGAAAACATAATATGACGTCATGATACCATAGGATATAGGCATATGTTAGAATATTTTTCATGACTTAAAACACACATACACACATTCAAAGATAAGATAAACACACACTCATGCATAAGAGAAAGAAGAAAGAGCTACCTTTATTGTAACCACACACTTTTCTCCTTAGAATTGCACTCCCTTCCTCGACCACACACTCACAATGATGTGAGGCTTGTTTCTCTTGACCTAAATACATAAAATAGGAACCAATTATACTCTTGGAACCATTCTCAAAGTTACTTATCTACTTGGAATTCTAACTTTATCTTATGGTTCATTTATGGTTCCTAAATGCGCCTAATGAAGTAACATCTATCATTTGAGTTTTAAGCTCCATTCTTTCCTTCCATTTATGATTCTTGACTCATTTTAAGCCTCTTGAAGTCATCACACAATTAAAATAAGAAGCCTAATTACATGTTACTTCTTTAGGTCATATTATGGAACCTATGATACCATCTCACTTTCTATGGCTTTTAAAATTTTTTCAAGGCTTCTTTTTATCCTCTTCCATCATATATGACTCAGAAATAAGCTTGGAGCAAATTAAAACTTCCCCTAAGTACTCCAACCTCTCTAGGCCGAGGCATATAATCCTTAAGGCTACTCTTAGAGTTTCTTTGCTTCCTTTGATGGGAGAAGCATGGAAGAAGCTCTCTTGGTGTCTTAGGAGCCTATATGAACTCTTAAATATCATAAAATAGGGTTAGGATTCATGGTAGAGTTCAAGGTGCAATCAAAACCCTAGCCTCCCTATCTTGAAATCTAATGGTTCTTAGTTAATTTCCTTTACATATTCTTATTCTCCACACTCCATTTCCTAAGATTCACCCTTGGTTCTACCCAAAATCTATGCCCTCTTGGAGTTCCCTAGGTTGGACGAACCAAGGGGAGAAGGGGAGAAGGAGCAGTTACTATAGGAATGAAGTTTTACCTTATTTTTCCTTGATTGCTTGGATGATTCTTCCCTTTCTTGGCCTCCTCTCCTCAAATATGAAAATTCCACCTCTTTTTTGCCCTCAAAATAGATCAAAGAAGTTCAACAAAACCATAGGAAAGAAGGTAAGATGGAGAAGAAGGAGTTTGTTAAAGAGGAAGCATGAAAATCCATGAAAAATCATACCTTTCCTTTGCTTTTTCTCTTTCCTTTCTTCTCCCACTTGTGCGCCTCAAACCCTAACTCTCTTTTTTGGTTTAAGGCAGAAACTAAGTGAGCTAAATGAAGGAGGAAGTAGGGCGTGTCCTTATATATAGCTAGGTTAAGAAACAATTTTTGTCCCTTCGTCTTGGCATTTTCGTTTTAATTTCATTTTAGTTCCTTTTTGAGAACCATCTTTTTCATCATAAAATTTAGGTTTCTAATTTTATAAAATTCCTTTGGAATCACTCAAATCAGAGATAAAACCTTCTCGAATAAATTCATTAAAGTTCAGGTTAACTGACATTAGAAAACATACAGTGGAGGGGTTTTAACTGTCCCGGCACTTCCTATAATTTTTAGGGCCTCTAAAAACCCCAGAGAACTTAAAACTTTCATTTAAAAAGCTCTCTTATAAGAATTCTAAAATTTGCTAAAAACTACGAAAATGCCATTACGTTTTGTCAATGTTTCGTTACAATTTGTTTCTTCATTCTAGTTCCATTTTTCTTTCCGTCTGAGCCTGAGATTCTCATTTTCAGGAGTCTAGAATGCTACATAAATTTTTTGGGACTTTAACTAATTTATTTCAAAGGACTTGCTTTGAAAACGTACCTGTTTCTATTATTTGACGAAAATTGGACATTACAATAATTAAAGTTAAATACGCGATTAATAATCATAAATCAAGGTTTGAAATTATTACAATCACTCACATTAAGAAAAACTAGGGAGATTTAAACCTTGATATTGTTAGAGTCATTATCATATAATTACAACCATTTATGCACCTAAGTGAATCAAATCCCCAAGTAAAAGCCTTTAAATCTATTATCCATTAATTTCAACTCTAAAGAACCCTTTACAAGTGCTTGTAAGTTACTTCTTAGTATTCCCATAAGGAAAACCCAGGTTTTCTAGGTTGACATGAGAATTGTAGAACCTTCACCGCGACCTAAGGTCTTTGCGCCATGGTGAATTGATCTCGGGTTCAACTCGCATTTCACACATTTCGCAGTGGCGAAGGGATTCCCTGGAACCCCCTAACTCGCCTTCGAAGTTTGCCTTAGCGAATTACTCTCTAGAACTTTACTAAGCTAGCCTCTCGACGCTCACAGTGGCAAGTTCCACTTCGCATCATGGCGAATTACACTTTGTTACCTTCATTGGGCAACTTTGTCGCTTTTCACCATGGCTCAACTTATTTTGGTTATGACGAAACCCTTTCTATACCTAAAACTCTCAAGGTTTTGTCTCATATACTCTAACACTTCCTCTAATAACACTCTAGGAACATCCTCCTTCAGTTTGTGAGACTTTAATGACATTTATATACTTGATTTGCCTAACATTTCTAACATTACCAATTCAAGGTTCAGATGTTGATTTCTACTCCTAAACTATCACACATTAGCATATCCCATCCGATAATAGCAAGCAACCTAATTCATACACCACTGATATTATCATTCAAATAGAAATCCTAATAGGGAACCATGTATTACTAGTCTACGTCATCATTTAAGTTAACATACGATTACATTTCCACATAATTGACCATAGCTTAGCATCAACTAGGGTCTAAATCAGATACATAAGCACATACATCAAATACTAGATTGTACAAGGCCTAGCTTCCTATTAGATACTTCATAAGTTACCGAAACATAGAACTCCTACACTTGGCAATATGATTATATGATGATGCTATACATGATAACAAAAAAATTAGCATCTGCCCTCAATCAACTAAGTCTAAGTGTAGCTTCCCACACAGGGCCTCAACTCATGGATGTTTATCTACTTACTTGCCCTTATCCTTACACGAAGTATCAGCACCTAAAATAATTAGCCCATGAAATGGGGTGAGATGCAAATTTCAGTAACCAAAGGCAAATTCCATTCATATGTTCCAATTTAATTAACATATAGGCATAATTAAGATGGGTATAAGAAATTACATCAATTGTATCAGCAAATGAAACAATTAGGTTATCAATGGCTATTATCCCATATTAACAATTATATTTCCACATGTTAAAGGCCAATAATACCGGGAGAGGCTCGTCCATGACACCTACTCCCTAATAAGCACAAATAGGGCTCAGTGCATTTGGCGTTTGATCATAACCCGGTACTTGATCGAAGCACATGCATGGGTGGCAGTCGCACCACAGCTCTATCATGGACTTACAAGGTCCAATCACAATATAACAGATAACCAACCAATTCATTTAGTATTCAAAATCATGCATGTGTAGCAGATCTAAAATTAAAATAGATATATGCATAAAATTTAATATAAGCCCCGGTTACCTCACTTGTAGCCAAAGAGCCAACAAAATGCTACTTCAGCCTAGGGATACAAAATCAAACTATTACCATTCCTATTCATCAATTATAGTAGCAACCCAATACTCAAAGAATTTAAATTGCCAATAGCTACTTAGAGGACACTTACCCAACCATTACAAAAACCAAATTTGGATTTGATTATTCCTATACCAAAAACTTCAGAATATCACCTCAAACTCTAGGCAAATTTGCACAAAATTAATACCCATAATATAAATCTACTATGAGGGTCTCTAATTAGTAGAAAATGTATTAAAATGAGGAGTTTATACTTACCTAACAACACCTCTAATTCCAACCCCCGAAATTTCAACATAGAAATATCAAACAACAAGTTTCAAATTTTGGGTGTGGGTGAAATGCTCTAACAAAAACCTAATTAGGTCAAATTGAAGAAAAAGAGGAGACAATTAAGTTATATAACAATCACCTTGGCTAATTTTGAGTCTAGAAGTGGGAAATGGTAGATTTCTACTAAGAACCCTAGCCTCTTTCCAAGACCTCCGAATTTTTCTTTGCCTCTTGTATTTTTTTTTGTAGAATGGGGAGGAGGCTGAGTGTATTTAAGATTTAGATAGGTTTAAGTTAGGTTGTGGGCTGACCCAAAGGCCTAATTCCAAGTGGATTTTTGATTTATGCTTATCGGGTTAGATTTCATGAGTTGGGCTACAGAATTTTGATTGGATTAAACCAAGTTCCAAGAGCCAATCTAATTTGAGTCTGTATAATGAATATTGGGCCAACTATAAAAGTTCATGTAAATTGGGTCTTGGACTTCTATTTCACTAAATCAAATTGGGCCATTGCTAGGTGGTGTCTCTTGGGCTAAGTCTCACAATAAAAAGTTAAGTCTGCACTTAAAATCAATAGGCCTCCATTAGTCTTTAACCATGACCTACTTAAATTAATTTTGGACTTAAATGAAGTTTCTAACCTAATTGAATCTTAAACTCGTATTAATAATTTTTTCTGTATAAATTTCTATTCACATAGCTTGCCCAATTATTCTATAATTATTATTCTTAATTAGCCCAAATTCATAATTAACACTTGAATAAATTTGGGGTATTACATTTTTCCCTCCTTATAGAAATTTTGTCCTCAAAATTAGACATGACAGACTCAAATAGTGTAGGATAATCCTTCCTCATTGTTTCCTCCATCTCCCAAGTTGCTTCATTTGGAGTAAGTCCTTTCCATACCACCTTTACTAGGAGGATGTCCTTATGATGTAACAGTTTGACTTTTGAGTCCACAATCCTTTCGGACTCAACCACATAAGACAGATCATCTTGTAAATGCACATTCTCATGCTCAATGACATGCGAAGGGTCCAGGTAATACTTTTTCAATTGAGACACATGGAACACATCATGCAATCTAGCCAGGTTTGGAGGTAATGCAACTCTATAAGCCACGGGTCCTATCCTTTCAAGGATTTGGAAGTGACCAAGATAACGAGGATTGAGCTTTCTTGTCCTGATAGATCGTCCTATACCTATCACCAGAGTAGCCTTAAGGAACACATAGTCTCGTACCTCAAATTCTAAGGGTCTCCTTCTCTTATTTGCATAACTCTTCTGCTTACTTTGGGTAGCTAACAATTTCTTTCTGATGAGCTCTATTTGGTGGGTGGTTTGGTCCACTATGTTCGGTCTTAAGAGACTCCTCTCACTAAGCTCTACCCAACATAAAGGTGATATGCACTTTCTCCCATAAAGTACCTTGAATGGTGCAATTTGGATATTAGAATGGTAACTATTATTGTAGGCAAACTCAATTAAAGGCAAGTAATCCCAACTCCCCTTCAATTCCAGCATACTAGCTTTAAGCATGTCTTTAAGGGTCTGAATGGTTCTCTCAGTCTGTCCATCTGACTGAGAATGATAGGTAGTGCTAAAATTGAGACTAGTACCTAAAGCTTCTTGCAGAGACTGTCAGAATTTTAATATGAACCTTGGGTCTCTATTTGACACAATGCTATTGGGGACACCATTTAATTTGTAAGACCATAATTTCTAACTCATTTAATGCCTTTAAATAACTCATATACATGAATCATGTGAATTCCCAAGAAAAAAGATATTAAAATAATGTCTTTTCTAGCGTTATGTCACGTATAAAAATTTCATTCGGTGTCACATGGACCATGTGAGCTCATACATTACATTCTCATATTTAATTATATGATTACAACTCATTTATATCATCAAAAGTGGCCTACATTTCGTGAAAATCAAAGGGAAGCATAAAATACATGTATATATTTTTGGCCAAATTTTCCTCTTTTCTGTCACAAACTTTGGAAAATCATAACTAATTTTAAAAAAACTCTAAATTATGCATCCTTAGCCATTCTAAAAAGCTACACATGTCTACTTCATACTAAAAATATGTCTACACTATAACATCTAACACAGAGGACGTTTGACATTTGAAATGGTCTAAAGGTCAGGCTGTTCCTTGGTGCTGTCATAAAATTCTGTAGCAAACTTCAAAAATGTCCAATCAATTCCACAAAAATCCAATCCATGCAAATGATACCAATCTGGAAAGCTATGGATGTTAAATAGAGGGAAAAAATAACTCTAGGCTAGTTCAGGCATGCCCAGACCTCGAAACTCAATCAAACAGTAACTGAGATTGACTGGAGTTCTTGATACTGGATAGATTCTTTAAAAATTTATATCTCCCTCTCTAGACATTCAAATGAGGTGCCTTTAGTTAGCACAAGTCACTGGGAATGTCTCGTTACTCTGTATAAGATTTCCTGACAATTGGACATCATTTGGGCCCTGTGTGACATATTTCATTTTTTAGACCAGTATGAACAGTGACATGACCAAAACTAGAAAATTTTTCAACTTTAAAAATTCATCAAATATTCTCTAGACCTCCAAAAATTATGTTCTTTAGCTTCCCAAAAAGCTCTTAACAAACTCTAACTGCATGCCAAATCTCAAATCAAGAAGAGCTCATTTAGACAAAAAGTAACATATGATTCCATTATGGTCAATTTTAGCTCCATATAGGAGACCAAAATATCCAAATGGCTTTCCTTGGTGTTGAGCACCTCTTGGGCAAGTCTAAAAGCATAAATAAGACTTGTGTGAGCCACCCAAATAGTCTCAAACCTCATACATCTCATTTGGCCATTCCACTTCCATTTGTACACAATTACATAAAGCCATTCAAGAAGCTAATCTCCCACAACATACTCATTTTGCATTCTAGCATTCACATAACATATCTCCTCATTTATACATCACACATTAATGTAATTATACACGCTCAAGAGGTCATAGGCCATCTGCAACAATGGGTTACATCATTTGACATCAATATGGCCTTAAAGAAGCCAATTATATGCATTTCAATGTCATTCTCTCATCTCTCAAGTGATTGACTCCCATCTCCTTGTTATTTTGATCCACCTAGCATGTTAGAACATTGGAGAGGGGGGGATGGGATTCAAAGAATCCCAATAGCTCATCTTCCATTCAATCATATATAAAACATACAAGACAAGTCTTACAAATACATGCATGACATGTGGGCATGTGCAATCATTCAAGAAGCATTCTTAGCATTTAAAAAAGTCACACATAGCATACAAAGGCTTGCCAAGCAAGTGGATTGGCCTCACCCAATTTCTTATGGATGTTGGACTTGCCTCACCTATTCTTTAAGAGATTATTGGACTTAACCATGCTCTTAGGAGTCCATCTCACTTTTGGGAGACTCTTTACTTTGTCTCAACCAATCTTAAGGGTTCTTGGCTCATCCTCACCATGGCTAAGAGTTCTTGGCCTCACCACACTTAAGCAAATCCATACAAACATTATAACATCATTTAGAAACATAATATGTCATTATGAAACTATGGCATATGAAATCATGCTAGCATACTTTTCATGGCTTGAAAATATACATACACACATTGTAAGACAAGCTAAGCACACATCCATGTATGATAGAAGGTGAAGAGAGTTATCTTGGAGACAACTACACACTTTTTCCTTTGAATTAATGCTCCTTCCTTCGGCCACACACACGCAATTGTGTGAGAATGCTTTTCCTTGGCCTAAACACAATTTATGGAAGCTAATTTAGTTCATGAACTCAATTCTAAGGTCACACAACTTGCTTAGATACTAGCTTGGCTTATAAGCTCATTATGGTTCCATAATTGTACCTAATGAAGCAACACCCCTCAAATAAATTCTAGGCTCCATTCTTTCATTTCAAATATGATTCTTGACTCCTTTTAAGCCTTTTGGAGTCATCACACAATCAAAACCAAGAGCTAGCTATATGTTGCTTTTTAGGTTATAATATGGAACATAAAGTATTAACTGACTTTCTATGGGTTCTAAATTTTTCCTAAGTCCTCCCCTCATTTTCATTCATCATATATGACTCAAGAATGGGCTTAGAAAATTTAAAACTCTCCCTGGCTACACAAACCCCTTTAGGCCTAGGCTATGGAGGAAATGAGGTTTCCTGGAGTTTACTTTGTCTTCTCAAGGGAGGATGCATGTGGGGAGCTTCTTAGGGATCTTGGGAGCTCATTTAAACTCTTATTTAGGCACAAGGTACACAAAAAACCCTAAAAATTGTATCTTGAAATTCTATGATTTTTTGTTAATTCCTTTAGCATATTCTTAATCTTCGCACCCTTTTTCCTAAGAATCATCCTTGGTTTTGCCTAAAAACCAAGTCCTCCTAGGGTTTCTTAGGTTAGGTGAAATGGTGGAGAAAGGGAAGGAAGAGATATTAACCATAGAAAAAGAAATTACCTTGTTTTTTGGTTTTTTCTCACTGAAATCTTGCTTTCTCTAGGTTCCTCTCTTCAAATCCGAATTTCTTCCTTAATTTCTCCCTTAAAATAGATTTATAAACTTCATTATAATCAAAGGAAGAAAGCTCAAGAGGAGAGGAACAAGTTTGGAAGAAGAAGGAGTATGAAAATCTATGAAATTACTTACCTTTTCCTTGCTTTTTCTCCTCCTATCTTCTCCTCCATGGTGTGCCTAAGAGAGCTAGTGTTTTCTCTGATTTTTGGGCAGAATGGGTCATGAAAATAAAGGGAAGAAGAAATAAGAAACTTAAAGTGTATTCAAGAAGCTTCCACTTTGTTAAAAATTTCAATTTTGTCCTTCGTTTTTGGCTTTTTAGTTTCTAACTCATTTTAGCTCCTTTTTAATAACCATATTTTCCATTATGAAATTTAGATTCCTAATTTAGTAAAATGCCTTTGGAATCACTCAAATCGGAGCTGAAACCTTAGCGAATGAATTTGTCAAAGTTCGGGTACACTAACGTTGGAAAACATCCATTGAAGGGGTTTTAACTGTCTCGGGGCTTTCCATGATTTTCAGAGCCCATGAGAACCCCGAAAAACTAAAAACTTTCACTTAAAAAGCCCTCCTGTGTGAATTTCAAAATTTGCTCAAAATTATGAAAATACCATTATGTTTCGTAAGTTTTCCGTAAGAAATTATTTTTTTATTCTAGCACTGTTTTTCTTTCCGTTTGAGCCTGGGATTCTCATTTTTAGAAGTCTAGAATGCTTTCCAAATTCTTTTGGGACCTTAACTACATTATTTCGGGGGACTTCTTTTTGTATCCAGTGAGTTTTGTTCATTTATGGAGAAATCGTACGTTACGTTTCTCACATTTTCTCTTGTTTTCAGAGAACCGAATGTTACATAATCTCATAATCTCACAGACGTAAAGTTGAGCTAGTCTATCTAGAGGATAAGTGGCTTTAATAGGTCAAAAAGTGGGCAGACTTTATAAATCTATCCACAATCACCTAAATAACATCATAACTCGAGGATGTTCTAGGCAAACCTATCACAAAATCCATAGATATACTATCCCATTTTCATTCTAGAATCTTTACAAACCTACAGGTATTTGGTGTTCAATTTTAATCCTCTGACATACTAGACATCTAGCAACAAACTCTGCTATATCCAACTTCATCCCAGGCCACCAAAACCTTTTCTTAAGATCTCTATACATCTTAGTAGTGCCCAGATGAATGGTATACTTACTTTTATAAGCTTCTGATGACACTATATTCCTCAACTTTTCATCCTTGGGTATGTGTAATGTCTGGTTTTGGTTAAACGACAGAAATGGGTACATTTTCAAAGCAAGTCCCTGACATAAATTAGTTAAGGTCCCAAAAAATTTAAGTAGTATTCTAGACTCATAAAAATAAGAATTCTAGACAGATGAAAAGAAAAATGGAGTTAGAATGAAGAAACAAAATTGAACGAAAGATTGACGAAACATAATGGCACTTTAGTAATTTTGAGCAAAATTTTGAATTCACACAGGGGGGCTTTTTAAATGAAAGTTTTGAGTTTTTTGAGGTTCTCAGAGGCCTTAAAAACTATGGAAAGCCCTGGGACAGTTAAAACTCCTCCGGTAGATGTTTTTCAATGTCAATGGATCCGAACGTTGATGGATTCATTCAGGAAGGTTTTAGCTTCGATTTGAGTGATCCAAAGGCAGTTTACTAAATTGGGAACCTAAATTTTATAATGGAAAAGAAGGTGCTGAAAAAGGAGGTAAAACGAATTAAAAACAAAAATGCCAAGACGAAAGGGCAAAATTGAGATTTTTGAAAAGTCTTTCTTAACCTTCTTATATATAGGTGTCACGCCCCACTTCCTCACTCATTTAGCCACATTTGTTTATGCCCTAAATCAGAGGAAGAACTCTAAGAGTGAGGCGTACCAAGAGGAGAAGAAGAGAAGGAGAAAAACAAGATAGAAAGGTATGGATTTCTTGTTTTTTTTCATGTTTTCTCTTTAGCAAACCTCTCCTTCTCCATTTTCCCCTCTTTCCTATCATTTTATTGAAGTTTATGGATTTGTTTTGAGGGAAAAATAGGGAAAAAATTTAGATTTGAAGAGAGAAGGCCAAAGAAAGGAAGAATCAAACAAGAAAATGAGGAAAAACAAGGTAAAAGTTCTATCCTATAAAAGCTACTTCTTCTCCCCTTTCTTCCTGGGTTTGACCTACATATGGCTAACCGTAGGGAGTGGATTTTCTAGCTAAGCCAAGGATGAATCTTAGGAATTTAAGGGAGGAGAATAAGAATATGCAAAGAAAACAACAAAAGAACTATGGAAAATCAAGATAACAAAGTTAGGGTTTTTAGTGTTCTTTGAAAAATATGATTTGATACCATGATTCCTATGTCTAAATGAATGTTTAAATGAGCTCCTAAGATCCCTAGAAGGCTTCTTACATGCATCTTCCATTAAGAAAATAAAGAAATCTCCATAGAGGCCAAAAGGAAGCATAGGCTCGGCCTAGCATGGTTGGAACACTTAGGGATAGTTTTAAATTTTTCCAAACCCATTTTTGAGTCATATATGATGAGTGAAGATGAGGGGAAATCTTGGAAAAAATTTAGAAACCATAGAAAGTGAGATGGCCTGATATGTTCCATAATATGACCTAAGGAAGCAACATGTAGTTAGGTTCTTTGTTTTAATTATGTGGTGACTCCAACTCCAAGAAGCCTAAAAGGAGTCAAGAATCATAAATGAAAAAAAGGAATGGAGCCTCGAACTCATTTGATGGGTGTTGCTTCATTAGGTGCATTTTTGGAACCATAAAGGGGTTATTAGACCAAGTTAGTGTTTAAGGAAGATGTGTGACTGATAAGTATGATTTCTATATATTTTAATCCTCTTAACTTAAGCATTTGAGTGTCCAAATATGGCTTTAGGGGTCTAATTAGGTAGAATTTAATTTCATTGGCCATTTTATACACTTTATGAGTTAATTTGCAAAATTATTGAGTTTTAATGCATGAATTCCTTTTAAATAATTTTGTGGGTATTTCTACTTAACACTTTCTATTCTTTTGTGTAGATTTTAATGGGAAACTGATGTTTAAATGAGAATTTGAGTTAGAGAAGAGAAGGATAAGATTTAGGCCTCAATTCAACTTCTTGTTAGAGCTAAAAAAGAGAGAATGTGATTACAAGATGAAGGAACATGGATGAAGCAAGAGGAAGAAACAGAGGTAACCACAACCATCCACATACATCGAGTTCATGATAATGAATGGGAAGAAGAAGCTACAGGTTAGCAGTGAGGAAAGCATAAGCTTAGAGACACACAATGTGATTAAAGAAGCAATGTGAGGGAGCTAAGGATTCAAGAGGAATGAGCACTTAAGTAAGGAGCTATTGGTTTTTGAAGAGAAAGAGTTGGACGTGGGATGGCTCGAGGATAAGAATCTCGAGTAAAGAAACGTGGGAAGTCACGAGAGAAGAATACATGCAGAACCACGTAGGAGCTAACGAGCTAGAAAAAAAGAAAGCACGTGTATGGACTCTTAAAAATGAATACATGAAGAGAGAAATAAAGGCTCAGGCAAGGCAAAATCCAAGAGAGCTAAGTTGAATGAAGATGCAGTAGAAATAGAGGAGGAAAAAATAAAGCAACACAGAGCAAGAATGAAGAGAAGCAACATGTGAGAAGCTACGTGATTCATGAAGGGAAACAAAGCCATACATGCAGGGGCAGCAGCTGAACAGAAATGCAGCCACGTGGAATTTTTCATTATGGGATGAAGAAGAGACACACTCGAATGCAGAATAGAACATGAACATAAGAGGAATGCCACCAGTTTTGACGTAGAGAAGGGTTGCAGAACGAGGAAGAAGCATGGAAAGAAAATAAGGAAACAAGCACGTTTTAAAGGGGATTACCGTAAAAAACACGACAGGAAATGAGCTGAAGAATAACGTAGAAAACAAGCTGGAAGAGCGTGGGATTTACGTTGAACAAACACACACATGTAGAAATAGAGTAGCATGCAGCTTGAGTACATGGAAAACTCGTGAACAAGGTGTGAAAAGAATGTGATTAGGGGACTGAAGCTAGGAGAGTTTGACAGAACGTAGGCTGACTTGTATTGCGTGAGGAATATAAGGACGTGAATGTAATAAAAGGAATAAAATAAAGCTTACATAGGAAGGAATGGGGGCCCACACTCACATAAACAAAAGAAGAAAAAAAAAACTTTTGGCAAATGGGGCAAAAGCTGAGCACGTGGAATCATAAAAACTCACGTGAGAGGAGCATCCAATACACATCATCCAAACGCAAAAATTCACCACATCCATCGTATCACAAAAATCATCCATATCATTCATTCGAGACTTCATCCAGACGCTCCCATCGTCATTTCCTCCATCCTTTCCATGCCATCTCTTTAATTCCCACTCCATCTCCACTCAATGAAGCTTTAATTCTCCCTTGTGGCTAGCTAGGAAGAAGGCCCTTGGTGCAAGCTTGAATCCATGGAGGAAAATTCAGAATTTTGGCCAAGATTTTTTTAATTTCTTACACTTTTTCTTTTTCTTGTACAAGCTTGGTTGAGTTGTATTTGATTAGGAATTTGTGTAATTATAATTAGTGGCTGGTTAGACACTAATTAGGATATTGTTTGACTGATTATTTGATTGAATTAGTGCTGAAATTTTCAATTTCCTCCAATTATCCATTTATGCAGTCAAGGTGTTTGATGAAATGTATGTGAGAGATTGAGTGTTTAGTTGTCTAATTTGAGGATCCATTGAAATTTAATTGGTTAATTGAATCTTCTAGAGTGTTAATTCAGAGGCTAATTGATCAATTAATCATTCAATTCAATTGTTTATAGATCTTAATCACAAGAATTAGTAATTTAATAGGAGTTGAGGTCTCAATTAACATTAAGTTGCTAGTTTCTTAAATCTTGAGTGGTAATTCAAGATCCCTTGCCAATGAATACAATCAAGGACTCTTAGACCAGAATTAATTACAATTGGATTAGAATAAGGATAATGAATACCAAGGGATAAATCCAAAGCTAGTCACAAGACCATCATTTACCCATAATCCATACAATTAGGTAGCAATTAGGAATTTTAATTCAATTTCATTTTACTTAGTTTAATTCAATCAAAAACCCCTCAAATTAGGTAGTTCTAGGATCTTTGAACACTTAGAAAACCCAATTGAACATTGAACTCTATTTCCAAGGGAGATGACCTAGGTTGTGCCACTAGCTACATATTTAGTCCAACCTAGTTTTATTTTGAGGGTTGCACGATAGATCCGTCAGTGACCTTAGAAATGATTCCAAGAACCTAATTGGCTTTCATAAATTGTGTTTAGACCAAGAGAAGCAAATTTCACACCTTTTTGTGTGTGAGGCCGAGGGAGGGAGAGCATTTTCAAGAGGAAAAGTGTATGGTTGTAATAAAGGTATCTCACTTCACTTTCTCTCATGCATGAATGTATACTTAACTTGTCTTTGAATGTGTGTATGTGTATTTTAAGCTATGAAAACTATTCTAGCATGAGCTCGTATTTCATGGTACCATGATGTTACATTATGCTTTCAAATAATGTTTAACATGTTTGCTTGGGTTTGTTTGAGTATGGAGAAGTCAAGAACTTTTAGCCATAGTGAGGATGGGCCAAGAGCCCTTAAAAATGGTTGAGACCAAGCAAAGTGTCTCCCAAGAGTGAGATTGAGCCAAACCTCTTAGAGAAAATGGGTGAGGTAAGTCCAAAATCCATAAGTGAATGGATAAGGTTAATCCATTTACTTGGCAAGCTTATGTATGCTATTTGTGACTTGTCCACATGCTAAGGTTGTTTCTTGAATACTTACATATTTCAATATGCCTATGCACACATTTTCAAGACTTGTTTTGCATTCTTTATGTGTGATTGAAAGGGAGATGAGCTATTGGAATTCTTTGAATCTCATTCCCTCATCTCCAATGTTCTAACATGCTAGGTGGACTAAGTGGGCAAGGTAATGGAAGCCATTAACTTGGAAGATGAGTGTAACACCCCAAAATTAATTAAGGTGTTAATCATGGATTTAGATTAATTAGGAATGATTAATGTGAGATAATTAGGCAAGTTAAGTGAATGGAGATTTTAAAGAGATAAATTATTAATATGGGTTTGAGATTTAATTGGGATAGAAACTTTATCTAGGCCCAAATTAAATTGAGTAGGCCAAGGTTAAGACTAATGGAAGCCTAATAATTGTAGGTGCAGACCAACCTTTTTATTGTGAGACTTGGTCCAAGAGAGAGCACCTAGTGATGGCCTAATAACCCTTGTGCAGACCCAAATCTTGAGCTCTTCAAACTTGGCCCAAACCTAATTAAAAGTTAGCAGCCTAGTGCATAAGAGTTGGCCCAACAAAGCTCAAATTTGAAGCCCATTAGGAGTTGGATCTTTGGACCAACCCATGACCCATATTTGACCTAACTTAACCCAACTAAAACCCTAAACACTTTAGCCACTTCCCTATTTTTCTGAAGCACAAAGGAGAAAATCGGAGGTGTGAAGGGAGGCTAGGGTTTAGGGCAAGAATTCCATATTTTCTCACATTTAGAGCAAGATTTAGCCAAGGTAATAGTTATATAACTTAATCCCATCATTTTTCTCTTTAATTTAGCCCAATTAGTTTTTTATTTAGAGTATTTTCACCATCCCCAAAATCTGAAATGTGGTTGTTTGGGATTTTCTTGGTGAAATTCGTAGGTTGAGGCTAGGGCTGACGTTAGGTAAGTATAAACCTTCCATTTTGATGCTTTCTTTGCTAGTTTGAGACCCCCATAGCTGATTTATAATATGGGTGTTAATTTTGTACGAATTTGCTTAGGATTTTGGGTGAAATATTGAGGTTTCTGGTAGAGGATACTTCAATCCGAATTTGGGACTTGTAGTGGCTGAGTAAGTGTTCCCTAGGTGATCATTAGAATTTTAAATTCTTTGGGTACTTGTTGCTACTGTAAATAATGAATTAAAGTAGTAATTCTCTGATGCTATGGTTATAGGGAGATTTTGTACCCTTGGTGGCTATTGTAATTGTCTACAAGTGATGTAACTGGGGTTTACATTAATTCTATGCATATATCTATTTTAATTTCACATTTGCTGTATATGAATGATTTGAAATGCTGAATGAATTGATTAGCTATCTATGTATTGTGGTTGGGCCTTGTGAGTCCATGGTGGAGCTGTGGTATGGCTGCCACCCGTGCATGTGCTTCGATCGGGTACCGAGTTGTGATCAAACTCCAGATGCACTGAGCCCTGGTTGTGCTCAATGGAGAGTAGGTGCCGTGGACGGGCCTCTCCCGATGTTATTGGCCTTTAACATGTGAAAATATAATTGCTAGTATGAGATAGTAATCATGATAACCTAATTGTTTCATTTATTGATATGATTCTGATGTTGATTTTGATTCCTGCATATATGCTAATTAAACTAGATTATATGATGGAATTACCTTGGTTACTGAGATTTGTATCTCACCCCGTTTTATGGGATTACAATTTCAAGTGAAAGTTCTTCAGGTAAGGATAGGGGTAAGCAAGTAGATGAACATCCATGAGTTGAGACTTGGTGTGGGAGAGCTACACTTAGTCTGAGTGGAATAGAGTAGATACTAAATTTTGTTAACCTCTGTATAGCTTCATCATGTATCTGTATTGCCAAGCGTAGGAATCTGTATTTGATGATATAACATGTACCTATTGAGGAGTAGGCCTTACTTTAATTTGATATTTGATGTATGGATTTATGATATTTGCTGTAAGCCTTGTTGAACTATGATATAGCTTACTATTGGAAATGTAATCTTTGAGATATTGATATGAACCCTTAATGTATGAAACCCCCACTGATTGGGTATCAAATGATAACTGCCGATAGTTCATGAATCCCTATTACTGTTGCTTTACAAACTTGTTGATGGAGGGTAAGTAGAGGAAAGAAATTGACCCTTAAATCTTGAACTCGTAAGGATAGATTAGTTGGGTAATTAAGGTACATAACTACTATTAGTGATGCATAAATTAAGGTAGAATGGCCTTAGGGTGATATTGGAGGGGAAGTATAAAGTATGAGACAAGAATGTAGGAATTATAGGAGTAGAAGGCAATTCGTCGCGGCTAAAATGGAGTTAGCCGCGGCCAATAGAGGCGAAATTGCCCAAGGGGAGTCCAGAGAGCAAATCGCCGCAGCGAAATGTAGAATTAGTTGCGGCGAAATGTGAGAGGCTAAACTGGGAGTCGTCTAGAGGGAAATTCACCGCAGCGAATTGGGAAATTGGTCATGGTGAACTTTTGCTAAAAAGGGCCAGGCATTCTAGAGAGGAATTGGCCGCGGCGAAAGGAGATATTGGCCGTGGCTAATAGTGAGAGGCGAGCAAGGTAGATTCCAGGAGACTTCCTCGCCGCGGTGCCATGTAAGTTGGCCGCAGCGAAGGTCCAACTCGTCGCGGAGATAATAATGCGAGGGGTGAAGCTGAGGGGAATTGGTTGCGGCTAAGGGGAAATTGGCCGCAGTGAACATCTTGAAACCCTTATATTGGCAAGGAAATCTTGGTTTTCATATGGTAATCTTAAGGGATGATTTATAAATAGTGATAGAAGATTCTTGTGAGTTGAAATTGATAGGTACTATAATCAAGGCTTATAAATGAATGTTTGTTTTCCCTGATATACGTAAGTGTTGGTAATTATATGGTTGATGACTCTAACAACATTAAAGTTCAAATTTCCCCACATTCCCATAATGTAATTAGTCTTAATGTCATGTAACCCTAGTTTATGGTCATTAATCACGCATTTAACCTTAATTACAATGATTAGAAGTTAGGATTGTCACAATGAGAGCATGACACCAAAATGCATAAATTTTGCTTCTTTATGGCCATATGAGTGGAAAATGTTATAATCTATTATTGTATATGTCCTATGACCTCATGAACATATGTGATTATTCAAATATATATATATATATATACAAATGAGATTTAATGTTATATGTATGATATAATGCATTTTGGGTATGGAATGACAAAACTAGCCTTGTGAAATCTTATGTATAGCATAGGGGTGAGAGAGTGAGTTTTCAAATTCTGGGTTTGTGACCTTTGAGACAAGTTTAGAATGCCATTTTGATGCATTTCCACTTGCTCAAGTGGTCATGGTGGCCTTGGAACTCAATATGAACTAATTGGACCCTTTATATGGCACAAAAGTGACCAATTTACAACCCATTGTCAAGATATGACCAAATAAACGAATTTGCCAATGAAATTTGGCACACATATAGATTTTATCTAGAGCTTTTTAGGAAGGCAAAGACTAGATTATTTGGAGCCCTGTGAAATTAATTATAAATTTTCAAAGTTGGCATTTTTCTCCTGAACTGATACAAGTACAATTCATATGGTCAGAAAATTAAACTATATTATTTGTGGGCCAAATAATGTCCAATGATCATAAAATTTTATAAACATAAACTAGACATGATAAAATTTCTATAGCCATTGAGATCACTCCAATTGGACCTCTGAGCAGAGAGATATGAATTTTTGAAGTTAGGGATCAGTATCAGAGATGACAGTCGACCTCTAGTACTATTCCATCAATTTCCAATGGCTAGCAGCCCCTGCTGAAGTCTGGATATATTTTTAGCATAAAGTAAACATTTGTAGCTTTCCAAATGGTAAAGAATGCATGATTTTGATTTTTCTAGAATTAGTTATGATTTTTCAAAGTTTGTGATAGAAAATTGAAATTCTAGCCAAGGCTGCACTATGATATTTTGTGTGTTCTATCCACTTGCATGAGTTCTAGGCCACTTTCTTGGATGGTTTTGAGTTGTATTAGTGTAATTAAATATAAGAATAAGTTTAATGAGTTCATATGGTTCACGGGACACTGAATGAAAAATTTATACACTATGTAACATAAAGAAATAGATTATTTTAATGCCATTTTCCTTGTTCTCTTGAGAAGTGCATGACATGAGACATAGAATTTGCATGAGAAAGGCTAGAGAGTTATGGTGTTATAGTATGCACACTTTACCCTGGTACCTCACCAAATCATCATCCGATAGGTCAAAATCTTTGACTTCGCCATTCCCCAGTTGCTCTCTAATGCTTCCTAAGTGTTTATCTAGCTCTTGGGCCTCTTTAATCCTCTTCCTAAAGTTATTTTCTATCTTTAATTCTTCTAAAAAGAGACTACTAGGAAGTACTAAGATGGAAAAATTCAAATCTCTCAATTCCTTAATCAACTTTTGCTCTTTAAGTATCATCATTGCCATATTAATAGATTTCTTACTCAAGGCATTAGCGACAACTTTCGCCTTTCCTGGATGATACTTTAAGAAGAAGTCATAATCTTTAAGAAACTCTATCCACCTTCTTTGCTTCATGTTCAACTCTTTTTGGTCAAACAAATACTTTAAACTTTTGTGATCACTATACACCTCAAATTGTGCACCATAGAGATAGTGTCTTCAAATCTTAAGGGCAAAAACAATGGCTACTAACTCTAGGTCATGGATGTTAGAAATGTACTGTACACACAGCAAAAATTTTAATTTGTTTCCTCCTATGGATTCGTCGACTTGATTAAATCGAGTATAAGATAAAATATTACCTTTGCAGCGTGCTTTGTCCTTTTGGATCTTAGGAACTGACATTTATGCACAGCTCCCTCTATCGGTATCCACACAAATGATCTAGCAACTTGAAAGGCTTGCTAGCACCTTCGTTCACCACGTCCGTACACGAATTGACGAGAAGACGATCTTTTCTCTCTAGGCGTCAGTACACTTTCTCTTTCTAGGTGTACGATCGCGTTCTCTCTTTCTAAGGTGTACGATCGCGTTCTCTCTTTCTAAGGTGACAGCTTAGGGTTTTAGAAAGCTGACTTTTTTGTGTATCTAAACCCTAGCCTACCTTTCCTTTTATAGAGGTATATTTAGATTAAATTAGTTAATTTAAATACATTATTTAAATTAATCCAAATTAATCTTAAACAAATTAGTTGAAATTTGAATTTATCTCATAAATTCAATTTTAACTAATTCATTTATAAATATATATATATATTGAAATATATAATGCAATATATATATTCATATCAAATATAAATATATATATTTCAAATTTTTATATATATATATATATCAAATAATATACATATATACTTATATTTTGAATTAATTACATATATAAATATATATCATATATATACAGATATAATTATCTCACCCTAATTAAGCGTAACATTCATTGAATCTAGACACAATTCTAGGTTTAATGAATTTGGACATTCTTGTCCAAGTTGATTCGTTCTTGTGTGCGATCCTGTAGGCCTATATGATATTAGCAGTGGGCTAGCAACATTATTGCACTCATAAGTCACCAGTGGCCTCTAGCAAGATATAGTGACTACCCAAATCACATAGGGTTTGGTGATCCAATACAGCTTATCGTATAACCCTGTCACATCCCTTTTATCACACGATATCTTGATCGAGCATGAGATATGGAAATTTCATCCTTATCTTACTCGATCATTAGTTTCTCGATTTACGTGCAGACCGACAAAACGAATGGAAAAACCCTTCAATCCAAGCATGGCCATGCATTTCTCAGTCTCACTTATCAAGAGGCCCAGAGATATCTCTTCGTTAACCAGAGGGACAAATTCCATCTTGACCACTTATCATCCCCTACATGGAGTCCACTATGCCCGATTATAGCCTTTATGATCACCCTGTCAAAGGTGACTTTTGACAATGCCAAAACACAGTGTCTTTCATGTTGGAATCTATGATGATCTCAGGTATGAGGGATTAATGACACGGTTATATATGAGATATGCTTATGACCTAATCCATGATGCTATCTTATGACAGGTCGATCCAGCGCCGTGTTCCCAATAGGCGCCTATGATTTTGATTTGTATCTCCATACATGATTAACACATAACCATCAATCAAAATCATACTCGTCTTAATTCATCATCGTTCCCACAATGATGATCGACTAGGGATATTTAGGATAACTAATATAATTTATCCAAGGATATAATTATTATAGAAACATGCAAATATAATAATTGTAACAAAAAAACTTTTATTCTTAATGAAGCACAATATTTACAAATGATTGGCCTATGGCACAATCTCCAATAATGGGTGGGGTAATTTTCTTCATGAGGTCTAAGTTACCCAGAAGTATAAACTATCACCCTACCTTATTGCATTAAAACACACCCTGATCCCTTCTTAAAAGCATCATTATAGACTGTGAATGTCTCTTTAGAGTCAGGTATCACTAACATAGGTGAGGTGGTTAACCTATCCTTAAGTTCTTAAAAGGCATTTTCACACTTGGCATCCCACACAAATGGTAGGTCCTTCCTAGTCAACTTAGTCAAAGGCATGGTTAATTGATAAAATCCCTTAATGAATCTTCTATAGTAGCCGAATAGGCCTAGGAAGCTACGAATTTCAGTCACCATCTTGGGTTTCTCCCAATTTAGTATTGCTTTTATCTTACTAGGATCTACTGCTACCCCTTGTTCCAATATCACGTGACCTAGGAATTTAACTTCCCACAACTAAAACCCACATTTGCTCAACTTAGCATACAACTAATGCTCTTTCAATGTTTGAAGAACTATTCTAAGATGCTCTTCACTACTCCTATAGTATATGAGGATATCATCTGTGAACACTATTACAAACTGGTCAAGATAGGGCCTCATGTAGTCCATAAAAATGGTAGCGGCATTTGTTAACCTAAAAGGCATGACTAGGAATTCATAATGGCCATATTGAGTCTTAAAAGAAGTTTTAGGTACATCCTTAACCTTGACTCTAAGTTGGTGGTATCCCAATCTAAGATCAATCTTTAAAAAGATTGATGCTCTAGCTAATTAGTCAAGTAAATCTTTAATTCTAGGCAAAGGGTATATTTACTTGGTTTAATTGCCTATAGTCAATGCAAAGGCTAAGGCTACCATCTTTATTCTTGACAAACAACACTAGTGCTCCCCACGGAGACACACTTGGCCTAATAAACCCTTTCTCAAGCAACTCCTTTAACTGACTTTTCAAATCAACCAATTCTTATATGGAGCCTTAGAAATTAGACCTATACCAGGTACTAAATCAATGGATAATTCTAACTCTTTCTCTGGAGGTAGTCCACTAAACTCCTTAAGGAAAACTTTAGGGAACTCCTTAATCATAAGTATATCTTCTAGCCCATCATTAACTTCAGCATGTAATGAAAAGAATACTAGGAACCCTTTGCAACCATGCTTAAGGTACCTCTCGGTTTGGGTGGCAGACATACAAGTAAGCTCAGTCACAGGATAAGTTTAAGGTCTATATATAGGTAAGGAAATAGTATTACGGTTACAATCAAGTATCATATTATTAGCTAACAACCAGTCCATACCAATGATTACATCAAAGTCACACAAAGGGATACAAATCAAGTTAAGGATAATATAATAACTATCTAATTATACGGTGCAATTCAACCACACATCAGACATAATCATAGAATATCCAATAGGGGTGGACACAGATAGTTCAAATTGCAACATGCTAATTTTAAAACCTAGATGCCTAACATAGTCATATAAGATAAATGAGTGGGTTACACTCGAATTAAACAATGCATCTATAATATGATTATGGACAAGTAAAGTACCTTAGAACAGACTAGGGAATCTACTAGCCTCTTGTTGCGTAAGTGAAAATACCTTTCTTTGCATAGGTGGTTTAACAGATGAGGCCGATTCTTTTGACATTGTGCAAGTTCATGCATAGTGTCCAGGCTTCCCAGAATTATAGTATACTAGGCATGGTCCATTACCATGGTTCTTCTTACACTTGACACAAGTTGGTGGGGCACTAGCTACGCTCTTTAGAGGTCCCATACTCCTTCTTTAGGAAGCATTTCTTGGGGGTGCTCTCTTACCCTAAGTGCTACTACCACTGTTGGTCATCTTCTTGCTTTCACCTCTAAAGGGCTCCATGCCCTAGTCACACTTACCCTCTATAGTTTTCTTCTATTTAGCCTTACTCTCAATCATGGCCCTCTCCGTTACTTTACACTTTTCCACCAATTTATTAAAGTCGTGAATTTGTAAGGATACAATCTTGTCTTTTAACTCCGATTCTAGGCCTCTTTCAAACTTCTCGGCCTTCCATGGCTCATCATCATATCATCCCAAGTAGGAGGAAAAGCAAGATAATTGGATGAACTTAGTTGTGTACTGATCCACATTCATGTCTCCTTGTTCAAGGAAGTTAAACTCAGCTTCTTTGTCAGCCTGCACTAAAAGTGGGAAATACTTGCCTTCAAAGGTAGTTTGGAAACTTTCCTAAGTCAAGAGTATCCCCCTTGAAGTCAACAACCTAGACCTTCCAACATATATATATATATATATATATCTAATTTTGCCTTTTGCTGAATGGTGCATGTCATGACTTTGAAGATCTTTTCTAGTTGCATCAACCACCTCTTAGCTTTCTCAGTATTTAACTCCCCTAAAAATGATGGAGGGTCAACCTTTCTAAACTTGGCTAACATAATAGAGAGGTCACCATCCTCTTCTTGGTGTCCCACACCAAGGTTCTAATTGGCATCAACATGGTTCTTAACCAGCATCTCTTAATTCTGCTTATTCATAGTTTCATGTAGTTGTTGTAGCACTTGAATAGTTGCTGCATGGACCTCAACTTGTTCTCTCATTCGATTGGCCATTGTAGCTATGGCCTCTTACATTTCTCTTAACATCTCAGTAGTTTCTTTATGTGTAGCCATCTCACTCTACAATGCCACAAGCACAACCACAAGCATCTCCCATTAAGCTACAATCTTAAGGCAATCCAAACATAACTCCATCCATAGCAAGTATATACAAGTATAAGAGTCATCACTAGATCATAATGTGTCATATTCTTAACATGCATGCATCATAATTGCCAAGTTTTCTAACCACAAGGTCTTAAACCTAGCACAATCTCCTGAACCATTGCTCTGATACCAAATGTAACGACCCTAACTTCTAATTATGATAATTAAAGTTAAATATGCAATTAATTATTATAAATTAAGTTTTGAAGTCATTACAATCACTCACATTAAGAAAAAGTATAGAGATTTAAATCTTGATATTGTTAGAGTTATTACCACATAATCACAACCATTTTTGTACCTAAGTGAATCAAATCCCTAAGTAAAAGCCTTTAAATTTATTATCCATTAATTTCAACTCTCAAGAATCCCTTACAAGTGCTTCTAAGTCATTCCTTAGCATTCTGATAGGGAAAACCCAAGTTTTTTAGGTTAACATGAGAATTGTAGAACCTTTGCCGCAGTGAAATGCTCTTGGGTTCAACTCACATTTCACACCTTTTGTCGTGATGATCCTATGTAGCACTGCA
Organism: Erythrophleum fordii; assembly: GCA_032878935.1. Classification (NCBI taxonomy): domain Eukaryota; kingdom Viridiplantae; phylum Streptophyta; class Magnoliopsida; order Fabales; family Fabaceae; genus Erythrophleum; species Erythrophleum fordii. The sequence continues at coordinate 28,237,832 of JAVQMF010000054.1, read as the reverse complement.
GCAAAGGGATTCCTTGGAACCCTTCTAACTCGCCTTCGAAGTTCATCGTGGCCAGATACTCCTTGGGCCATGGTGAATTACTCTTTGAAACTCTCCCAAGCTAGCCTCTCAATGCTTGCTGCAGCAAGCTCCACTTTTCGCCATGGCGAATTACTCTCTGTTACCCTCCTTGGGCAAGTTTGTCGCTGTTTGCCACGGCTCAACCTATTTTGGTTGTGATGAAACCCCTTCTATACCAAAAATGTAATACCATAAATTCTATCTCATTTCATAACATTCACAAGCTTCACATCATCATTTCCATGAGAACACATGAAAAAGGGACATAAAATAATGAGTTTATTTGTGTTGCGTCATGCTTAAAAATTTCAATTGGTGTCACGTGGACCGTGTGCACTCATGCTATGCATCCTCACATTTAGATACATCATTACAACTCATTTGTATCACAAAATCATGCCCACAACTCATGGAAACCGAAATAAAGCATGAAATGGGCTTGTTTAATTTCGGCCAGATTTACTCCATTTTCTGATCAAATTTTGAAAAATCATAACTAAATTTAGAAAAATAAAAAACATGCAATCTTGGTCATTTTTAGGAAGCTATGGATTTCTACTCCATACTAAAAATACACCCAGACCATAACATTCATCACAGATGACGTTTGACATCTAAAATGGTCTAGAGGTCAGAATGCATTCTGGATTTGATATAGAATTCTACAGAAAACTTTGAAAATGTCTAATTAATTTCACAAAAATTCAATCCATGAAAATGATACCAATATGGAAAGTTGTGGATATTAACTAGAGAAGAAAAATATCTCCAGATCAGTTCATCAAGCCCAGACCTCAGAATTCAATGAACAGTACTTCTGGTCAGGCAAAATTACTAATACTTGACAAAAATTTCAAAAATTCATATCTCCCTCTCTATACCTCCAAATAAGGTGCTTCTAATTGGCACAAGTCACTGTGATTGTTGAGTTTCTTTGTATACATTTTATGGCAATTGGACATCATTTGGGCCTCATGTGACAGAATGCAAATTCGGACCAAATGAATAGTGTAACAAACCAGAAACCATAAAAATTGCCAACTTTAAAAAATCATCAAATATTCTATAGATATCCAAAAATTATGATCTTTAGCTTCCCAAAAAACTCTTAATGAGACCTAATTTCATGCCAAATCTCAGATTAAGACTAATTCATTTGGCTAAAAAATGACGTAGGGTTCCATAATGGTTAATTTTGGCTCCATATAGGGTACCAAAGTTGCCAAATGGATTTTCCTTGGTCTTGGCACCTTTTTGGGCAAGTCTAAAAGTACATTTAAGACTTATGTGAGCTGCCCAAATGGTCCAAAATCTCATGTATCTCATTTTGGTCATTCAACCTACACTTATGCATATTTCTATCATGCTTTCACATTGCATACCTTGACATTACATACTCAAAATAAATGCTAGAGGTCATACATCATATCCATATATTTAAACATCACATAATAGTGATTTACACATGTCTTAAGGGTCATAAACCATTTCCAACAATATATACATCAAAAAACATAATTATGGTTCCAAAATAGATAAAGCTAGGCATTATGCTTGTCAATCTCCATTCTTCATTGTTGTTGGCTCCCATTACTATAACTACTTGGTCCACCTAGCATGTGAGATCATTGGAGAGGAGGGAATGAGATTCAAAGAATCCCAATAGCTCATTTCCCATTCAATTATACATAATATGTGCAAATTAAGCTTTATAAATGCATGCATGGAAAAAATGGAAGTCATGGACATCTTAAAAGCAAAATTGACATATGAACAAGTCATACAAGATATTCAAGAGCTCACCAAGTGCTTGGATTGGCCTCACACTTCTCCTCATGGATTTTGGACTTGCCTCACCCATTCTTTAAGACCTTTGGACTCAAACATACTCTTGGGAGCCTACTTTGCTTTTGAGAGATTCTTTACTTTGTCTCACCCAAATTCAAGGGTTCTTGGCTCATTCTCACCTAAGGGAAGAGTTCTTGGCCTCTCCATTTGCAAGTAACTCATACAAATATCATGTACTCATTTGAAAACATAACATGGCATCAAGAATCATGGCATATAAAGGCATGCTAGCATACTTTTCATAGCTTGAAAATACACATACACACATTCTAAAACAAGCTAAACACACATCCATGCATGAGAGAAGGTGAAGAGAGCTACCTTGCACACAATCACATACTTTTTCCTTGGATTTCAAGCCTTCTCTTTCGGCCACACATCCACAAATTGGTGGAGATGGTTTCTCTTGGCCTAGATACAATTTATGGGAGCCAATTAGGTTCATAAAATATATTCTAAGGCCACACAACTTGGTTAAATACTAGATTGCTCTATAACCCCCATTATGGTCTATAAAGGCACCTAATGAAGCAACACTCCTCAAAGAATTTCTAGGTCTCATTCTTTCCTTTCAAATATGATTCTTGACTCCTTTTAAGCCTCTTGGAGTCATCACACCATTAAAACAAAAGGCCTAACATCATGTTGCTTCTTTAGGTCATAATATGGAACCTAAGACACCAAATCACTTTCTATGAGTTCTAAATTTTTTCCAAGGCCTCCCTTCATTTTCATTCATCAAATATGACTCAAGAATGACCTTAGAAAAATTTAAAACTCTCCCTAACACCATGAACATGGTTTGCCCGAGACATAGCATGGTTTAGGGCTTCTTGGAGATTTCTTTGTTTTCTTGAAGGAAGAAGCTTGTGGAGAGTATCTTAGGTGTTTCAAAAACTCATTTAAATGATTAATTAAACTTAGGAATCATCACACAAATTTAGAATTTGAAAAGTGCACTAGAAACCCTAGGTTTTGCATCTTGATTTCTAATGGCTTTTTGATAATTCCCTTTGCATATTGTTAATCTCCACGCCCTTTTTCCTTAGATTCATGCTTGGTTCTGCCTAAAAATCATCTCCTCCTAGGGTTTTTTCAAGTGGGGCGAAATGGTGGAGAGGGGAACCAAAGATGGCAACCATAGGAAGAGAAATTACCTTGTTTTCTTACTTTTTCTCACTTGAATCTTGTGTTCTTTGAGCCCCTTTCTTCAAATCCGAATTTTTTTCTCAATTTCTCGCTTAAAACAGATTTATAAACTTCATTTTAATTATAGGAAACAAAGGAGAATGGAGGAGAAGAGGTTTGGAAGAGAAAGAGCATGAAAAACTACTAATTTCCATGCCTTAAGCCTTTGATTTCTCCTCCTTTTCTGCCCCTTGTGAGCCTAAGAGAGCAAATCATATTCTATATTTTGGGCAGAAATTTCGTGCTTAAGAAGATGGGAGAAGAAAGGGGAAGTGTGTGAGAGCTTCTAGAAACACACTTTTTCAAAAATTTCAATTTTATCCTTCCGTAATGGCAATTTCGTTTCGATTTCGTTTTAGCTCTTTTTTAAGAGTCGTCTTTTCCATTATAAAATTTAGGTTCCCAATTTAATAAAATACTTTTGGAATCACTCAATTTGGAGCTAAAATCTTACCGAATGAACTGGTCAAAGTTCAGGTCAACTAACATTGGAAAATGTCCACTGGAGGGGATTTAACTGTCTTGGGGCTTTTTATGATTTTCAGGGTCTCTAAGAACTCCAGCGAACTCAAAATTTTCATTTAAAAAGCCTTTATGTGTGAATTCCAAAAGTTACTCAAAATTACGAAAATACCATTACGTTTTGTAGGCTTTTCGTAAAAAATTGTTTCTTCATTCTGGCTCCATTTTTCCTTCCGTCTAAGCCTGAAATTCTCATTTTTAGGAATTTAGAATGCTTCCCAAATTTTTTTTGGGACCTTAACTACATCATCTTGGGAGACTTCCTTTTGTATCTGGTGAATTTCATTCGTTTACGAAGAAACTGTACGTTACGCTTCTCACGTTTTCTTTGGTTTTTGGAGAACCGGATATTACAAAAAACTCTTAAAATTTCTTCCCATACACTCTAACACTCCCTCTAAGAACACTCTAGGACCATCCTCCCTCAGTTTGTGAGACTCTAATGACATTTATCTACTTGATTTGCCCAACATTTCTAACATTACCAATTCAAAGTTTAGATGTTGATTTCTACTCCCAAACTATCATACATTAGCAAATCCCATGCAATAATAGCAAGCAACCAGATTCATACACCACTAATACTATCATTCAAATAGAAATCCTGGTAAGGAACCATGCATTACCTGTCTAAGTCATCATTTAAGTTAACATATGATTACATTTCCACATAATTGACCATAGCTTAGTATCAACTAGGTTTTATATCAGATACATAAGTACATACATCAAATACTAGATTGTACAAGGCCTAGCTTCTTATTAGATACTTCATAAGTTACTAAAACATAGAACTTCTACACTTGGCAATATGATTACATGATGATACTATACATGATATAACAAAATTAGCATCTACTCTAAATCAACTCAGTCCAAGTGTAGCTTCCACACTAGGCCTCAGCTCATAGATGTTTATCTACTTACTTGTCTTTATCCTTACCCAAAGGACCATCACATGAAATAGTTAGCCTATGAAATGAGGAGAGATGCAAATCTCAGTAACTAAAGGCAAATTTCATTCATATGTTCTAACTTAATTAACATATAGGCATAATTAAGATGGGCATAAGAAATTATATTAATTGTATCAGCAAATGAAATAATTAGGCTATCAATGACTACTATCCTATACTAATAATCATATTTTCACATGTTAAAGGCCAATAACACTGAGAGAGGCCCGTTCATGGCACCTACTCCCTAATGAGTACAACTAAGGCTTAATGCATTTGGGGTCTGATCATAACTCAGTATCTGATCGAAGCACAAGCACGAATGGAAGCCGCACTATACCTCCACCATAGAATCACAAGGTCCAATCACAATATAACAGATAGCTAACTAATTCATTTAGCATTCAAAATCATACATGTGTAGTAGATATAAAATTAAAATGGACGTATGCATAGAATTTAATATAAACCTCGATTACCTCACTTGTAGCCAATTTTTTTAAGGGCCAACAAAATGCTACTTTAGCCTATGGATGCAAAATCAAACCATTACCATTCTTATTCATTAATTATAGCAGCAACATAATACTCAAAGAATTTAAACCACTAATAGCTACCTAAGGGACACTTACCCAACCACTACAAGAACCAAATTCAAATTTGATTATTCCCACACCAGAAACTTTAGAATATCACCTCAAACTCTAGGCAAATTCGCACAAAATTAATACTCATACTATAAATCTACTATAGGGGTCTCTAACTAGTAGAAAAAAGTATCAAAATGAGGAGTTTATATTTACCTAACAACACCTCTGGCTCCAACCTCCGAAATTTCACCATGGAAACATCAAACAACAAGTTTCAAATTTTGAGTGTGGATGAAATGCTCCAATAAAAAACTAATAAGGTCAAATTGAAGAGAAAGAGGAGAGGATTAAGTTATATAACAATTACCTTGGCTAATTTTGAGTTTAGAAGTGGGAAATGATGGATTTGTGCTAAGAACCCTAGCCTCTCTCCAAGATCTTTGAATTTTGCTTTGCCTCTTATGTTTTTTCTACAGAATGGGGAGGAGGCTCAGTGTATTTAGGGTTTAGATGGGTTTAAGTTGGGTTGTGGGTTGACCCAAAGGCCCAATTCTAAGTGAGTTTCAGATTTATGCTTGTTGGGCCATATGTCATGAGTTGGGCTGCAGAATTTTGATTAGGTTAGCCCAAGTTCCAAGGGTCAAATTTGGGTCTGCATAATGAATGTTGGGCCAACTATAAGAGTTCATGTAAATTGGGTCTTGAGCCTCCATTTCACTAAACCAAATTGGGCCATTGCTAGGTGGTGTCTCTTGGGCCAAGTCTTACAATAAGAAGTTGGGTCTGAACTTAAAATCAGTGGGCTTCAATTAGTCTTTAACCATGACCTATTTAAATTAATTTTGGGTCTAAATGAAGTTTTTAAACCAATTGAATTTTATACCCATATTAATAATTTATTTCTCTATAAATTCTCATTCACATAGCTTGCCTAATTATTCTATAATAATTATTCTTAATTATCTCAAATCTATGATTAACACCTTAATAAATTTTAGGATGTTACACAAAGTGCTAGAACCTTAAATGACAGGCAAATTAGTTTTCTTAGAGGTTTAAGGTAGATGGGCTGGCCCATTAGGCCTTATTTCCAAGTGGCCTGAAGCTCTTCAGGTTGGGTGATGATATATGGGTTTAAAATGGGTTGGGTTACATAGGAATGATGTTGGGCCTCTAATACATTATTTTTTGTGTTCTTTAATTAATCATGGAGCCAAAATTACATTTAAATATATAAATATCATTTTATTTTTCTCAAAATGATTTAACTAGTAATTATTATATTAAGATACTCGAATTTGTCATTTTCCTTTAAATTCCTACTTTCTCATAATTTCCCTAAATTCCTCTTAATAATTCCATAATTTCTTATAATTACTTTTAATTAATTTCAGGTGTTATGCAAAATACTTGTTGTCAGATTTGAGAATAAGGTGAAAATTTACCAAACCAAAAATCAATCAGACCAAAATGAAGAGAAAGATAAGAGAATCATCTTTTGTATAGCTTGCCTTGGCTAATCTCCTTCTAAGTGTACAGATTGAAAGTAAAATGTGAAGAAACCCTAGCCTCCTCTTGAATGTACAAAAATTCCCTCTCTTCCTTGGCTGAACAAATGTTTTATCTTTAAAATATTAAGAGTGGTTGCAGCAATATTAGGGTTTTAGGTAGTAATGACCTAAAGGGCCTTTGGTCCATTTAGACCCATTTTTTAAGTGTTAGGCCATGGTTAAGTAGATTTAATAAAGTTAGGTCTGGTTAAACTTAAGTTGGGCTCCTATAAATTTTTTTTTACCTTTAGTAAATTAATTTATGAAACTTTAATTAAATTTTAGCTTAATTTATTCCAATCTAAAATAATATTATATTTTTCACCAAAATTGCCAAATAATCATTATTTATCTCAAAATATCCAAAATAATCATTTTCCATAAAAATTTTTATTTTCCATAATTTTTTCAAATTTCTCATAATAATTTTTTTAACTCTCTTATTTACTTTTGACATGTTACATTGTGGCTATCCAAACGCCCTCAAGTACAAGACTCATAGATGATGTTTTATTTATGCCTAAGTTAAGTTAGAACCTTTTAAGTGTTGAACAATTTCTTGATAAAAATTTTATCTTGTCATTCAAGAATAAAACATGTAAATTTTTTATTCTATTAGCATAAGGCTCTTTTCAACTAGAATGAACAATAAAAGTTTTCTTTGAAGTTGAAAGATGGTAATAAAGGGGCTTATGTTAGTGTAAAAGATAAAAGTGATCTTTGGCATAGAAGACTTGGTCATATTAATTTTTCCTCATTAAAAATGCTTCAAGAGAAAAGGCTAGTAATGGATTTGCAACCTTTGAGTGGCTGCATTGATGTATGTGGAGTATGTCAATTTGGGAAATTGGCCGAATCACCTTTCCCTATTGATTCAGTCCAAAGAGTTGCTAGTAACCTAGAGCTCATCCATTCAAATGTAGGAGGACTAATGAGTCTCTCATCTTTGAATGGCAATAGGTACTTCTTCTTGTTCATTAATGAGTATACAAGATATTGTTATGTTTAATTCCTTAAGCACAAGTTTGAGGTGTTCATTAAATTCTAAAAATTCAAGACAATAATGGAGAATCATTGCTTACTGAAGATCAAGACCTTGAACACCAACAACAGGATTGAGTATACCTTTAACCTATTCAAAGATTTCCTCCAAAGGTAGGTATACACCATAAATTCACTATAATTTACTCACTACAACAAAATGTTGTAAGCGAAAAGAAGAATAAGTTTGTTATGATCATGGCTAAATGTCTTATGTTTGAGAAAAATTTGCCAAAGTTGTGCGTAGAGGCTATTAAGACTCTATCTATCTCTAAAACTAGCTTCCAATAAAAGCCTCAAAGGAAAAAAAACTCCATTCGAAGCTTGGACAAGTCAAATTTGACTATGAGTTACCTTAAGGTATTTAGAAGTCTGTGTTATGCCCATGTTCTTGAAGCCAAAAGGGACAAACTTGATCAAAGGTTTTAAATTGGAAATTTTATAGTTCATAATAATGCTTTTAAATGGTATAGGATTAATCTTTTTATACAACAACTCTATATAAGTCAAAGTGTGAAGTTTAATGAAAGTAAAGCTTGGGATTGGAAAAAAAATGGTTGCTACTTCTTTTAACCAAGTTCCTACTAATGATAAAGCTGTTGAAAAACTAGTAGTTCACTTAGAAAAGTATGATTCTGATAAAGATTATGCAATAAGAGGAAAAATATCACTTGAAGATATCGATGCCATATGTAATTTTACTCTACTAGAGCCCACAAGGGCTGAAGATGCTTTGAAATCAATAAAATAGAGAGTTGTTATAGAGAAGGAGTTATGTAATAACCAGTAATTCAGAATTTAAACTGAACCCAATAAATTGAAATAGGAATACTCTAAAGCAAGGAAAATTAAGCCTAAATAAGGTTATGATGTTAATGAGAGAATCTTAAAATGTGAATTAAAGCCTAAGGTTAACCCAAAACTGGAGCTAAAATGGTCAAATGAAAAGCTACAAATGCCAATGGTATTTTCATAACCTCGGGTAAGTTTTAGAAAACTCAAAGGAGGGATCTTTAAATGGGAAAATTGAGTTTCTCGAGATTCTTAAAGGCCCTAAAAACTATAGGTACCCTTGGAATGGTCAAAACCCTTTTAGTTTGAATTTTAGAATATTGGTTGTTCAGTAAGGTTTTAAATCTAATTTAGGTGAAACTAAAACTATTTTATAAATTAGAGGATTTAAATTTTATGATGAAAGATATAGTTTTAAAAAAGGAGTTAAAATGAGCCCAAGGATAGAAATTACTTAGATATGAATAATAAATACCAAAGGAACCATTAGTTTGAATTTAGAATCCATATTTTGAAAGTTAGAAGTTAGATTCCCTTTTTAAGACATAAAGAAGCAACTTGAGTTAGGCTCCTTGAATTGGTAATGACTTTAATGAATTCTAATAGAGTTATATGACTTATATTGAGTAAGAAATTGAAGCTAAGATCTTGAATTGTATAGGTTGCTTAATTATGCCCTATTTGGAACCATAATGGTGGCATAAACTAAAGGTAGCTTGTGTAGAGTTTATATGAAGCTAGAAATGGTTCCATTGATGTATTTGTGTCTTGTTTGATGTGTCTAGGCCAAGTGAACCAAACTCCTCTTAAGTGTAGGTGTGAGGTTGAACTAAGGAGCTAGGAATCAAAGGATCGAATTGTGTTTCTTGCACCACGGTAGTTCTCCATCCTTTCTTATGTATATTTCTTGGTTGTATGATTGTCATTGAATGCTTGTATATGTGTTTGAATCATAAGGCATGCCATTTATTATTGGTATATTATTATGGTACCATTATACTTCTTGATTTGCCTTTAAAATGTGAAATTACTTTTTATGGGTGAAGTTGTGTTAAAAGTCCCTTGAATTGGATGAGGTGAAACCAAAAGTTCCTAAATATGAATAAGACAAGGTCAAAAGTCTCAAGAATAAGTGAGGCTAAGTCAAAAGTCCCTAGAAAGTGGGTGATGCTAATCCAAAAGTCCCTAGAGCTTATTCTTGGCTTTGACATATTTATGTGATATGGAAATTATGATTATTGGAAGTGTTTAGTTCATACTTGTATTCCTTGACATGAATATATGCCTTGTTTATTTACTTGAAAGTGTGAAATAGCTATTGGGATTCTTGAATCTCACTCTCTTCCATTTTTCATCTACTTGTGTCTAGGTGAAGCCCAAGAAAGTAAAAATAAGAGCCAAGGAGCATAGGTTGCAATACTTTAACTAGCTTTTTGTGTACTTTAATGTCAAAGTATGTATGTATGGATCATTTTTAAGATGTAAACCCTTGATCAAATGTAAAACTATGTAAATATGTTGTATGAACCAAATGTGGAGCCAAATGAATGAGATTGTATAGTTTTGACATCCTTGAACCATGATGTTTATATGCATTTATGCAAGTGGAATGGTAGATTTGAGTTCTATTCTATATGCTGTGTTTATGTTATGGGATGTGGTCAAATGGTCATGGATGTATGGAAGGTCATTTGGTGCAAGTTGACCCGATTATGGTATATAAAATTGCCATATTTTTAAACTAAACCACAAATTGACCAAATGGATGATTTTGTGCATGATATTTGGCATGAATATAGGTCTCATTTAGAGCTTGTCCTAAAGCCAAAGAGCACCTAATTTGGAGCTCTACAGAATTTGTTATCATTTTTCAAAGTTGGCCAAATTATGGAGAATCTATCATTGTCACTATTCATATGGTTAGTTTGTTTTTCTATGTCATTAGTGGGTCAAATAAAGTTTAATGCACATGAAATTTTATAGGCATATAGTAGACATCCTAAGCTTTCCATATTTACTAAGAGCACCCTATTTGGACTTGTGTAGAGGGAGATATGAATTTTTGAAATTCTAGTTTAGTTATAGGATGCTACCCAGATCTAATATACTATATTATTGAATTTCTTTAGTCAAATGTGGTTGTTTTGATTTGAAATTTATATGGCAATTAAGAGACATCCTGAGCTTTCTAGAATGATATAATTTTCATGATTTTGATTTTTCTAAAATTAGTTATGTATTTTTGAATTTCTCATTAGAATATGGAATCTAGAAAATCTGCAACTTGGAAATTGAAATCTTAATGCTTGGCTTAAACCTAAATTGCAAGCTTGAAATTGTGGTGTTTCTAGTTCATTAAGTGTGTTATGGATGGAAGAAAATGTTGGTAAGGCCAAATGGTCCATATGATTAAAATTGAATTATTTTGGCCTATGATAACGGATAATTTCGCTACTAAAAGTGGCAATTTGATAAAAATGGAACTTTTTATGCCACTTGTGCTATAGTTTGGATGATATCTTGATATGGTGTGACAAGTTATACTTGATTAGGAAGAACAACACTTAGGTGTTGGTGCCAAGTCCTAAAAATAAGTAAGTGATTGGTACAAGATGGGTTTTAAACTTAAATCAAATTCTAATGGCATCATAAACAAACATAAAGCAAGATTGGTTATGAATGATTATGCTCAGATGAAAGGTATGGATTCCACTGAAACGTTTACTTTAGTCACAAAATTCAATACTATCAAGTTGCTCCTCTCACTTGCGGCTCATTTAAGTTGGTAAGTAGTTTAACTTGATGTCAAATCAACCTTCGTAAATGAAATTCTAAAGAAGGAGATATATGTAAAACATCTAGAAGGTTTTTGCAAGATAGCAACAAGGTGTACTTATAAAAGAAAGCTCTCAATGGCCTTAAATAAACCCCAAAAGCTTGATATACCAGAATTGATAATTTTCTGATCAATTTGAGTTTCAAAAGGAGCTACAATGAAGCTACCTTATATACCAAAGAGTAAAAAAGTGAAACCCTCATTGTTTCAATCTTTGTGGATAATTTGTCAATGATTGGAAGTAATCTTAAGTAACGTAACCAGTTTAAAAGGGAAATGAAAGAAGTGTTCGAGATGAATGACTTGGAAAATATGCCTTATTTTTTATGAATTAAAGTAAATCAAATCTCCTAAGGTATTTTTATATATCAAAAAAATATATGTAATAGAGATTTTGTGAAGATTTAGCCTTGTATGTGAGCATACCAATAGTCCAAGGAAGCAAGTTAAGCAAAGATGATACGTCAAGTTTTGTGGATGCTTTTGTGTACAGGAGTTTGATTAGATCACTTCTATATCTTTCCATTACCAAGCCCGATATAATATATACCACAAGTGTCTTATCAAGATTCATGCAAGCTCCAACTAAAAGCCATCTTTCAACAGCTAAACAAATGTTGAGATATATTCAAAGGTTCCTAGATTTTGGGATACTATATAGAAGATATGTTAGTGTCAATATGATGGGATTCATCGATAGTGATTGGACTGGCTCCATCATAATATAAAGAGCACTTTTGGATATTGTTTTACACTAAGATATAAAAGTGTGTGCTGTAGTACTTGTTAGAGATTGTGTCATAGGCCAATCATTGTATTGCAAATATTGTACTTTATTAAGAAATAAGAGTTTTCTTTTATTATATTATTATTATATTTTTTGCATGTTCTATATAATAATATCCTTATAAATCATATTGATTATCCTAAATATCCTTAGTTGATCATCATTGTGGGAGAGATGATGAACTAAGACTAGTATGATTTTGATTGATGATTATATGTTAATCATGTATGTAGATACGAATCAAAATCATAAGCACTTGTTAGGAAACAAAATGCTTGATCGACCCGTTATGAGATAGTTACATGGATTAAGTCATAAGCGTATCTTATGTATAACCGTGTCACTGAGCCCTTAGACTTGAGATTACTATAGTTTTCAGCATGAAAAACACTATTTTTTGGTATAGTCAAAAGTCATCTTTAACCGGCTAATCATAAAGGCTATGATCGGGCATAGTGGAATTCATGTAGAAGAAGATGAGTGGTTAAGATATGATTTGTCCCTCTGATTAATAGAGAAATATCTTTGGGCCCTTCGATGAGTGAGATTGAGAAATGCATGGTCATGCTTGAATGGAAGGATTTCCATTTGTACTGTTAGTCTGAACGTAGATCGAGAAAACGACGATCAAGTAAGATGAGGATGACATTTCCATGCTTCATACTTAATTTAGATATCGCGTGACAAAAGGGATGTGATAAGGTTATATGACATATTGCATCGGATCACTAATCCCTATATGATTTGGGTAGTCACAATGTCTTGCTAGAGACCGCTTGTGACTTGTGGGTCAAATAATGTTATTAGCCCACTGTCAACATCATATGGGCCTACAGGGTCGCATACAAGAACGAGTCAACTCGAGCTAAAATGTCTAAATTCATTGAATATAAAATTGCGTCTAGATTCAATGAATGTCACATTCAATCTAGGGTGAAAAATTTTTATAAATAAATAAATATATATTTGATATATATATTTTTTATAAAATTCGAAATATATATATATATATATATCCTTTAATTAATTTAAACCAATTAGTTTTAAATTCAAATCTCTATGATAGATTTAAATTTAAACTAATATGATAATTTAAATTTAATTTATGAGATAAATTAAATTTGAATTAAGTTCTAGATTTATATTAAATAATTAGTTAAAATTTAAGTATATTAGATGGGCTTAAATTAAAACTAATCTATTTAATTCAAATTTGATTTGATTTAAAATAATATATTTTAAATTAATCAAATATATCTGAAATCCTAATAAGATACATTTATAAAAAGGTAGGAGGCTTGGATTTCCTAGAACTACATAACAAAAGGAAAACCCCAGAGAGAAAAAGCGTACGGATGGCGTACAGACGCCTAAAGAGAGAAAGCGTAGGGACACTATACAGACGCCTAGAGAGAGAGGAAGAGGAGAGCGTCTTCTTTACCAAAAATGTGTATAGACATTGGTAAAAAGGCACTAGCACACCGTTCAAGTTGAGCATCCATTTGTGTGGATACCGGTAGAGGGAGCAGATCTGTAGATCAATTCCTAAGATTTGATAGAAAAAGATAAATATTTCTAGATCTACTCGATTTAAACAATATTGATGGATTCATGGGAAGGGATTCGAGGTTTTAATTTTTTGCTGCGCATCCTGAAAATTTCCAACAGTACCAAGAAGCAGAGAATGGATGCCCAATCAATGACTAAAGCAAAGTACATTGCAAATTAAATGCTGTAAACTGAGCTTTTTGGTTAAGAAAGATCTTAGATGATTGAGTATGTAACAAAGTTGTGCCAAAAGAATCCTATGTGATAGCAAATTAAGTATCATTTGATTAAAGAAGTTGTAAAAGAAAATGAAGTTCGACACTTCCATTGTAATATAAAAGACTAAAGTTATTGATATTTTGACTATAGCTCCACAGAAAAATAAGTTTGAATCACTGATAGAAAGGCTTGGCATCATACCCAACACTTACATTAAGAAGTCATAATTTTTTGTTATTTTTTGCAGAAGCAAATTTGGAGTTAAGGATGTGTATTGAAGTTAACTCCAAATCCAGCTCAATTGACTCGAAGTGCAATAGAATGAACTTTAAATGTAATACAACTACAATGGAGTGAACTTGATAATTTTATTTTATTTTACGATGTCAATATTGGTCTTACTACAATAGTATCACCTCACTATAGCAGGTGGAAAGTTGGTTTTTTGTGGTCTCAAGTAATGTCAGTGCATGTATTTTCATGTTTAGGATGATGCCTTTTGTAAAACTGTCATATAAAGCTTTTTTCTTACTTTTTAGGGGCATGCTTAAGCATTTAATATTGCTTGCTTAAGTTGTAAAACTTTTAGGCTATATATATGTCAGAAACAAAACCAAATTGTGTTTCGCTCTTTATTTTTCTTTGTCATTTGTTTAGTTCCATAACTTGTTGTCCTAATAGTTCCATATCCCCCAATCAGAGCATGGCTCAGTATATACTAATGGATGGTAAAGTATCATATATGCTTAGTTGTACTTTTTGGGATATTTTACGCAATTCATAGTCAAACAAAATTTTTTTTTTTTTCAGAGTCTCGTGGGCCATATGGACTCATCCATCTCATCCTTATATTTAAACACACAATTACAACTCATAACAAGCTAAAGAAGTGGCCTATACCTTAAGCAAAGGGAGCGGATACACTAAACTCACTAATGCAACCTTAGGTAGAATTCCATATTCTATGTCTGAAATTTGAAAAATCATAACTAATTTTAGAAAAATTAAAATTAGGCACACTATATATTCTGGAAAGCTATAGTTGTCTACTTTATGCTAAAAATAAATCCAGTTCATAATAGAGGCTGCTAGCTATCAGAAATTGATAGAACAATACCAGAGGTCAGCTGTCATCCCTGGTACTGATCTCCAACTTCAAAAATTCATATTTCCCTGCTTAGAGGTCCAATTGGGGTGATCTTAGTGACCATGGAAAGCTTATCATGTCTAGTTTATGCTTGCAAACTTTCATGAGCACTAGACATCATGTGATCCAATAATGACATAGTTTAAGTTTATGATCATATGAACAGTACTTGTCTTAGTTCAGTAGAAAAATGGCAACTTTGGAAATTCATAATTAATTTCATAGATATTCAAATAATATAATCTTTGGCTTCTCAAAAATCTCTAGATAAGATCTATATGTGTGCCAAATTTCATGGGCAAATTCGTTCATTTGGTTAGATCTTGACATTGGGTTGCAAAATGGCTCATTTTATTATATAAGGGGTCCAAATGGTCCATTTCAAGTTCTAAGGCAACCATGACCACTTGAGCACGTGGAAATGCACCAAAATAACTCTCTAACCCTATCTCAAAGGTGAATAAACCTAGATTTCTCAAACTCATACTCTCACCCTATGCCATACACAAGCATGCATACACTTTCTCTTGCCATTCAATACTTAAAAAGTACATTATCATTCATCTAGCATCAAACCTCATTCATACATCAAATATATGGGTATTTACACATGTTCAAATGATTACATAACAATTCCATCATAGGATTACATCATGTGCCATGTGTATGGCTACAAAAGAGACAAAACTAGACATTTTCATACACTTTGATGTTAATATCCTTTTTCTAGGCTTGGTGGGTTCCATTACCTTGCTCAATTGCTCCACCTAGCATGTTAAGACATTGGTAAGGAGGGGATGAAATTCAAAGAATCCCAATAGCTCCTTTCCCTTTCAATCGCACATAAAGTATACAATAAAAGCCTTGAAAAATGTATGCATAAACATATTGGCATAGATAAGAATTCAAGAAATATCCTTGGCATTTGAACAAGTCATACATAGACTTGCCAAGTGAGTGGATTAGCCTCACCTATTCATTTATGGATTTTGGACTTGCTTCACCTATTTTCTCTAAGAGGTTTTAACTTAACCTTACTCTTAGGATTCAACTTCACTCTTGGGAGTCAACCTCACTCTTGGGAGACTCTTTACTTTATCTTAACTAAGTTTAAGGGTTCTTGGCTCATCCTCACCATGGCTAGAGGTTCTTGGCTTCTCCAAACTCAAGCAAACTAAGGCAAGCATATAAAACATCATTTGAATGCATAAAACATCATTATGGTACTATGGCATGGGAAATCATAGTAGAATATTTTCATGGCTTAAAACACATACACATATATACACACATTTAAAGACAATGTAAGCATACACTTATGTATGAGAGAAGGTGGAGAGAGCTATCTTTGCCACACAAGCATACTTTTTCCTTGAGGTTTGAGTCATCTCCTTCGACCTCACACACCCAAGGAGGTGGAGATCATTTCTCTTGGCCTAGATACATCATATGGAAGCTAATTGTACTCTTGAAGCAAATTCTAAGACCATACATTCACTAGAAAAGCTAGGTGGTTCATATAGCCCTTTTTATGGTTCTATAAGGCACTTAATAGAGCAACCTTAAGAAAAAATCATCTTGGCTCCATTCTCTCTATCTATTTATAATTTTTGACTCTATTTAAACCTCTTAGAGTCATCACACAATCAAATCAAGGAGCCTAGCTAGGTGTTGCTTCTTTAAGCCATAATATGTAACCTATGATACCATCTTACTTCTATGGCTTCTAAAATTTTTCTAAGGCTTCTTCTCATCTTCACTTATCATATATGACTTAAAAATGGGCTTGAAAAAATTTAAAACTACCCTTAGGTGCCTTGAACCCTTTAGGTTGAGGCATATGCTCTTTGTAACAACCGGGAAAAAGAAAAGAAAAGGGAAAAGAAAGGAAGTGAAATCTGGAAATTTTCGGAATCCAGAATTTCTGCTAAGTCCTCTCACAATAGCGAGAAACGGTCTCGCTACAGCGAGAGAGCTAGTTCGCCATAGCGAAGGCGATTCTAGCTATAGCGAGTGCTGGCAGCAGCCCATACAAAAACCAGGGAGTTGCCCGCTGTAGCGGCGCCATAGCGAGAGTGAAGTCTGGAACTGACGCGATTTCGCCATAGCGAGTGGTAAATCTCGCCATAGCGAAGGGAACTGGCACGAGCTCGCCGTAGCGAAGGTTACACCTCGCCATAGCGAAGCCAGATTACACGAGCTCGCTATAGCGAAGGTTAGTTTTCGCCGTAGCGAGAGTCGGTCCGGAAGAGAGTAAATAGCGAGATTTAGACTTCATTAAACGCCCAAACTCATTTCTTCTCTCATATCTGCCCTAAGCTTCGACCCAAAGAGAGAAAAGAGGCATGGAGAGTGTGAGAGATCAAGAGAAGGAGGAAGATCAAGGGAAAGGTAAGGTAACTTCTCCCATTTCTTCTTAGAACTCTGATCCCTTCCCTTTGCCCTCTCTTTCTGCGGTTTTAATTATGAAAATGGTTGCATTTTGAGCATGGGTCAGAAGAGGGAAAGTGGAAAACTCTTTTGAATCCTTGAGTTTCTTTGAAAATGAGGTTTTCCACTACCATGGGAGCTTGAGAGAGAAAGGGTTAATGGCATTCTAGAGAGAGAACCCTAGGTTGTGTGTGATAGAGGGTTGCTCTAAATTAAATTACAAGAGAGTAATTGCATGCTTTTGGTGTGTCTAGGCTCAAGTGAAACACTTACATCAAGGTGTGTTTGTGGACCTAAGGAGGGAAAGGAGAAACTGAAAGGAAAAACTAGTGTTAGCTTTGGCTCTAAAGGTAGCTCTCTCTTTCACTCTTTCTTGTGCATTCTTGGGTATGATAGTCATTGTATGATTATGTATATGCTTGTTGTATGGAATATGCCATATGATATTGCTTTGATGCATTGATGTCAATATGCTTGTGTGTTGAAATGTGAGTATTGCTCGGGTGCGGTAGTGCCGAAAGTCCCATGAGATGGGTGAGGTGAAGCCGAAAGTCCCTTGAGATAAGTGAGACAAGGCCAAAAGTCTCAAACGAGTGAGGCCAAGTCAAAAGTCCTTATACTCGGGTGAGGCTATCCAAAAGTCCCTAAACTCGGGTGAGGCTAGACCAAAAGTCCCTGGAGCCCATTTTTGGCATTGTTGTGAATTCCATAGCATGTACATTATGTGTTGGATGTTTGAGAATAGTTAAATGCTTATTCACATGCTTTGACTTGTTATATGCCTTGATTGCTTGCTGGATTGAGTGCTTGAGCTACTGAGATTCCCTGAATCTCACCCCTTTCCCCTCCCAACTAATATGCTAGGTGGAGCTCAAGGAGAACCGAGCACCCACCAAGGAGCCTAGGAGCATGCATAGTTAGAGATATTACTTTCTTTGATATTTTGATGTAAATATGATGTAAAGTGGTGCCAAATGAAGATGTGCCCACTATTTTTGAGATGTAAAGTTTGTAACACATGTAGAAATATGAAAGGATGATGTATGAACTCTGTTATTAGCCAAAGTAATGAAAATGTAGGTTTTTACCCCTTTGATGCATGAATGTTGTTGTGTAAATTTGGCCATAGCATAGTGAGATTTGAATGTATGATGATTTGGATCATATGGACATGTTAGATATACTAGTTTTATGCTTTTGAACTTGTCCATGTGGAGTGAGAATGTGTAAGAGGCTATCTAGAACCGTTTTGGACCTATGGGGTGCCAAAACCGGTAAATTTGAGAGCTCCGTTAAAGTATGACGGGATGAGCTCCGTTTGCCATGAAATTTGGCATGCCTCTAGAGTTTGTAGAAAGCTTCTTGAGAAGTTAAAGGGGGAAATATTCGGAGGACGAGAGAATATTTGGTGAATTGTTGAATTTGGGAAAAATTATTGATTTGGTCATGTTACTGTTTCATAGGGCAGAAATGAAATCTGTGGCACTTTTAGACCAAATGGATTCCAAATGTGGTGAAATTTTATACACATAAACTAGAAAACCAAAGTGACTTGTAGGAACTGGAATCACCCAAATCGGAGGTCTGTAGAGAGAGATTGAACTATTTGAAGTTCTGTATCAGCATCAGGGAGCTTTCCTGACCCCCGTCACTGTTCCATCGATTTTTGGGGTGTAAAAGCTACTGAACTGATTTGGACTTATTTTTCTCCTCTAGTAGACATCCGTATCTTTCCGAATTGGTATAATTTGACCAGATTGGATTTTTGTGGATTTAGTTATGAATATTTGAAAGTCATGACAGCAAGCTACACCAGAAATAGTGACAGCTGGACCTTCCTCCCATTTTCAATATCAAACATGGTCCAAACGATGTGTTTGTGGTTGGGAATGATTTTTATGTAAAGTTGACACTTAGAGCTTTCCAGAAAGCTAAAGTTTACTAGATTCCCATTTTTCTACAATTAATTATGATTTTCCAAAGTTAGAGCCAAAAGATGACTTTTGGGCCCAAGTGAGAAAATGCAATTTTACTGGTTTTTGGCTCTATACCCGTGGCTTATGGGTTGTTTTATGCTATGTATGAGTCGTATGTATGGAATTTGAGTTGAGGATGCTGGAGATGGGTTCACAGGACCCACAGAGTGAAAGATGAGTATATGAAACCCCGGTTCATAGCATGTAAATGCCACGAAAGAGTAGTGACTCTTTGGAAATCATATGGAACCGAGCCTATAGAGAGGCTAGGTAGTGGTAGTAGTTTAAGGTGTCACACTCTTCTTGACACCCTTGGGGTTTCTTTGCTTCCTTTGATGGGAAAAACATGTAGGAAGCTCTCTTGGTGTCTTAGGAGCCTATATGAACTCTTAAACATCATAAAATATGGCTAGGATTTATGGTAGAGTTGAAGGTACAATCAAAATCGTAGCCTTCCAATCTTGAAAATTAATGGCTTTTACATGAATTTTTTTTGCATATTCTTATTCTTTACGCCCAATTGCCTAGGATTCACTCTTGGTTATACCTAAAATTCAAGCTCTCTTGCACCTACATACATGGGGCGAAATAAGGAGAAGAAGGGAGAAGGAGTAGCTACCATGGGATGAAGATTTTACCTTGTTTCCTTGACTTTTCTTGCTTGTTTCTCACTTTCCTTGGCCTCCTCTCTTCAAATCCGAAATTTCCCTCCTTGGTCTGACCTTAAAACAGTCCCAAATACATTAAAAATTCCATGGGAAAGAAGGGAACGTGGAAGAAGATGAATTTGCTAAAATGAAAACAATAAATTCGTACTTTTTTCTTGCCTTTTCTTCTCCTTTTCTCCCCTTCTTGGTGCACCTAAGAGAGCTGGTATTCCTCTATATTTTTGGGTAGAAACAAGTCAATGAAATGAGGAGGAGATGTGGCTTGAAGTTTATAGTGAGTTCAAGAAGCCACATGAAACTACTTTTTCATAAAATTTTAATTTTGCCTTTCATTCTTGGCATTTTTGTTTCTAATTTGTTTTATCTCCTTTTTGAGAACCGTCTTTTCCATTATGAAATTTAAGTTCCTAATTTAGTAAAATGCCTTTGCAATCACTCAAATCGGAGTTAAAACCTTTCTGAACGGATCTGTCAAAGTTTAGATTCACTGCTATTGGAAAAAGTCCACTGGAGGGGCTTTAACTGTCCCAGGGCCTCCCATGGTTTTCAAGGCCTCTAAGAATCCTATAGAACTCAAAACTTTCATTTAAAAAGCCCTCATGTGAAGATTCCAAAATTTGCTCAAAATGACGAAAATGCCTTTATGTTTCGTCAATCATTTGTTGAAATTTGCTTCTTCATTCTACCTCCTTTTTCCTTTTCATTTGAGCTTGGAATTCTCATTTTTAGGAGTCTACAATGTTATCTAAATTTTTTTAGGACTTTAACTAATTCATTGGGTTGAAAAATGGTCACTTTTATGTCTCAAAGGGGTCCAAATAGTCCATTTTGGTTTCTAAGGCAATCGTAGCCACTTGAGCAAGTGAGAAAGCACCAAAATGGCCTACTAAGCATGTCTCAAAGGTGCATAAACTTAGAAATCAAAAACTCACTCTCTCACCCCAAGCCATACACAAGAATATATATACTTTATATTATCATCCAATGTCCAAAAACTACAATATCATTCATTTGGCATCAAGTTCCATACATACATTAAATATTTGGATATTTATATGTGTTTAAATGATTATACAACATTTCCATCATGAGGTTACATCATATGCCATTCATGTGGCTACAAAATGAACATAATAACAAATCTTTATCAAACTCTCATCTTCCAACTTGATGGCTTCCATTACCTTGCTCATGTGGTCCACCTAGCATATTAAAATATTGAAGAGGAGGAAATGAGATTCAAAGAGGCCCAATAGCTCATCTCCCTTTTAATTATACATAAAGAATATAATTCAAGTCTAAAAAATGCATGCATGAGCATAATGGAAAGAGTGATCATTCAAGAAGCATTCTTGGCATTTGAAAAGTCATACATAGCATACATAGGCTTGCCAAGTAAGTAGATTAGCCTCACCCATTCTCTTTAAGGTTATTGGACTTGCCTCACCTTTTTTCTTAAAAGTCTTGAACTAAGCCTTACTCTTGGGAGACTCTAAGCTTTGTCTCAACCATTCTTAAGGGTTCTTGGCTCATTCTCACCATGGCTAAGGGGTTCTTGGCTTCTCCACATTCAAACAAACCCAGGCAAACATATAAAACATCATTTGAAAATATAATATCACATCATGGTACCATGACACATATGTACATGCTAGATTTTGAGCTTTCCACTAGCTTTTCTTTAAGATTTTGAGCTTTACCTAGGAGTACAAAGGTTTAAGTGCGGGGAAAATTGATAATTGCTAATTTTTATGTACTTTATTCCCTCTAATTTTAGCACTTTAATAATTGAGTATGGCTTATTGCATTTTATTAGAAGATAATTGAATTTAATAACCATTTTCTGCACTTAATGAATTTATTTACAAAATTCTTGAATTTTAATGCATAATTCTTTTAAATAATTTTTTGAATTTTTCCTACTTAATTTTTTCTTATTTTTGTGTGTAGATTTTTCAATTGGCAATTGGAGCTTGAATAGGAGGTTGGTTTGGAGAAGAGGTAGTATGCATGGGTTTTTTGTTTTTCCAACGTGTTGGCAATGTTGTAGCTCATTCCATGATTTTCACACACTTCACATGATTAAAAGAAGCACATGGAAGTAGGGAAGGAAGGAGAGCTATGAGTGAAGGGGAGAACAACCATATGCATCAACACATAACAACTGGATGAAGCTAGGAGGAGGTTTCCAATGAGAAAAGAGAAGGAATGCCACGAGTTCAAGCAAGGAACAGTAAAGAACGAGCTGGAAAAGAAGAAGCACGTGCATGAACTCTTTAAAATGGATGCATGAAGAAAAGAAAAAAAGGCGAAGGATGAAATCACATAAAGAACGAAAAAGGAGCAGAAACAGTAAAAGAAGCCATGGGTTTGAAGAACATCAAGAGGAAGCAATATGAGCTAAGAAAGAACGTGAAAAGCAACGAGTTTAAGGCGTGAGAAAGAGGATGGAATATATGAAGAAGAGAAGTAGAAATAGAGAGAATAACACGTATGGCAGCTGGGAAGAAGGAATAAGCATAGCTCTTAACATTATGCACACACAAAAGTTGATGTGGAAGAGCCTATAACATGTAAATGACATGAGAAAAGCAAAATAGAGCCATGCATGGGATATATCAAGAAGAGGAAGAAGCTGAACACGATCTTAACACGATTTGGAAGAGGGCAAGAACTACATGTTATGAGAAGGAAGCTGCACAAAGAAGAAGCTTGAAAGAAGGAAGAAGATGCTGGCTGGATGAGCTCCAGAGACATGAAAAAGGAGCTTGGTTCTGACGTGAACAAGTAGGAGAAGAGTAGCTCACATTGAGGAATTACATGGAGGAATCACATAGGAGAACAACGTGAGTAAAGGGTTAGACAACAACGCAAAAAAAATGATGGAAGAAGGAGTCATACACACACACAAGGGAACACGTGGGTAGAATGTGGAAAAAGCTATGAGTTGATTTGAAATGAGCCACGTGGAAAAGAGTATGAAGCCATGAGTTTTGGAAGCTAAATTAAGAGGAAAGAAAACATGTAAATAGCATTAAGAGAATCACATGAACATAAGGAAGCCACGTCATTCATAAGCTCACATCTAAAAGCTTTCACGAGTTGGAGGAATTAAGCTACGAGCAGAATAAATGAAACGCAACACATGAATCATTAAAAAGAAGTAAAGGGGAAGCACGTGATAAGGACTAAAGCTGGGGGGCAGAATCACACGCCACGTCATTCATTGAAAAATTGTTCACTCCATTCCATCGTCTCACTGATTCGTCTAGCATCCATTCACTCCATGCAGAACCATTCCATCTTCCATTCTTCCACCTCCATGAAGCTTTAACTCTCCATCTTGTGCCTGGCTAGGAGGAGAACCTTGGAGAAGCTTGAATACATGGAGAGATCAAAGGAATTTTGGCTAAGAATTTTTACTTTCCTATACTTTTTCTTTTTCTTGTACAAGCTTGGTTAAGTTGTATTTGATTAAGAATTTGTATAATTGTAATTAATGGCTGGTTAGATACTGATTAGGAGAGATATTGACTAATTAATTGCATGAATTAAATACTGAATTTTATATTTTCCTTTAATTTCCCATGTATACCATAAAGGTGTTCGATAAAATGCATGAGTAAAATTAAATGCTTAATTGTTTGATTTGAGGATTCCTTGGAGTTTGATTGGTTAATTAAACATCCTAGGGTGTTAATTTAGAGGCTAATTGATCAATTAATCAATCAAATTAAGTGTTCATCGATCTTAAAGGCAAAAGTTAGCGATTTGATGTAGGATTGAGGTTTCAATTCAACATTAAATTGTCCATCTCTTGATTCTTGCGTGATAATTCAAGATCATTTATCATGGACATAATTAGGGACTCTTAGGCTAAAATTAATAACAATTGGATTAGGATAAAGATAGTGGATATCAAGGGACGAATCCAAAGCTAGTCACAAGCCTATTATCAACCATAATTCATACAATTAGGAAGCAATTAGGAATTTTAATTTGGTTTCATTTTAATTAGTTTAAGTCAATTAAGCCCCCCTTAGTTAGAAAATTTTTAGAGTCTTTTAACACTTAGAAAACTCAATTGAATATTGAATTCCATTTTCAAAAGAGACGACCTAGGTTGCACCACTAGCTATATATTTTTCAACCTAGTTTTATTTTGAGGGTTGTGCAACAGGCCTATCAAGCAACATCCATCCTTTGAATTCTAAGCTCCATTCTTCCCTTCTATTTATGATTCTTGGTTCCATGTAAACCTCTTGAGGCCATCACACAATCAAAATAAGGAGCCTAATTACATATTACTTCTTTAGGTCATATTATGGAACCTATGATGCCATCTCACTTTTTATGGTTTCTAAAATTTTTCCAAGGCTTTCTCTTATCCTCTTCCATCATATATGACTCAAAAATCAGTTTGGAACAAATTAAATCTATCCCTAGGTGCCTTAACTACTATAGGTCGAGGCTATACTTCTTCTTGGTACCTTTGGAGTTTTCTTTGTTTTCTTGATGGAAAACGCATGTGAGAATCCTTTTAGGGATCTTAGTAGCTCATCCAAATACTCATTTAGGCCTAGGAATCATTACATTAAATTAGAATTTACAAGGGACACTTGAAACCCTAGGTTTTTCTATCTTGTAATCTAATGGTTCTTTTGTTGTTTTCTTTGTATATTTTTATTCTCCACACTCAATTCCCTAAGATTCACCCTTGGTTTTACCCAAATTCCATGCCTTCTTGAAGTTCCCTAGGTTAGACGAACCAAGGAGAAGAAGGGAACAAAAGATAGCTACCATGGAATAAAGATTTACCTTGTTTTTCCTTAATTTCTTACACGATTCTTCCCTTACTTGGTCTCCTCTCCTCAAATCCAAAAATTTCACCTCTATTCTGCCCTCAAAATAGATCCAAAAACATCATGAAACCCATGAAAATAAAAGGGAGAAGAAGGAGAAACATCTTGACAAAGAAGGAGCTTGAAATTCTATGAAGTTTCTTACCTTCTCTTTGCTTTTTCTCCCTTCAAAATCTCCTCCCTTGGTGTGCCTAAAAGTTAGCTTTCTTTTTTGGTTTTGGGGTAGAATTAGGTCATCCAAAAAAGGGGAGAAGAAGGGCGAAATATAAGGAGAGTTCAAGAAGCTTCTATTTTTCAAAAATTCTAATTTTACCCTTATGTCTTTGCATTTTCGTTTTTATTTTATTTTAGTTCCTTTTTGAGAATAGTCTTTTCTATCATAAAATTTAGGTC
This sequence comes from Erythrophleum fordii, assembly GCA_032878935.1. Classification (NCBI taxonomy): domain Eukaryota; kingdom Viridiplantae; phylum Streptophyta; class Magnoliopsida; order Fabales; family Fabaceae; genus Erythrophleum; species Erythrophleum fordii. Next base: position 28,212,419 of record JAVQMF010000054.1, on the reverse strand, counting down.
CCCAATTTTACAAAATTCCTTTGGAATCACTCAAATTGGAGCTAAAACCTTCTCGAATGAAAATGTTAAAGTTCGGGTCAATTGACGTTAGAAAACATACACTGGAAGGGTTTTAACTGTCCTAGGGCTTTCTATAGTTTTCAGGGCCTCTGGGAACCCTGGGCAACTCAAATTTGCATTTTAAAAGCCCTATTGTAAGAGTTCTAAAAATTGCTCAAAATTATGAAAATGCCATTACATTTTGTCAACTTTTTGTTACAATTCATTTTTTTTCATTCTAGCTCTATTTTTCTTTCTATCTGAGCCTGGGATTCTCGTTTTGAGGAGTTTAGAATGCTATATAAATTTTTTAGGATCTTAAATAATTCATTTTAGGGGACTTGCTTTGAAAACATATCTGTTTCCATTGTTTGATGAAAACCGGACATTGCACCAAATACATAAAGGAGTCAAAGTGACCATTTGCTATATAATCACATATTATGACCTAAATTTGAAAAATTCATAACTTTGGCTATGCAACTCCGATTAACACAAATTAGGTGTCCATAGAAAGGTCATGATGAGAACTATCTACTATAAAAATTTCAAGTTAAAATGAACCCATTTGATTTTTTAAAGAACTTGAAACCCATGATTGTCCCTGTAACATCCAATTCTCTACAAACGAGAGAAAACGTGAGAAACATAACGTACGGTTTCTCTATAAACGAACGAAACTCACCGGATACAAAAGGAAGTCCCCTGAAATATTGTAGTTAAGGTGCCAAAAAATTTGGAAAGTATTCTAGACTCTTAAAAATGAGAATCTCAGGCTCAGACGGAAAGAAAGATGGAGCTAGAATAAAAAAATAATTTCCTACAAAAAGCTTACAAAACGTAATGGCATTTTTGTAATTTTAAGCAAATTTTGGAATTCACATAGGAGGACTTTTTAAATGAAAGTTTTGAGTTCCCTAGAGTTCTCAGAGGCCCTAAAAACCATGGAAAGCCTTAGGATAGTTAAAACCCCTCCGGTGAAAGTTTTCTAATGTCAGTGTACCCAAACTTTGACGGATTTATTTGGGAAGGTTTTAACTCTAATTTGAGTGATTCCAAAAGTATTTTATTAAATTAAGAACCTAAATTTTATAATGGAAAAGACGGTTCTAAAAAAGGAGCTAAAACGAAGGAGAAACGAAAATGCCAATAACGAAGGGTAAAATGGAAATTTTTGAAAAGTGTAACTTCCTCCCACCTATATATATGATGCATCCTTCTTTTCCCTTCATTATGCATGACCATGTTCTACTTAAAACTAGAGGAAAACCCTAGGGGATGAGGCGCACAAGAGGAGGAAGAAAAGGAGGAGAAATTCAAGGTAGAAAGGTATGAATTTTCATGGTTTTTCATGCTCTTTCTCTTCCAAATATTTTCTCCTTCATTCTCCTTTGTTTCCTATGATTATAATGAAGTATATGGATTTGTTTTAGAGGAGAAATTGAGGGGAAATTTTGGATTTGAAGAGAGGAGCTTAAAGAACACAAGATTCAAGTGAGAAAAAGCAAGAAAACAAGGTAATTTCTCTTCCTATGGTTGTCATCTTTGGTTCCTTTCTTCACCATTTTGCCTCACTTGAGAAAACGCTAAGAGGACTTGATTTTTAGGTAGAACCAAGGGTGAATCTAAGGAAAAAGGGTGTGTAGATTAAGAATATGCAAAGGGAATTAACAAAAAAATCATTAGATTTCAAGATGTAAGTTCTAGGGTTTCAATTGTACCTTGTAAAATATGATTTTGTATGATAATTCCTAGGCCTAAATAAGAGTTTAAATGAGTCCCCAAGATCCCTAAGATACTCCCCATATGCTTCCTCCTTTAAGAAAACCAAGCAAAATCCATGGAGACTAATAAGCTCTGTAGTCTTGACCTAAGTAGGGAGAGTTTTAAATTTTTTCAAGCCCATTTTTGTATCATATATGATGAATGAAAATAAAGGGAGGCCTTGAGGAAAATTTAGAGCTCATAGAAAGTGAGTTAGTGCTTCAAGTTCCATATTATGACATAAAGAAGAAACATGTAATTAGGCTCTTTGTTTTGATTATGTGATGATTTCAAGAGACTTAAAAGGAGTCAAAAATCATATTTAAAAGGAGAGAATGGAGCCTAGAAATTATTAAAGAGGTGTTGCTTCATTAGGTGCATTTATAGATCATAATGGGGTTTATAGAACAACCTAGTGTCTAACAAGTTATATGACTTTATAAATTATTTCACGAACCTAATTAGCTCCATAAATTGTGTTTAGGCTAAGAAAAATCCTCCCCACACTTTTTTGGGTGTGTGGCCGAAGTAAGGGAGGGAATTCCAAGGGAAAAAGTGTGTGATTGTGTGCAAGGTAGCTCTCCCACCTTCTCTCATGCATGGATGTATGCTTAAC